>JARFJB010002021.1:5827500-6060000 GCA_036346205.1 Vesta saturnalis
TCTCTGTATTTTCCAGGAGTATTTTAAACATTTCCGTTAAGGAATTAAGAAAGTCGTATATATCTTTATAATATTTAACTCATAACGAATATAATGCTTATACGTATCTCTATAAAATATGGAAACTTACATCCCTTTGGTCGGTTTTTGTTAGCGTGTGGGAAGTACTCAAAAGTAGTCCTAACATTTACTATTAAACTTTACTTCTTGCTTCATGTTAATATATGTTTATGTTATTTTAATGTTGAATAACATCTTGAGGCTGTAGGTAAATTTCCTCCTATTTATTAATGCTCAATATTTGATTAATGTTAGTGGGAAAATTAAATTAATTTGAACATAGATCTATTCACTATGCACCTAAGGACTAAATTAAACGTCGGTTTACGTACACTGACGTTCAATTTAGACCAGTGCCGTTATTAGACCTAAAAGGTTCAACTAAATTAATTATAAATACCTTTATGTCAAAACTATTAATTCTGTAGCAATACTTTCTTTCTTGCTGAACCGTTTGATCTTTTTTGTTAAATCGTCAGCTTTGATGTTTACGTTAAAGCTTTTTTCATTTATTGAATTGTTTGTTTTCCGCTTAGAGGAGTTCTTCTGTGGTAACATAATAAGTGGTAATTTGTTCACTTGTCAAGCATATTCTTTACTCCCTCTTTACATATGTTGAAAATACAGGTGGAAGAGCTTTCTGGCGGAAGCTGCAGCACGTTGCTAGGGTAACCACCCCCGGGCCGCAGCGTCAGCGCACCCAATACCTTGCGACACGTCAATTGGTGTGTATGCATATTCACTGATATTTACATTTTTATTTCGGCCGCATTTAATTTTTATACATTTATTCCGATACACACATTCTCTATCTATAAAATGATCGAAAAACTTCTTTGCATACTTCTACTCTAACGAAAACGCTTACATTTATTACACGGTTACTGAATGCTTTAAAAGTAGAATTTTTTACTATATACAATGAGATCAAAAAAGTTTTCATTAGCTGTAAGTACACGGGTGATTAAACTAGAAACCTTCAATATAGAGTGCACATATTCGATCTGTGAAAAAGTAAGTTTACAATATGTATTACCCTCTGACGTTGGTTATTCCCTAGATACGATCCATACCCTTGTCTGTGGTTCGGCGGGTGTAGATCTATCCTGGTCTACCTACAGTTTCCTTAATTTGATTTATTGAAAGTTGTGAAAATGTATGAACCTATTTTTTAAGGCATACTAATATTGTAACATGTTTGACATGTGATGTTACAAGGTGCCAACAGTGATTATCAATCAGTTTATTTAATTAGTGACCGTAGCCTTAGCTTTCCTAACTAAAAGTTTGCAATCGATTCAAGAGTTCGTAGTAGTTTACATTTTTGTTATTTTCTAAGTATATAATATAACGGACGAGATAAAGGTAATAAAAAGTGCTTTATGTCCCTGTTAAATTAACAAATAAGAATTTAACAAAAACTTTGCAATACTTCAGATCTAAATAATATTTAAAAAACATAGACACCTTTCTCTTTAATTTACGTTTGATTTTAGTCGTCACACCGTAGGCATCCACTTTACTTCCCTAAGCTAGCGATAATAATGTAATAGGGCTGGATTTGGCTAATTTTAAGACTGTACAGGGTGGTTTTTTTCGTTAATATTATAGGGTATGGGCTAAACGGTAAGAGGTACAAAAAAAAACTAAGATATGTGTCCCGTTCTCTTTTTTAGTGTTTAGTTTAATGGCGCAATCGGATCTACGCTAACTAAATTGGTTTCGAAGATACAGAGTGATTCTCAAAATCTGCCGGTTTTTATTAACTCTTATGACTCGGTTATTTATGGAGATAAAAAAAAGCTTTGGATACGAAAATGACTTGGTTATTTATGGAGATAAAAAGCTTTGTACAAAGTTTTATGACTTTTTACGTCGAATCCAGTGGCATCCTTAAAAAAAATATAGATGTTTGATTTTTTGAGATATTACCAAAAGTAGCATTTTCTTAAACGGGACACCCTGTATCTGATAATCTCAAAAAATTGCATTTTTTTTTTGAGATTGCAACAATATATAACACTTAATATTTTGCATTGTCCTAAATAGCTAAAATACTAAAAAAATATTTTTTTTTAGTTGACCATTTAATCAATTCTTTATTTTATAATAGGAATAATAAAATTGCAGATAATAACAATAATAAAACATTAATAAACTAAAACAACAACTACAAAAAACAAGAAAAGATTTATAACAACTCAACAGTAATTATTTCAAGTACTTATGTATAACAATTAGCATAGGTGGTTAATCACAAAAAGGTGCTCAAATTGTCTTCCATTCTGCTCGATGCATTTTTAGGCTCTGCTTGTAACTGAACGAGTGGCGTTATAGATTTGAATATTTGGCACTCTTCCAATTCAATTAATACAATTTGCTCTGAGTTCTTCTACAGTATTACTTCGGGTTTTATAGACTTCATTTTTGATAGATCCCCAAAAATTAAAGTCGAGTGGCGTCAGTTCGGGGGAACGCGGAGGCCATCTGTTTGGTCCATATGTACCAAGACAATTTTCGCCAAAATTGACATTTAGTAAGTCCCTTACCATGTGGCTATTATGTGCTGGAGCACCGTCTTGTTGTAAATAAACATTATTTCTTGCAACTAATGGCATGTTATCCAACTCCATTATTACACATTCTTCCAAAATTTGGATGTATCCTTGAGCATTCAAATTTTTATTACAAATTCTGTAGTTAAGGACTCTGTTTTGATATAGCGCCACCCACACATGGAACCCAAATCGTCCTTGTTGTATCCTGGCGACCGTCTGATGAGGATTTATGTTTGACCAATATCGATTATTATGTCGATTAAAAATTGCTTCGCTAGATATAAAAGCCTCGTCGGTCCATATTATATTTTGAAAAAAATTGGGATTCCGATTAATCTGCTGCGAATACCAATGACAAAATGTTAAACGCCGCTCTTCATCTCCAGGATGTTAGTTATGAACCTTTCTTATTTTACATGGTTTATACTTATGCTTTCTTAACGTTTTTAAAATTTTAAGTTTACTTGTGCCAATATCTTTCTTAATATTACGGCTAGATATTGTCGGATCAGCAGCAACACAAGCTAATGTATTTATTTCATCTCTTGTTCTATTTGCCTTATTGTAAATCTTACTTCTTGGTTTTCCAAATGATCCATACTCACTTAAATGGTGATATAATCTTTCAAATATTTGTTGTTCTAGCTGTCGTCGTTCCGGATAACGCTCAAAATATAAGTCTAGAGCTGCGTCTTTATTTTTATTACTCTCAATGTAACACTCAAGCATATTTAATTTTTCATAATTTTGAAAAGTATTCATTTTAATTACCTTTTTTAAAAAATATAATCGGAAACGAAATAAGAATACCAATACATAATTGTTACTGAATTTTATGACATGTAAACAAACAAAAACAATTGCTTAAAACATTCAATTAATGGCCAACTAAAAAAAAATATTTTTTTAGTATTTTAGCTATTTAGGACAATGCAAAATATTAAGTGTTATATATTGTTGCAATCTCAAGAAAAAATGCAATTTTTTGAGATTATCAGATACAGGGTGTCCCATTTAAGAAAATGCTACTTTTGATAATATCTCAAAAAATCAAACATCTATATATTTTTTAAGAACGCCACTGGATTCAACGTAAAAAGTCATAAAACTTTCGTATCCAAAGCTTTTTTTTATCTCCATAAATAACCGAGTCATAAGAGATAATAAAAACCGGCAGATTTTGAGAACCACTCTGTATCTTCGAAACCAATTTAGTTAGCGTAGATCCGATTGAGCCATTAAACTAAACACTAAAAAAGAGAACGGGACACGTATCTTAGTTTTTTTGTATCTCTTACCGTTTAGCCTATACCCTATAATATTAACACCCTGTACAAGGTAGGCCAATAGTACGTGGTTGGAAGATTTTGGGTTTATAAAGGAATACTTCTAAAGTTTATTGATGGGATGTGGTGGGGTATCCTTAAGGACACAAACCTAAAACATTTGCACTTGAATCGCACAGGTTTATACAGGGCAATCTATGTCAAAGTTGCATTTTTTGAATGGAACCCTCTGTAGTTTATTGCATATTTGGATTGCTTGATAAATTCTAGTGCCACTTTATGCATCACACATAGTACATAAAACGATTCATTTAACCGCAATTAGTCATTTTTACAAAAAGTAGATGCCTGAAAGAAAAATATCGCTGTGATCACAAAACTTAGAATGCCATGAATCTGCGATTTTACTAGACATGAAATGTACTAGGGTAGACCGGACGGTCAAATCCGAATTCTTCTTGTGTTTATAGAAATTTCTTTGTCAATCTAGAAAGTTTCAATGATAACTTGATTTTTTCAAACGGAACAGCCATTTTTTTATATTTGCATCAAATACGGAATTTTTGTACCTTTCTAACGATATAAATTTATCGGTATCTATCTCCGGTAGATTTCTTTTAATTTCACAATTTCATATTAGTTTATTATATTTTTCAACATTTAGTTTGTATTATCTAGTAACCCGTGGAAGATAAAAAAAAGATTCACATTATAAACCATTATTTATTAAGTAGAAAAACGCATGAACACAGAAAACAAAATAAAAATAAAAATTATTTTAATAAATGTTCAGAATGTCTACCACCTTGTTCTAAGCAAATGTGAATTCTACGACGAAAATAATTTTGAACCCTATTTAACATTATTGGGTTGATAGTTGCAGAAACGTTTCGGACTCTATTTTTTATATCTTTCGCAGTGGTTGGTACGGTCTAGGACAACTGGCCGTCGCCAACTGGCCGGCGCCAACTGGCCGCGGCTAACTGACAGCGAGAGAAGTGGCCGACAGGACAACTGGCCACCGAACCAACTGGCCGCAGACTGCTTCTAAAAAACCTAATCTTACCTACTTTATAGTTTAAAGTTTTAAAGGATACTTACAACTACATACTGCACATGTGAGATAATAATATACAGAAATTTGTGAAAATTTAACTAAGAACGGAATTTGCTCCTTTAGAAATTAGTCAACGATAATAAACATGCCATTAACATTCTAGAATAATGGCTTACCGATCCCACAAACTACTTATTTGTGAAGATTTTCAAGTAACTTGCTATAATCGAATATTGTAGATTTATCCACTTTGTATTTTATTAGAGTTATTACTTCACTATCAGTTTGTTTGTTTTCAATAAATGAAATTAGCCATTTATTTATTTGAGGTCAAGTTGTACCTACTTACAGCGACGCGACGGCCACTTGTCCCGGCGGTTACTTGTCTCGGCGGCCAGTTCTCCCAGCGGCCAGTTGTCCCAGCGGCCAGTTGTCCCAGCGGCCAGTTGTTCCGGCGGCCCGCTGGTCGCGGCCATTCGGCAGCGGCCAGTAGGCGGCGGCCACTTGTCCCATTCCGTGGTTGGTAGTTCAACGTACGCTTTTTCCTTGACGTATCCTCACAAAAAAGAATCAAGCCAGGAAATACCTGCAGATCTCACTGGTCCTCGTGTTGTTGCATCCCTTCCTATCCACTTTATTATTAAGCTATTCACTTCCTACACGAGCGTCATCTTGCTGAAAATACATGTCCCTAATTTGAGCGAGCGGTACATTTTCAAAGGCTCCAAATGATTTATTATCGAGAAAATTCAAATACAAATTCGAATTATAATACCGCCCATTTCTCTTCACTGGTGTGGGTTATCGTCTGAGTAATAATAAAAATTGTGCTGATTAAGAAATCCATTGCGGTGGAAGGTATGCTCGTCTGTAAAAATGGTCTTATCAAAAAATGGTACTTTCATTTAACTTTTGTTCTGCCCAATTGCAAAGATTAATCCTGTTTTGAAAATCGGTCTACTTGAGCTATTAATGTAGTTGCCTGTGATAAGGATAAAATTTGTTTTTTCTTTTTATTCCGATAGATGTTCTACTTACTTGAAAATCTCTTTCGAATTGGCGTGTACTCGTATGGAGATTTTCTATCATTACAGTTAAGTTGACTATCTTCGTTCAACGCAAGTTCAATTCTTTCCTGGGATTCAAGATAATGAACTCTTTTTTCAGTTGCAATAAATCTTTCTAACAGATTTTTTTATGATTCTCTCCTTGCGTGACGCTCTCTTTCCGGATATCTTGCTTGGTACACTCTACAGCATTCTCCAAGAGTAACAACCATATCGATTATTTTATTTTGAGAAAAACCTGCCATTTCTATCAATTAAATTTAATGTTAACTACTCAAAAAAAAAACTCCAACCAGAAGTCTAATATGAACTAGCACACCTATTGTCAAAGTAAAGTTAAAGTGATAGAATTGGTTTATCTTTCACAACCTGCTAGTTACTCATAGAAACCGGTTATACCGGAAACTCATGCCAACTTTGTTATTTTAAATAGAATAACCTATATATTATCACATTTTTGAATTCCTCGTTGAATTTAAAGGTCACTTTAATAACCATACTATGGGTCTACGTCGCATTGCTTCTGAGTTATTTGACATTTTGTAGAAAAAATTACGTTTACAGTGCCTCCGAAAACTTTCAATATCTTGAAGGCGGATACCGGTGGAGAGATGTGGCTTTCTTTTTTTACTTCCTAAGAGGGTACCGCATCATTCTCATTCATTGCAAAAAATCTTGCTTTTAGAATTCAATAATTTCTATCGCTCCGAAAATATTTTTTTTCAAACATGGATAACTTGATTTTTTTGAATAGAACTACCCATACTTTCTTACATCAGCAAATAGGAAATTAAATTGCCTTTCCATTGATGTAACATTATCGATATTTTGGAGTGATAGTTTTCGAGATATTCACATTTTTATCTAATTTCAGTTTTTATTGCGCATTGCCGCGGTGCTTTGGAAAACGTTTGTCAATTGTTTTAAACAACCGATAAGAAACATCAGTTTCTGGAGCTTCTGTTGTGCTCTTCTGTCTTGTTTATCAGTTTAAGTGTTTCTACAAGACATTTCCATTAAAATGTTGTTGTCCGACGCAGAGTTGGTCGACATGACTTTCATTCTTGGAGAATACCAAAGAAAAGCGTTATTGGCGTCAAGGATTTATGCGGTACGGTATCCTGAACGAAGACTTCCCCGAGAAACAGCCTTTCAAAAGTTGTTACAACGTTTTACAAACACCGGACGCGTGCAATATCAAACGGGGGAACGTGTCAACAGGATAACTTGATTTCTTGTGCATTTCTTTTGTATATCTTCTGTAATCGTTAAGTAATTGTCCTTATGTATTTATTGATCGTTCCTTATGTATTTATTGTGTATTTCTTCTCTATTTCTTGTGTAAGTCTTAAGTAATTATTTTGTATTACTTGTGCAATCCTTATGTATTTATTGTTCATTCCTTATGTATTTCTTTTGAGTTTTGAGTTCTTAATTCTTGAGTATTTATTGTTTATTTCTTGTGCATTAAAAAAATCAAGTTATCCATGTTTGAAAAAAGTTATTTTCGGAGCGATGGAAATGATTGAATTCTAAAAGCAAGACGTTGGAAGGCTGTTTCTCGGGGAAGTCTTCGTTCAGGATACCGTACCGCATAAATCCTTGACGCCAATAACGCATTTCTTTGGCATTCTCCAAGAATGAAAGTCATATCGATCAACTCTGAGTAGGACAACAAGATTTTAATGGAAATGTCTTGTAGAAGCACTTAAACTGATACACAAGACAGCAAAGCACAACAGAAGCTCGAGAAACTGACGTTTCTTATCAATTGTTTAAAGCAATTGACAAACTTTTCCAAAGCACCGCGGCAATGAGCAATAAAAACTGAAATTAGAATATCTCGAAAACTATCACTGCAAAATATTGATAATATTACATCAATACAAAGGAAATTTAATTTCCTATCCGCTGATGTAAGAGAATATGGGTCGCTCCATTTAAAAAAAATCCAGTTATCCATGTTTGAAAAAAATTATATTCGGAGAGATAGAAATTATTGAATTCTAAAAGTAAGATTTTTGACAATGGATGAGAATGATGCGGTACCCTTTTCGGAAGTAAAAAACGAAACCCACATCTGTCTACCGCCATCCGTCTTCGAGATATTAAAAGTTTTCGGAGAAACTGCAAACGTCATTTTTTCTACAAAATGTCAAATAACTCAGAAGCAATGTCACGTAGACCCATAGTATGGTTGATAAAGTGACCTTTAAATTCAACGAGGAATTCAAAAATGTAATAATATATAGGTTGTTCTATTTAAAATAACGAAGTTGGCATGAGTTTCCGGTATAACCGGAAGTCCTCCATTTCTGAAAATAATTTTAAAACGTGTAGTTCATGACTCTGGACAACTTTTACATAAGACATTTTTTCGTATTTGTAATAGTAAGGAAGTTATATGGAGCAATCCGCTTAGTGGGCCGCCCTGTTATATATATATATATATATATATATATATATATATATATATATATATATATATATATATATATATATATATATTACAGGGTTCTTTGGGAGCTGATCCTATGAGTATCTGCTAAACCAAACTTACTATATTTGAAAATTTGGTGACAGGGTAATGATGTGAGGGCTAACTCATCTAAAATATTTTCATGTTCGTACCAATTCCGGTTATACCGGAAGTCGGTACTTAGTCGCTAATTTTAAATGGAACACCCCGTATATTAATACATTTTTTGGATTCTATGTCGATTTTAAGGTAAGTTTGTTAAATAAACTAGATACAAAATTTCAGTAACTTATTCAAATATTTTCTTTATTTCAATTTTCAATTATTTGGTTTCCATGGTGACCACGAACAAGAAATACTACATTTAAGTATGTAGCTCATTTTTATCACAATTTTAAAATTGGGACTTTTTAGATAATAAGTATGAAACTGTTACGTTTTGGAAAATAAAGTTTTAAACAAACTTACCTTAATTTTTGACGTTAAATCGATCTGAGTAATTAAAAATAGGGGTTTCTATTTGATTTTTGAGTAACTTGCATTTTTAATAGTCAAGTTTAGACATTCATAATTTTTTTTATGAAAAATACAAATGTCACTTTTTGCAGACTGTTGCAATAATCCTTTGCCTACAACACTTCAAAGTTTTATTCAAATTGTTTGACAAGAACAGAACAATTAACGAGTTATTACTGAGACCACATATGTCAATTTTTTAGAAAAATGTTTTTTTTTTTAAACGACTGAAATTTCGTATCTAGTTTATTTAACAAACTTACCTTAAAATTCGACATAGAATCCAAAAATGTATTAATATACGGGGTGTTCCCTTTAAAATAAGCGACTAAGTACCGACTTTCGGTATAACCGGAAGTGGTACGAACGTGAAAATGTTTTAGATGAGTTAGCCCTAACATCATTACCCTGTTACCCTGAGTGGGATTATGTAGTAATTTAGGTAGGGCACTATTTGAAAAGGTCAATCAGGGAGACACTATATATACACTGTTTCCAAGATAAGGATTCTCACTATGGGGATCTCGGAAAGGTAATAGGTACAAATCCGGTTAAATTAAAAAAAGTTGTATAATTAGGTGACCAAAATGACAAAAAAAATCGATGATGTGATTTTTGTTTTTCAGATATTTAAAAAAATGGATTTTTTAAATTTCTATTTTATTTTCATGCTACTTGTTATGTGCTTTAACATGACATAATCAGTTTTTTAATCGGACGTTTCCTATTTTTATAGCCATCATTACTTTTTTTAATTGCGGTCCTGATATTTTGAAAACTGATTTAGAAAGTTTTTATTACAAATTCAGCACATTTGTTGGTCTGATCACATTTTGAACCTTTTGTAGACCATCACGAAATTTTTGAATAAAGACCAGCATTTTCAAAAAACTTTATTTAGTTAACTTTGCTTCGTTATTTGACATTTGCACAGTGGCGTAACATTTAGGTGGGTTGAAGTGGTTTATGATTGATGTTGTACGCCACTGGCAAAAGCGACTTAATATATTGTTCTACAGTTGGGTGCGCCTTAGGTGAGTAACACTTTCCACTAAATTTAGTGCAAAAATACAGGGTATTAAAAAAGTTAGAATGATTAACAATTTAATAATTTTAAACTTTAATTTCTTAATCTTCAACATTTTATTAAGGTCATATTTGGCAAATCGTCATAATTTTAGGTCAGGATTCTACCATGGTTCTATGTACCATTAATTATGGGACACCCTATATACAGGGTGATTCATAAGTAATAGGCCAAATTGTAACTACACGTTCAGAAGGCAAAAATAATACTATTATTTAACAACCATGGGTCCAACAGGATGTTAAAGTGAAAAAAATAAAATAGGTTATTGTTAACAGATCAGCTATTTTTCCGGATAATGACTTGAACATTGGGTACGAAGTAGTTTTAATAAGGACAAACGAGAATATATGAGAGAATTTGAGTTAACTGGTAGATGTCACCACATGCGCCATATTGAATGAATTAATTCAGCTACAAATTTGTTGTCACTCATTAATATATAACTTATTTAATTTGAATAGCTTCATCATTTCTGTATAAAAAAGGTTGATCAAAATATTAACGGTTTTTGAGATATTTGAATTTTATTAATTCACCATATGCCCCCCCTGGTTTTACTTCACATTTACCTAACCATAATTGGTAATTGATAATAATATTAGAATGAAATGATACAAAAATTCAAGTAATAAAACACTTATTTTTATAAAATATTATACGATATTTAATAAAAAGAGAGACAATATTAGAACAAACTTGAACTAGAACCACTTACGGGAATCCTTACCTATATCATAATCTTAAAGTTTTGTGAAGTTAAGTTTATTAATTAAATTTAAGCTTAATGACTACCTACTGCAAAATGTTTTCAACATGGCCACCACCAGCACTTATACACGAATTTAACCGTTTAGTTAAGTATTGTCCGACTTTAAAAAATGTGGCACAATTATTTCGTATTGTATCTTGAATTCTATTCCATAACTCGTCACGTGTATTTATAGGTTCAGTATAAACCATTGATATCATGTAACCCCACACATGAAAATCAATTGTATTAAAATCTGGACTGCGGGATGGCCACTGATATTCACTACCACGTCCAATCTAACGGTGAGGGAATGTTGTATTCAGATGATCGCGCACAGCAAGTGGAAAGTGTGGAGGAGCACCGTCTTGTATGAACCACATCTTTCTTCTTAGTTGTAACGGAAGATCTCCTAAGAGGTCAACTAAGTCATTATTTAAAAAATTTAAATATGACTCTCCATTTAAATTAGGAGGTAATTCAACTGAGCCCAGTAATGTATTGTCTAGTACACCACATCACATATTTATCTTAAACTCGTGCTAGAAATGTCTATCTTTTTTTAAACGAGGGTTTTCACTTTCCCAGGTATGACTATTTCGCCAATTAAAAACTCAGCGCCTGGTGAACGTTGCTTCATCCGTGAAAAAAATGGTACTCAGAAATTTTGAATTATTATTCAATTTCCCCTTTAGCCACTCACAAAATTCAACTCTGGAACGATAATCTGTTGGAAGTAAGTTTTGCAAAGGTGTAAAATGGTAGGGATATAAATTTTCCTTGTGCAAAATTCTAATCACGGACGGTTGGTTTATTCCAGTAGCTGTTGATAATCGACCAGTGCTTATTTCAGGATTTTCCTCAACTCTTACCAAAATTTCGTCTTCTTGATGTGGGGTAATAATTTTGGGACCTCCTGTATGGTATTTTGGGCGAAATGAATCTGTTTCACCCAATCGATTATAAAGATTTTGAAATATGTTTCGGTGTGGCTGTCTTCTGTTAGGGTACATTTCACGATATTTTCTGGATGCTGCATGCCCAGAAAAAATTTCTCTTGCGTAAACGCAAATCATGTCTCTCATTTCTTCGTTTGAAAAGTGATTATATCTCGGCATTTTTACTTATGTTAGAATAAGAATTAATCAGTTTACCTAACACTACAATGTTTCAATCTGTTCAATAAACGTCAAAATTTTACTAAACACGTTGTTTTTGTCAACATTCCATGGCATGCTTTTGTCCTAATAAATGAATGCTATGTATTATGTATCCATTACTACAATTTTATTGTGAGCTTCCTTTTATACTTAAATAGGAGAACTTTTACGTTCATTATTGGTTTTCTCAATAACTTATCTTACATAAAAATAATTTTGCTTTATTACTTTATCATTTTTGTGTCATTTATTTCTAATAATAATAACAATAATCACATAAATACACCTTATTTTAAAACAAAATTAGATTTGTCGATGTCCAATGTTACGAAGCATTCCATACACTATTTTTTTACATTCAGTCGGCATTAATTACGGTAGTCATTATGCTTAGTTTCACAAAACTTTAAGATTTTGATGCAGGTTTTAGGAAAAAGAGTTCTCATAAGTGGTTCTGGTTCAAGTTTGTTCTAATGTTGTCTTTCTTTCTATTAAATCGTATAATATTTTATAAAAATAAGTGTTTTATTACTTTAACTTTTGTATCATTTCATTTTAATATTATTATCAATTATCAATTATCAATTACGGTTAGGTAAATGTAAAGTACAACCAGGGGGGGGGCATACGGTGGATTAGTATAATTCAAATATCTCGAAAACGGTTAATATTTTGAAGATCAACAAAGAATACCTTTCCTATACTTCTGAAGCTATCCAAATTAAATAAGTAAGTTATAAATTAATGAGTGACAAAAAATTTGTACCTGAATTCATCTATTCAATATGGCGTATGTGGCGCCATCTAGCAGTTAACTCAAATCCTCTAACATATTCTTGTTTGCCAGTACTAAATCTACTTCATACCTAATTTTCCAGTCTTTATCTAGAATAAATAGCTTATCTATTAACAATAAACTATTTTATTATTATAAGTTTTTGTTATGAACGAATAAGTCCAGAGGTAAATATGTAGGTTCAAATCCTACTCGAGGCAAACTTTTTATTTATGTATTTAATAAAATTAATAATAATTTTTAATAAACTATTTTATTTGTTTCACTTTAACATCGTGTATGTCTGTAAGGAGCAGACTTAGACATATTGTTGTTAAGCAAAATATTATTATTTTTGCCTTCTCAACGTGTAGTTACAATTTGGCCCATTACTTATGAATCACCCTGTATATAGGGTGTCCTATAATTAATGGTACATAGAACCATGGTAGAATCTTGACCTAAAATTATGACGATTTGTCAAATATGACCTTAATAAAATGTTGATGATTAAGAAGTTACAAGGTGTTAAAGTTGAAAATTACTAAATTGTTAATCGCTCTAACTTTTTTAATCCCCTGTATTTTTGTACAAAATTTCGTTGAAAGTGTTACTCGACTAAGGCGCACCCAACTGTAGAGCAATATATTAAATCGATTTTGCCAGTGGCGTACAACATAAATCATAAACCACTTCAAACCTCCTAAATGTTATTCCACTGTGCAAATGTCCATTTCTACCATAAAGTAATATTTTGCAATGTCTTTTACGTAAAATATATACTCTTGTTACGAAGCCATAAAGTGGATAATAATCGAGATAAAAACCATTAAACAGGTAAAAACACTGTAATTTTAACTTTTTTGCCTATCCATAGTACATTTGGTAGTAGGTCAGGATTGCTCTGTTTACAATTCATTATTTTGACATTAAAATTGTACACTCTTGTTATGAATCCAGAATAATAAAATAAAAAAAATAATAATGAAACATGGTTTTAGTTTTTACTACCAAATGTACTGTGCATAGGCAGAAAAATAAGTTATAATTACTGTGTTTTTACCTCTTTAATGATTAATACTTCGATAA
The DNA here is from genome assembly GCA_036346205.1 of Vesta saturnalis. Classification (NCBI taxonomy): domain Eukaryota; kingdom Metazoa; phylum Arthropoda; class Insecta; order Coleoptera; family Lampyridae; genus Vesta; species Vesta saturnalis. The sequence continues at coordinate 5,841,386 of JARFJB010002021.1, forward strand.
TTACTCTCTTTATGGGTTCTTAACAAGAGTACATACTTTACGTACAAGACATTGGAAAATACTAATTTATAGTTGAAATTGATATTTGCACAGTGGCGTAATATTTAGGAAGGTTGGGGTTTATAATTTACGTTGTACGCCACTGGCAAAAGCGATTTAATATATTGTTCTACAGTTGGGTGCTCCTTAGGTCAGTAACACTTTCCACTAAATTTAGTACAAAAATACATTGTATTAAAAAAGTTAGAGCGATTAACGATTTAATACTTTTCAACCTTTAACACCCTGTAACTTCTTAATTATCAACATTTTATTAAGATCATATGTTGGCATATATATTGGCAAATCGTCATAATTTTAGGTCAGGATTTTACCATGGTTTTATGTACCATTAATTATGGGACACCCTGTGTATACACATACACTGTGTTCAAGATAAGGATTCTCACTATTAGGATCTCGGAAATGGTAATAGATACAACCCCGGGAAATGGAAAAAAAGTTGTATAATTAGAGGACCAATAAAATGACACAAAAAAAAACGATAGTGTGATTTTTTTTTTGAGATCTATTTTATTTGTTTCTGACATTATAAATGCTATAACTTGTTATAGGCTTTTAGATGGCACAGTCAATCGGACGTTTCCTATTTTTATAGACATTATCAACTTATTTTTCTTAAATACGGCCCTGATACTTTGAAAACTGATTCTGAAAGGTTTTTTTTATTACAAATACGTGAGTAGTGTATTACATTTGACAGTGTGATCGCGTTTTGAACGTTTTATGGACCATCATCACGAAATTTTTGAATACAGACCTGCATTTTCAAGAAGTTATTACTTATGAATCACCGTCAATATATATATATATATATATATATATATATATATATATATATATATATATATATGATATATATATATATATATATATATATATATATATATATATAATATGTGTGTGTGTGTGTTTATATATATATATATATATATATATATATATATATATATATATATATAGTGTTTTAAAAACCTTCCGCTAATTTCTAGGGTAAATAGAATATTGAATAATAACGTTAGTTTGGTTAATAAACGTGTCCGACAATGTCTCCTTAGGAAGATATGTCCCTCTAAAAGTGGCCCCAAAAATCCTTTTTTTTTATTATCTATGAAACAGTTTAATATATCTAAATCGAATTTAGATCACACATACCTCTGATTAGGTCATAAAAGATAGTGTTGACAAATTTTTAGTATTTTGTATGTACAGGAGTGTCGTTAAAGGAGGTGCCACTTATTTTGCCCTCAAACTTTTTTTTATGGTGATATTTTTCAATTTTTTGGGCAAAAATAGTATTTTTTAAACAATTTGCCACAAAAAGATACTCTTGTTGAAAGTTAACTAGTTTTGAAGTTATTTGAGGTTTTAGCAAGTAATGCTGACCGAATTAATAAATAATGGGGGGCAAAATAGGTGTCACCCTCCTTTTAGCGACGCTCCTATACAAAATATTAGAAATTTGTCAACACTATCTTAAATGACCTAATCAAAGGTGTTTATGGTCTAAATTTTATTTAGGCATCTTAAACCGTTTCAGAGATAGTTAAAAAAAAGTATCTTTGGCGCCACTTTTACAGGGCCGTATCTTCTTAAGGAGACATTTTCGTACATATGTTTAGTAACCAAACCAACGTTCTATAAATTATTCATTGGATGGTGGCTCAACGGTTAAGGTGTCGAACTAGTAAGACAGAGGAACCAAGTGCGAAATCAGTCCTTTTCAGGACAAAAACTGATGACTGGAGCAGAGTCCGCTTCCAAAACGTTGCGCTACAAAACAGGGACTGGAGAGAAAGACCGGTCGATTCAACTAATGTTAGAGCACAGTTACAAAGCACTTATAATACACATTCGAATATGTCTTTAAATAAGTGCCTCATTGTGAACATCCTGTAGAACTTTATATAATTGTAAATACACCAATAACTTCTACTACTAACCTAAATTTTATAATTAAATGTGGATTCATTGGTTATGCAGTTAGTATATCTGTCTTAGTGCAATAAAATGCAGGGCATACTTGCCATACGAAAAAACATAACTTTGATACGCCTTACTTTTTTGGGACACTGCATACTTATAATAATTTTAAAATATACCTTCAGTAACCAACTTATCTTCAAAATACACAAAATTATTAAAGCTTTTACCGCTTAGCCATAATAGACCCTCGCACAGTGACACCCTGTAGAATCGATTTTTCCATTAATGTCGAACTCTTCAAGATATATACTGACTTCCATAAAAATTGCAATACCTAGAATTTGTGAAAAAATTTTTTTGAAATTTTCGTCAACGATGTCTTTCATTAGAACAAACAAACGATTAAAATTTGAATAAAATCTAGCTAGTAGTTTTTTTTGTTTGTTTCCTTTGCACTTAGTAAGAATAAATGTGGTGAGGACATAAACCAATCACTGTGTAATTAACTGTCAATTTTGCAAATTGTTAGTTCACAATTTCGTTCTGAATTTGGGAACAATGTCCCCGCAGGACTACAGATTACGAAGAACGTCGCTTAAGATTTTTGGCCACAAGAGACAGATTTCAACAACTCGATCGATTGCAAATGATTGGATGAGAGGTGTAGGACCCAGAATGTCAATGTCATCTGCTTATCGCCGTATAAGGTCTTATGGGCTGCGTTCATATCGTCCATGTTTATGTCTCCCCTTACACCACTTCACCGTCTACGCAGGCTAGAATGGAGCAACGAAAGGGCGAATTGGGCGCAAGAATGGTATCGAATTGTGTTTAGTGACGAGTCCAGATTTTGCTTGTGGGCCCACGATGGTCGTAGGAGGATCAGACGGATGCGTGGAGAACACAGCCCTCATACAAGGAGTAATGATATGGGGTGCAATATGTTACGGAAGCAGATCACCCTTGGTCTTCATTGATGGCAACTTAAAATCCGCTGGTTATATTTCCAATGTGCTAGAACCCGTTGCGCTTCCATATCTTCAGGGGCTGATATTTTCCAACGCATTTGCTTCATACGGCAAAGGCCATAACACGTTTTTTGGAAGAAGCTAACATTGCCGTCCTCCCACGGCCTGCTCGGTGTCCTAATTTGTCACCCATTGAACGTGTATGGGATGAGGTCGGTAGGCGACTGGGTAATTTACCACATCCTCCAGATAACTTATACGATCTTCCGCTACGGATTCAAGAAGCATGGGTTAATATGCCACAAACAGCTATAGATCACTTGATTGATAGCATGCCACGCCGTTTAAATGAGTGCATTACAAATCGTGGCGGAGCAACTCATTATTGAAAAAAACATTTTTAGTTTTTGTTCTTTTGTTTTCAAATTTTAATCGTTTGTTTATTCTAATGAAAGGCATCGTTGACGAAAATTTCAATAAAATCGTTTAATAAATTCTAGGTGTTGCAATTTTTATGGAAGTCAGTATATAAGTGTATCAGCAATAGGATATAGTTATTCCAAATACTCACGATTCGCCTTAAATACGGATAGAGATGTAGTAAGGGTACGCTAATATAAAGTACCCTTTTCATTTGTGTAATAATAATGCTGTGAAATAAACACCCACAAAACAGTATCACAAATATTACGTGAATAGAACAATTCATCAAATTCAATGATAATGCTGACGTTACCGTAGTAATACATTCAGATGACTAATGATTATATGTATTGTAGTTAGAAGAAAACCCAGTAAAAGTTTGATATTATATAGAATACTTATTTCTTTACAAGAACAAATTTTTCTAAAGCCACCAAATTTTAAATTTATTACTTTTTTAGCAATCTGAATCCCTTTACAAAGAGAAAACTCAAAATTTATGTGCATTATCTGCAGTAGCGTTTTATAAAAGCTGGAAAATCCTTCAATAAAGCATCTTGTGTAAAAATATACAATAAGTTTCTTATTCTATTAGTGACACAAGATATGCATTCACAAAAAAAATTGTGCAATTTATCGACTAACTTCCTCGTCAACTTTCTCTTTGATTCGACAAAGGCTTCAATAATAGATACTATAACATTTCGGCTTTCAAGGGTTTTATGTGCATTTCTTTCAACATAATTAAATAAATTTCGTTATTAAATTGTTAGTAGTGAAATCTTATTGTGGTCGGTTTTCCAAATTCATTTGGTCAAACAGGAAGCTTCAACTACTACCTGCATTTAATTTGAAAGGACTATAAAACAACCAAGTTGAGGCTTAAGCTTTCAGGAAGTTGTCTAATTGTTTGAATTCTGTTTTAAATTAAATTTTAGATGTACGATTTTGCGGACGAGTGCTAACCGCTTTTAGTTAGATCGTTAGAAATGCTGCAAAAACGCATTTCCCCACAAAAGTTGTCGAAAAACAGGATATGATTCAAAAAGTTTCCAGTCCATAAAATGCAGTAGAAATAATAACAGCTAAATCGATAAGAAAATTGTAATACCCAAAATTTCGTTGTTGTACCTCAAAAATTAATGAGAAAAGTTTGTTGCAATTTGTCACAATTTATTTCTTATTACACCAACAAATATGAGTATTTTTTATGTAGCTTTCCCACTTTTCTTTTGTTTAAGTTTGTTTTTCCTTTTTTATAAAATTTATGTTGTTCATTTATCAGAAACGATTTGGAAACTAACTGGTAAGCAGTTTCAGAGACGCGAAAATGTATTGTAATATTTTGTTAAGACGCGAACAAATAAACGCACTTTTTATGGAATGATATAACGTGATCCACATTCGCAAAATTTTTTATAGCATCAAAAGTGGTTGAGGATTACTGAAATTACTAAGATTCTATCTAATGCTTTTTCTGGAATCAAGATATTTAACAAAACCGTATTTCATATTTACTCACAATTCTTTTGTAATTTGTTGGTTAACGATTTTAAAATCTGTTTTAATTTACAACATATTGTTAAAATGGTCACGCTTCTCCTAAGTACCCTTTATTTAATTAAAAATTCTTAATGAATCTTCATATGAGTGTCGCAGTTGGACCAAAACCCCATTGGAATAATAAATTATTGAATTAAACCTTCTAAACACCTTTTAATGCATATCTTCCCTAGTTTCTAGATAACGTACGTGTTTTCTTTTTCGAAATTTAATCAATTAAATCTTGGATGAGAAAGTGTCCCTAAAGGAGTAAAAGAACAAGAAGAAGATTTAACAGATTTACGATGCTGCCAAGATTCTGCCGTATGGCACATTCGGAGTTTATAACGAACACAAACACTTGTGATAATATAAGTTTACGGGCATCATATAACTTACATCCTAAAGACGATGTATTGATTAAATCCAATTTAGCACTTCAACCCTTCGGAATACTTCCAAACTGAATTTTAGTTTAAATACATTGTTCTCGAAAAACAAGAAAAATTTATTGCACTGCTTTGAGTTTCCTGTCTGCACCACGTTTCGTCTAGTAAGTTATACGATAAGGTGGTTCCAAACCGGAAACCAAAACAATATAGTTCAGGGTAACCTCGGAAACCGCTTGAAATTTATAATGAAAATTTTTTAGTACAGTTTTGCAAAGACAGCGCTTTACATATTTATTTTAATTTCCGATTACATTATTTCAGAATATTCCATAAATTTTGGATTGGCGTAACATTTTTATTTCCACTTCATTTAAAGGACTATGACAAAGCTTCCTCACGAAAACTGAGACATTATTGTTTTCATCAGCATAAAATTTAAATGTAAATTATAAAACCTTAATATAAAAAGAGTACTACCGGGTGTCCCACTAAGGGAAGTAGCCGGCTGTGTCTTAAAGCTTTAACAAACAAATGTTTAATAAAAATGGATAAAATAAATCGCCGTAAAATGTTTTTAAACTTCTGGGACGACCTCAAGGAGCCGTAATAGCGACATCAAAACATAAAAATATGACTTTCTCAAAACATACACATATCTCCAAAAAATGTGACACACTTAATTTTTAACCTAACCTTTCCTTCCAAAATAAATTAAATAAGTGAAGCTTTTTTCAAAGATTGGTAGTGGAAAAGCTCTAACCACTCTTTTTTCCTTAATTTTTGACTCACCAGTCGATGCTTCAGAATGAAACTACCCCACTTCAGGTCGCTTCCCAGGAGAACCACCGCGGGGGTTCCTCAAGGTTCGATACTCGCCCGTACGCTTTTCAACCTTTATGTTTGAGATTTGCCGAAAACCTACAGAACCACCCTAGCCACCTACGCGGACGACACCGCATTCTTCGCCCAGTCACACAGAAACCACCAGGCGGGCAAGATCCTACAACGAGCAGCGGACGACCTGGAAGGATGGTACTTCAAAAAGCACCGCGGTCCTGTTCACCCGAAGATACATGAGGTCCACGAGGAACATCTCCATGTTCGGCCAGGACAGAAAGAAAGCTCCGATGGAACCAGCACGTCGCAGACAGAAGAGCCAAGTCGTACGGCATCATCAAAGGATGTATCCGCTTATGGGGAGGAACTGCGGTCTAACGACCGACAACATGATGCTGATCTACAATTCGATCATACGACCGATGCTGAACTACGCCTGCGAAGCTTGGGCATACGCCGCTCCTCGACCATCAAGCGCCTTCAAACCATCCAGAACAAGTGTCTCCGGATGATCACCGACGCTCGCTGGTACATCAGGAACGACCGACTCCACAAGGACCTCAAGATAGCCACTCTAATGGACTTCACGAAAACTGCCGCAGCCAACCAGGAGATGGTACTGCGGCTCATCGCGGATTATGGAACTATGACGCCAACGACGTGACGAGGCACAAGAAACCGAAGATCGTGCTGTGTTGAGTGAATAAAATATTATACCATGTAGTTATATGCCTATTTATTGTTACATACCTTAAGTTAGTTTAAGTTAGGTAGGAATGAAGTAGATACTATGCTCTGAATAAATCAAGGTCCGATGAAGGCATAGGAGGCATCTGCCCGGTATACCGTAGCCCTAACGATCAAAATGAAAAAATTAAATTGACTCACCCTGTGTTAATCAAGAAGTGATATAGAGGGCGCTTACACTCTATATGAAAAACGATTCCTTTGTTTTCTTTTTTTTTTATTCATTAATTCGTCGCTAAATTTGTCCGAATTACAGCATTCTTGCTGAATTGTTACAGGCTAAATACCCACTAAACCATTCAGCCCGTAAACGCAATTTGTGCCACGGCATAGCTCTGTGGTATAAGCGAGGTTCTTACTTAAAGATCGTAAAAGGCACTTATAGCAACTCCAAAAATCGTCAAAATCGGTAGATAAAGCCAAATAGGCGCCACCTGTTAAAATCATTTATAACGGGAGAATGTAATGAACTAATGTTCTATTGGTCTAACAGGAAACCAAAATGTTCACTCAAAAAATAAATATAAAAACCGCAAAATGTGAAATAAAACCTAAAACTCACTAAATATTTTGATAAATCTACCTCAAAAATTATTAACTGGAAATACGACAGTTTAATTATTCAATTAAAACGAAAAATGTACGTCACCACAAACTAAACAAACGCGATCAAAATCTATGAAATCCTAAAATTTATCAAATGTCGATATCGGGATGTAATACCCAAATTCCAAAATAAGTTACCTAGCTGCCAAAACAAACAATTATATTCGCTTACCTGTTCATCAAATCAGGCACTAGAATGTCTCCAATCGATAAAACTTTTCGAGATACCCTCGTATGCACAAAAAAATACAATCAGCTGTGCGGGCAGCAAACTCATACTTCGTTATCCATATGCATTACGTCAAACCATAGTGAATCTCATTCCTCAAAATTTACCTTTAATTAATTACTTAAAAAACTCAAATAAGTTTTGCCAAATGAAGTCAATTACTATCAATCTTAAATAAAGGTTTCTACTATTTTAGCTTATTACTTTACGTCAAAATTGTAGCACAGAGGACGAATCATTTAATATCTATCAATAAAAAGTTAACATTAACATTAACAATTGTCGTGTATTATACATTTACATCCCAAATTTTCGTACAGTTACCTAAAAACATTAAAATTGTCAGGAAGAATACGCCCATTTCCAAAATTGCCTAAAGGGCCTTTATACGATAGTTTACACAAGCAATCGTTTGCATCCTCGTACATAAACACAAAAAAAATAAAAAACACACACTTTATTATTGTCACCAAAAATAAAAAATTAACGTTACCTTACATAACACCTAGAACAAAAAGATGTTCTTCCTCCTCTGAACTGCAACAATTTTTCGGACACCAGGTCCATCAGATATTTAAATAATTCGACGGTGGACTATTACGGTACGCTTTCCATGTGAAATTTCACAAACGACAAATCTTATTCATATTTACTCGAACTTAATTAACGACAGTGACATCAACCAAAACTGCATTAACTAATTCGTCATTTGATTCAACGTAAATGCACAACTATTTACAAAGCGTTACTTTACTTAATTTTACTCATTCAGACTTAATATTAAAATTGGGTATCTCTATTTAAACGGCGTCTTCTTATTAACTATATTTACAAAGTCCTTGACAAGGATTATGGTTACACTTAAACTAAAAGCTTTCTTTATTTACAGCGTTAATTATTTGTTATGAGCTTAGCCATTTAGTCGTCATCTAACACTAACTTATTTACTTTACTTGAACTACTTACTTTTGATCCGCACACCAGGCGCAATAGAACTCCAAAGAAGTTAAGGCCAGCACCATTCAACACTGAACCGGAATTCCATGGACGAGAATATGTCGCTATACGACACCGATACGATAAATATTACAGAAGGGGAGAAGACACAAAATAATCCTGTAATTAAGGATAAAGAAAACCAAATTTCCACGATATCTTCACTTAACCTCCAAGAAGGGCGTAAAAATTTCACTGCCTTCACGCACCAGCCTTCGTGCATACGACGAAATGCACACGAGCCTTGGCCCTTGCGGCATCATTCCAAGACTGAGGACATACGTTCCAAACTCCTTCAGTTACGCCACACTTGGTTTTAAAACGACAACCAATCATACTACTGATACATTCCAACTATAAAACGCGGTAAAAACGATATACCCCTTCTTGTAAATGATCAGGAGAAATTACGTAATTCGACGAACTGTAATCTTAAATGGTACCTCAGAATGCTTATTGTAACTCAGCTAAATATTGACTTCTCCTATAATGATTTTTAATTGAAATGGAATCGGTAAACTGTACTGCAAAAGAATCTTGGCACCAGAAATTTAACATGAAAACCAACTTAGCAATAACAAACGGCGTTTTTAATTTTAAACCTTACGAAAATTTATATGATTTCAATCCTAATGTAAAGTAATTCTAACAAAAAAATTCACTTTAAACTAAATACGGTCAATTGCAATCCGAAATACGATATAAAGCAAACGATATATCAATTTAATTTAACTTTATGAAGACTCATAAAAACAACAAATTTCGCTAACGTGAAAGCGAGAACTGAGTAAATAGAAACAGAAACGAAAAAAAAAGAAAATTCGTATATATACAGGGCGTTCAAACACACATTACATCTTACAAATTTTCTTCATTGTAGGGTCACATGGCCTTTGAAAAACAATTGCCATTGCTACAGCAGTTAATTTGTTGTATGACCCTTTGTTGTTGTTTCATTAATTAATTAATAAAAAAAAGTGATTAACATTACATAGAATGCCTGAAATAAACCCTGAACAAATAGCAAAGTTAATTGCGATGGATGTAGTAAATGTTACAGCACTCGTGTATTGGGAGTCGAGGAAGCAACTTCTCGTTGAGCAATCCTCAAGTGCGAACAAACATGAAACACAGCTCGAAAGGTGGGTTCTACTCATCCTTAAAAAACTCCTCCAAGAGATGATCACCCTTGAGATTAAAGACGTTACGGAATCGATCAAATACTGCGGAAAATGTTCAGCAAGACAATCGACAAATTATTGGTGTTGGAGTAATTAAGTAGACGCTATGTAGACGCCTAAAAGAAGTTTATTTAAAAGCTAGGAGACCTGCAAATGTCCTAAATTATTGCCCGAGCATCAAGCTGCTAGAAGAAATTTTGTAGGAAAAGGAATAGTACAAGGTTGGTTTAGACAGAATCTAGTAACAAAGTGTGACAGTTTCGGGTCGGTTATGGCATGATGAGGGATTTTAAAGAATGGAAACACACCACTGCATTCCGTTGATGGGGTCACAAATCTATATTGTTATTTTGCAGCGGAACACATTACCTCATAAAAAGTTGGTGGGAAATAATTTTATATTAGTGCAGGATAATGCCCGACCACACACAGCAGCAATTGTGAAACCGAAAAAGAAGAACCTAAATATACAGCGACAATACCCTATATATATATATATATATATATATATATATATATATATATATATATATATATATATATATATATATATATATATATATATATATATATATATATATATATATATATATATATATATATATATATATATATATATATATATATATACATACATATAGGTACCACGGACAAAATACGAACGGTAGGCAATAAACGCAAGAAACACCCGATCTTCAAATCGACAAGAACGGTCAGAGTATTAACCAAAACCAAACCACTCAATGAAGGCCAGAATTCCGAGAATTGCATATAAAACCTGTCATGCGAATGCGGCAGATCATACATAGGAAAGAGCAGTAGACCACTCAAAGTAAAAACTCAAGAATTCTGGAACAACACCCACAAAGGACAAAGAGAAAGAACAATAATCTGGAATGTAGAGCACCGCATTTAATAAAATAATATACGGATAGTGGCAAAGGACGAGAATACAATTCGCCGAAAACTTAATGAAGTCGCGTGCATCTGACTAGCAGAAAATCTGTTAAGCTAAGCTAGTGTAAGAATGAAACCTATATGGATCCTAATAATGCGGGAAAATCTTTGGCGCAATAGAATACGACGTAACATGCGCAATAAATTATGTCAGTTCTAAAAAATATATGTTAGATTACTTCATGGCGGTAAAGGTATCAGACTAGCAAGTAAAAGGTTTCAAAGCTGTAATCTGAAAGGAGTCAAGTACTTGGGAAAAAATCATAACACAACATATCATAACGAGTTACACCATTCCTTTGTGAGGTAGGCCTCTTGTGTATTTTTCATTTGCAATCTTTCTCCATGCATTCCTATCCATGCAAACCTCCCTAGCTTTCGCAATGTACATACATTGCCTCTGACTCGCCCTTTTATTTTTAAAACTCCTTATCTTCCTTTCTTTTATCATATACTTTATTGCATTCAGTCAAGTTTTAAGCGGCTTACCAGACCAGGCCTTACATTTAACTTCCCTCATATATATTTACGTTATTAACCTTGTGTTGTTCCTTCTTTAGATGTGATCAAACCAATGTAGAGTACTTCTATACCTACCAATCATCGTCTATTCTTCGCCAAGCTCCTTCATTATACACTCATTCTTCATCTTATCCCTTCTTGTTTTACCACATGCGCTTGTCAGGAATCTCGTACACACGACGTTTCTTTCGCTTTCGTGCTTTTTTTACGTACCCATGTCTCACTTCCATACAGTACTGACGAGACAAACACGCCATTATATATTGCTCGTTTCACAGCTACGCTCAAGCTTTCGTTTTTCATTATCGTCCATATATTTGCAAGCTCTTTCCTTTCCGCATTCACCCCTTGTCCAATCTCGTCATCCATTGTCATCTGTGTCATCTTAATACAACAGAACTCGTACGTTTACGTCACCATCATTACACCATTTGTATCGACACATGGTTACACGTTTGCCCATGTATACATTGAACAACCACGGTGACATCACACAGCCTTGTCGCACTCCTTGATCAATAGTGAAGTGTTCACTCACACCTCCTCTCACCCTAACCCATTCCCGGGTAGCGTTATACACTGCCCTTGTCCGTTTACTAGACCTTTGCTTACGCCATATTCATTTCATATTTCCCACAGCTTCTCCTTAGTCACTCGGTCAAATGCTTTCTCCAGATCTACAAACGCACAGTACAGCTTCTTTTTCACACTTTAATACTTTTTGGCCAACTGCTGGAGAGCAACCATCTGATCAACACATCCTCTCCCTGGCATGAAGCCACCCTGTACATCTGAAACCTTAGTTTGAGTAAATTCGCGTATTTTATCAATTAGCAGATTTGTTCCTCTACAGTTTTTGCTCTTTCACTCTTTTTCCTCTTACCCTTATACAGTGGTACAATGATCGCATTTCTTCAATCTCTCGAAACCTTTCCACACTTAAGATATGCGTTGAATAATTCACACTATCTTCACAAACTTTGCACTTATTTTATCATTTCACCGGTGATTTCATCCACGCTTGCTGTTTTGCCGTTTGTCAACCTTCCTACGGTTTTATCCAGCTCATTTAAGCCAATACCCTCCTTAATTTCATTCACTATTCCTTCTACATTCTCCTTATTAAACTGTACAATATTATTTCCCTCACTAACGTACAAATTTCCGAAATATTCTTGCCAACACTACCTCACTCATAATCGTCCCATACTATTTCGTTGCTCCCATTTACTACTCCTGCAGCGATTTGTTTTGAACCACGCTTTATATTTTTGACCCAATTCTGAATTTTCTTTGCTTCCGCAGCCATCGCGTCCTCTTTACTTATTCTACTGCCTCCTTCGCGCCTTTGTTTCTTAATCTGTACACCTCGTACACAACCATTGTCATGTACACATCTTTTTTTTTACATATTACCTTTTTCACCGATTCATTCCCCCAAGCACATTTTTTCTGTCTGACTGTTGTTGTTCTTCCATATATCTACACGGCATAGTTGACAAGATAGGCTTTCAAGCTTATTCACGCACTTTCAGCGTCATTGTCTTTTATTTGTTCGTTCCACACTGTTTCACTCACATTCAAACCTTGACTCACAGAAACTGCATATTTCATTCTTGCATCATTATCTACCAGTTTATCTGCTCTAGTTCTGTAGATTACTGTCGTATCTCTCACCGGGTTTCTAACTCGTTCATTATACACTATCAAGCCAATCATACTTTTAGGTTCACTTCTTTGCCATGTACATATATGAATATTTTTGTGCTTAAACCACGTATTAGATACAAACACAAATATTGACCAGGCGTTCACCATTCTCATTCACTCTTTGGTCTCCCAACTTTCCTAGGACGCGTTCAGTATGTTCTCCCTGTACATCTACCCATCCATTCATATTTCCCACTATTACCACTCTTTTGTTTGGCTTACATACGTTGAACACGTTCTCTATATCATTACGGAAGTTCTCACACTCTGGGTCTCTTTCTTCATTCACCAGTGCATAGCATGCAATGAGGAAAACTTTTCGAAGTTCCAGTTTCAGTCTAACGTCGAACATGGACTTTTGGATTATTTTTTTAGTAATTAGATTAGTAGGCATATACCAGTTACTAGCCAAATTGTGCCCCGTTGTTGCGTTCCCTATTAGCGGTATCGTCCTGCTACCGGGCAATGCTGGCACTCATTTAGCTTACTGCCCCGACAACAAAGGAAAAAAAGTAGAAAAAGAGACAGAGACAAGAAAGATATAAATAATAATATAAATATGTGTACTTACGCTATATATATTTTTTTTAATTTTAAAAATCATAACCCTAATTTAGCTCAAGTGCGAAATCAGTCCTTCTCAGGGCTAATCCTAATAACGGATAACGGAAAGGTCCTAGGGGAGGCAATGCACGGTTTTAAGTATTAATCCCAGTTTATAATTTTGTGTTTAATAGAAATGCGTTTAAGTCTATTTTACGAGAAAACTGTTTCTCGATAAATTCACAAAGTTGATAAAATGCAACGTTTCAGCAAAAATGCTGTAAATTCGGATACATTTAGGGACAAGTCAACGAATAAAAAAACAAAATTCTCGTAAAAGAATCGTTTTTCATATAAAAAGTAAGGACTTGCTATAACGTTGCTTGATTAACACACAGCGAAATGGCAAAAATATTATAATTGGGATATAAAATATGATCTATTGTTACACTTCATTGTAAATTTCGCTTTTACATACCATAAAAACTTCTGAAGTATTTGAAACATGAAAATTAGAGGTGATTATAATAAAATTCAGATAATTTAAAAAACTTTTAGGTTTAGGTATTATAAACCTTACTAGAACATACACTTATTTTTATCAGAAAATCAAAAAATTCAATAATATTGCGGGGTTTAATTTAAAAAAAAGGCAATAACCGTGAAAGGGTGAATAATCCTTGAACTGGTTCTGTTTTTATATTAATAAGAATCGTAATATGACACCTTTAGAAGTCGATGAATCGTGAATGGGTCATACCGCGTGAACTACAGTGTCTCGCCAAAATGGTCGTGACCTTCACCTGAACAGTTTTTCTCACACTTCTTATCTCTTTCTTTCTTACACATGTAAGTACAGTAAGCACAGAATCCGGCATAGCTATGCTACTGCTATAGTTTTCATGTATATATGCATATATATGATTAACAGAAAGATACAGCGAATATTTTAAGAAATATCATTAACAAAAAGCAAAAAGAGAATAGGACCTAGTAGGGACCCTTGGGGAACCCCTATTGTAACTGTCAAAATGGACGAGTGGCGGTGATTAATGACGTGTTTGGTCATTCCTACAAACTGGGTTCTTTGTGAAAGGTAATATTAAAACCATTTGGCCACGGTGCATCTTATACCATCCCGTGCTAATTTGTTTAACAGCAATGAACTATTGACACAAAAGCTTTGTCAGATCGCAGTAAATTCGAACAATAAACTTTTTCTAATCTACAGCTTCCACTACTTCATGAACGAAAGTGTGTAAAGCAGTAATCGTGGACTATTTTTTTCGAAAGCCACACTGGCTGTCGTTAATAACGTTATTCAATTCTAAATGTCTTGTTAGCATTGCATATTCAAAAATTTTTCAAAAAGAAGAATTAAGTGATTTTGATCGAAAGTTAGAAACTTCGCCTTGACTATCTTTTTAGAAAAGCACACTTTATTAGTGAAGAAAGCACACGTTGTTCAAGAGACAGATTAATTAATTTTGTGATAGGGCTAACAATGGCCAAATAAACTTGTTTTAAAAGTTTACAGGGTGAAAATAGGTTGAAATAATACAGGACAGTTTGTGTAAATAATTAAATGCATCGTCAAGTCTTGAAAATTTTTTTTAAATCAATCCAACGTTTCTGTTCAATGGCGGTAGCAACCTTCAAAATAGAATCTTTATTATAAGAGCGCTTGTTTGTTACTTTTGACGTTATGGATCCTTTATTATCTTTGTTCGTTTTAAATGTAGTGTAATGTAAGGCTATTGTGACGCATCGTGTATATGCATACTGTAACAGGTGTAAATGAAGTGAGTTTGCACGAAAAAAAAGTTTCTGTATGTAGAATGTAAATTTGTGTAAATGATACGCCACTGGAATTTTTAGTGAAGCATTAGACATCGTATGAAAGAATGTTTGAATGTTGTAGAAAGATTTTCATGTTGAAAACTTTAAATTTGGATGAAAAGTGTTTGAGTAAATTGTTGCTGCTGTATATAAAAGAATTCGGATTAAAGAAATGGTTGTAGACGTATGAGTTTAGTATATTGAAGTTGTATTAATGTACAGAAAGGGATATGTATGTATATTTTTGGTTGTGGAAATTTTGTGATATGCTGCAATAATGGAAATCTGAGTGCGTGTTAAAGAATGAGGTTGTTATAAAAGGGAGAGTTTAGTGAAAGTGTAGGAGAAAACCGTTCGGTTAGAGCTTAATTAAAGGTAGATCGCGCACGGTTTTTGAAGGGACCTTAGAATGGTCAGTGTTGGATTCTATTTGTAACAATTCAGTTCTGCAGCACATATATAAATGACTGCAATAACCCCTCTTGGGGGATAGATCATATATGAACATTAAAAATAAAACAATTTAATTGTGAATTGAAGAGAGGAGCGGTGATTTTCTTCAAAGGTTTAAAAAATATAAAAGCACGTTTAAAAATAAAACAGCTGATATTATGATGACAGTGGTCAATAATAGAGCGTGCGATAATAGTAAAAAGGAAGCCTGAAGTAACCCTTTAAGTAACATAATTAAAAGTGTACTAATTTAGTTAAGAATTTAGTGGTCATTACTGATATTGAATGAAGTACATGTGTACAATTGTTAATAATATAAAACCGATTGTATAAAGGCCAATAAGGATTTGAATATTTAAGTAGAAAAAGTTATTGTGATAAACATTTACGTTGGAGGGCAAACCTTAAAGCAAAGGGCCCATGTGAAACACGCGTGAAAACGACAGACATTTGCGTTCGTTAGTGAGTTTAGCAGCCGGAGTGCTCAGACAATATGGCCATCTCCTGTGATTTGTGCCAGCGTGGGTGCAAATTTAAAAGGAATTACTGGAAGCAGACCATATTGACTTCACTATATCGAGGAATACCTAACGTAATTTGTAAGAAATAGTTGTAGGTTTTGTTCAAAAGATAAAAGTATGATTAGCTTTTAAGTTCATACTTGTTGTCTCAGTTAATAATTTCTTATTATAAGTAAAACGATAATCTAACTTTATCTGTTCTAATGTATGTAAGACTTTGGGGGATTTTTTATTCTATAAGGATTAGTGTTTGATGTGCTTTTTGAAGCCACGTGTGCGTACATATTTACATTTGCAAATTGGTCAATATATGGGCATCATTTAATTTACTTTTGTTGTTTATAATAAAAGCACTGATCGTTATGTATTAAATTTTTCAGCAAAAACGAATGTTTCGCTGATACAAAAATTATTAAACCGAACTTTTATTTCGGTTTTTCTAAGTTGGGTAATGGTTATTCAATTCAGAGTTTTATAACAGTTAGAAATATAAATGTATATGTATACGAGGGATATTTAAACAGTATTCAATATATATATATATATATATATATATATATATATATATATATATATATATGATATATATGTATATATATTACAAACGTTTATTTCAAAACATAATAAAACAATAACGAATTTTTAAATATCAACTAAATAATATCAATTACACGTAATTCGAAGTAACCCTTTGTTAAAACAAATGTAGTTATGAGTGATACTTGCAGTTAGTTGTTCGTTGACAATCCGTTAAGTGACATGTAAGGAAGTTGAGTTAATTTTTCTTCATAATGGCACATCATTCAGTGAAGTCAGGTTTGGAGTTAATTGAAATGTGTTATCACGAAAAAAATTGGCGAGGAGAAAGAACTGCGGGAGAGTTTCCAGGGAAACAATGGCTACCTTCTAGCATAAATCGTGCTATTCGACGACTGGAGGTAACTGGATCCGTTTACGAAAAACCTGGAAGTGGAGGATCCGCAACTGCTACAAGTAATGAAAATTCAGAAATTTTACGTGAATTGTCATTGCCACAGGAAAATCAACTAGGAGCCCATTTTTCTCAGCATCAGATAGCAACCAGGCTAAGAACCATCTGTACAAGTTATTCAAAGACGTGTAGGTATTAAATGTTACAAAAGGTTGCAAACGTCAGCAAAAATGGAATGGAAAAAGAAACACAGATAGCTACATACGGCATATTCGTGACGATTTATTACCAGAAATGCATCGATTGTACCCGAATAACAATTACATTTTATCCAGGACTATGCGCCATCCCTCAGAGCAGCAAGGACATAGCAGTTCTTAGAAGAAAACATGGCATCTTCCATTCGGGCAAACCAATGGCCGCCTAATTCTCTAGATGTATGTATATATATATATATATATATATATATATATATATATATATATATATATATATATATATATATACAGGTGTGATCAATAAGTTTACGACGACGAACCGTGTATTTCAAAATCTTATTAAGCTTTTCGATAAATTTCTTTTGGAGCATGATTGAATTTAAGTTGTGAATGGTTTTACTGAGTAGGTTACAATCCTGTCTTCCACAGTCGGATAGGATTCGTTTAACGTCCCGGCTAAGACTATTTTAGTAAAATTTAATTGTGGTGGCGTGACGACAGAGACAATTTTTCCTGGACTAAGCAATATGCGTTGTAGATTTATGACAACTGTAAGGTGTTTGAAACTACCTTTCAATCACTTTACTCCTTATATCGACCTCGCCCATTTCCATTGCAGCTAACTTGGCAACCCGCTTACATAGGTAAGCCTGCACAACGCCTAGTGTGGTTTGAACGTGTACCGGTAATTATGGTCAGATATTATGTGAGCTTCCACTAAAATTGACGTTATCCAACATAACTACCATCCTTTTCGTTTTAACAACTACATCAAATAGGTCAAATGTGGACAATATAGATCATATATGAGCTCTTATCAAACACAAAGTTCAGTACATCAAACAATATATCCAAGAGGTGATCTGTAACAAGTAATTAATTTTTTTTTTTTTTTTGTTAATACTACAAATTGCACCGCACATTTCGAAGTCTAATTCTTGACAAAAATTGTCTAATTTTATACATTTAGACGTTTCTTAGCATATTGCACCACCATGGGTATGCAGTTTTCCAATAAAATATGAAATGTGTTCGTATCCATTTAACTGTAATAGTTTAATTGAAGCCGAAGTAATAACAATGAGATTACTTTGCAATAAAATGTACTTATGTGTTCGTATCTAAAGTGACTTGCTTAAATAATGGGTTAATACCGATCAAAGCAATTCATTAATTTATGCATACTACAAATTTGATTAACAAAAATGGTTTGAAACAAATTCGGCAGCAAACCCTTCTCTTTAATTACAGCAAAATTAAACCTTTCAACAATATATAATTAAAGGAAAGTATAAAATCTTTAGAAAAGCGTAATAAACTGACAGTTTATTGGACATTTAAATCTCTATCAACAAGATACTACCCCTCTAATACAACTTAAGGTTTATGAAATAGTGCGATTGCAGAATGAGACATAATAGAACATAAACCAGTAAAATTTGAACAATTTACTGTTGTTTTATTTCCTGAAAATAGAATAATTTGATTATGTTATTGCGACAAAGCTATCATAAAGATAAACAGAACGATCGTTACGCTGGTTAAATTTTAATTTAACATTACATAGATGATTATAAAACAAATGTATTTTAAATAAGGCTTTACGGTATGACTTTGATTGTGAGATAATAAAAAGTAATCTATACTATACAATCCAATTAAACTGAATACTGCACTCTGAAAACTATCATCAAATGCCCGCCGTCAAACTACCTTTGCAAGAACGAATGTTTGGCGCCCAACGTGCAGGCGTTTTTATACTTTCATTTATTTCTTTCCTGATTGTTTTGTATGCTCTGGAGGTCAAAGCTTAAAAACCTTATGTCCAGAGTATGTTAGTATTAGTACTTTATGGTTACGCACGTACGTATTAAAACGCAAAATCAAAGTTCTTGTCACTTTCTTTAATGATCAAGGTTATTTAGTACAAGTTTAAACCTGTTACTAGTCTATAAAACCAACGTAACTAATTGCTTGCTACTTATACGTAGTTAGCTTAGGTTTCAAGACTCATTTCTTCAGTTAGCTTATTTTATGAAGGATTTATCAGCCAACTAAAGACTACAAACTATTGAAGGCATTCAACGCGTCACATAATTGCAATTTGTTGTTGTCAACAAAGAGATTACATATCATTTATTAATGTATTACTCCTCTGTGGTAATTTCAATCAGTAACTAGAATTAAAAATGAACGTAACGTGCAATAGTGATCAATGGAAGAGATAAATGCGAGATTTCATCAGATATCTTGGACGTATTTTAATAGAAGATGAAAGTTGGGTTTCTTACAAGAAAGTAGTAGCAAAACACTAGAATAAGAAGTATCATGACACAAAATCACTAATTTAATCCATACAAAGTGTATGTCAAGAGATGCAACTATCCACTAAACGTCACATGGTGGAACACTTTAACGACTTAAACGTGGTATTGATCCACAACAAGGGTCTGCCACGTGTATTCGCATACACATGGCGAAAACTCTCTCTTACGTGTAAAATTTTCTCATCTCTTTCCGAAACTAAAGGATTAGGAACGATAAATACTTCATAAACTCAGTGACATCCTAATACAATAAATAAATGTAATATCGGCATTAAAAACAGGATCCATGTTACAGTAAATACCTTGGCAACCGAGGCGACACTATTATAAAGTAGACAAAGATAGTGCGTTGATATGTTTCATTTTTGCTCAGTTGTGCTAAAACGTTCTTTACTCTCTGGACAACCGGATTGGTCGTGATGATTCGAAAAAATGGTAATTAGCACCGTTGCTATCCAAATCTTCTTGTTTAGTACTTCCCACTTGTTTCTCATACCAACTCTGTCCTCATAACGGTTCCTTCACAATAGGAAGATATTAAAGAAATCTTCAATCTACACTTACAGATGCACATCAAGAAACGTTCTTTTGCATATCCACGAAAATGCCTACTGATTGTTCCCTAAAGTGTAGACGTTCACGTCCCATTAATGTAATCCTTTATTGGATTTCAAATTATTTTTATCTAAATTTCTTTATAATTATAAACATTTTGGAGTTACTATTACTTTATTTGATGTTGCAATATACAGGACTCTCGCACATAGTTTCGCATTTTGCGTAAGTGAGTACATAGAACACGCTTTTGACATTTTCTAATTGGCTTCGAGTGTGGATTGTTCAATTCTGTATTAACTGTTATCATTTAGATCACTAATTGCATTATAAACAGCAGTTTGTGCTCTTGTAAATTTAAATTACTTATACAGGGTGATCTACGTTACACTTTAATACTTGCTAATGTACTTGAACTGTTGATTTATGCTTTGTGTTTCATACTTTACATACACAAACGTATGTTTTAATGTGCTTTGGAACAGACGTTATAACGAGGAAGCTGGTGGATATCAGTGAGTTTGTGAGTAAATCAGTCTCCAGCCACAAAGTTTATAACTATTGCTTAATGATTCCTTCTGCAATTCTATGGCTTCTAGCTTAGCTCTTTAATCTTTGCTCGTAGCAGTAGTACTAAATTACCAAATACTTTATTTAGTGTTGCTTGAAAGTTTATGCCATGGCTATTTATTTATTCATTTTTTTTTGTTTCAATCGCAGTGGCTGGGATGTGTTTCCTGTAATTATATTTGATTACTTTATTTTTCGGTTGAACAAAAAAACAACGTTTTAGGTAGTGCTCTTCCTAGGACTCAATAATTTACTTTGCTTTTGCTATTTGGTTTTTTTTTATTTAGCTTCCTAGGGTCAACACTGGATGTCGAATAGTGCTGAAATATTTATAGTATTGAAAAATATTTTTTTATTTATCAGTTCTAGGTGTAGCACTGAAAAAGTCTGGCAACGTTATGACGATGGTTTTATTATTGCTTTTGATAAAATATTTTTTTATAGACCTTAGTAATCCTGTTTACGATATCGATTACAGTACATGAACAATTAAAAACAATTTCTGATGAGCCCGAATACCTACATAAAATATTAATATACAATTTACGTAAAACCGTTTTATTATGTAATTTCTCACGGTTTATTCCTTAATTGGGTGATCAATACGAGTGCAGTTTGCATTTAAACACATTTGAATCTACAGTATATGGGAACGGGCACAGCTATAATTGATTAGAAATTACATAAGTGAAAAAACTATTATTGAATTTGTCGCTGTAAAAGTTGTAGGTAACTTTTGTCGCTGTCAAGTGACAATTGCACGGCGACTTATGCGATTTCTTATACATGAGTTAAATTGTTCTATTTATTTTATTCGATTAACCTGTAAGCGTTAAGAAACCAAAATTTTACATAATGATACTGAAACAAGTTTGTAGTGACTGTAAGATTTGCAGATTATTAAAAATCCAGGTCCGTATTTAAAAAAATTAACATTATAAGTGTTTTGTATCTGTGGTTTCATATAAGTTGAGTTGATCATCCTATTTCCACAGTTTTTGCTTTTTGAGCGGACTCTGCTTCCGTTTAGTCCTGAGAAGGACTGTTTTCGCACTTGAGTCGAATTCATATGTTATATATAATTTTTTCCCAAGCACGTGACTACTCTCAGATTCGAACTTGGTACCTTTCACTTGCTAGTCTGACACCTTTATCGCTGAGCCACTGAGTAATCCAACTATACATTTTTTAGAACGAAAAAGTTATGTGTATATATATATATATATATATATATATATATATATATATATATATATATATATATTAAACTTTGCGTGGTTGCGCAGAAGTTAATGCCCTTAAGCGAAAAGCGAAGTTAGAATCTGAGAGTAGTTAAGTGCTTGGAAAAAAATTATACATAACTTATAAATTCGACTCAAGTTCGAAAACAGTTCTTCTCAGGACTAACCTGATGACGGAAGCAGCAGAGTCCGCTTACGAAACGTCACGCTCAAAAAGCAGAAACTGTGGAAATAGGCCGATCAACTCAACTAATAACAAAATTAAGTTGATGATGAATGGGAATCCGAAACGTCATATGGATATGTAGATAACATGATATTAAAGACAATAAAAAGTGACAATGAAGAAGAAAACTATTTTTTGATCTTTTTTTAATGGCTCCACAAAAAAATCCGAGAAATCATTTGATTTCAGTTATTCCAAAAACAAAAGAATACTTTGAAATCTGATCGCGTCTAATTATTGTTCGCTCAAATGCGCAATTTTGCCACAATTTAATTGTTTCTCTATCTCTTACCGTTTCGGATCCCAATGATACCCCTCAAATTTGGTACACCCAGTACACAATAAAAAAGAATTCCAGTTAAGAAATCTGAAATTCGAAGGTTTTAGGTTTCCAACAGCGCTTTAAATTTCAATTTTACACAAAAGAAGACGAATGTTTTCAAACAAACGTTTGTCCGGAGTTACTTTTTAATGTTTCCGAATCCTTTGGTGTTTTGGGTAATGTTGAGGTTGTGTTCCAAAGAACATCCAGTGCTTTAAAAGTTTGTGATAAAACAATTAAAAAGATTGTTTTAAGCATACGGACGGGCAATCCATTACCAACAACAGTCAAGGGATCCGGTAAAAACTTGATATGTCCAAAATATGCATGGATATTTAATAAAGGGTCGGTTAAATGGTCTTGGCACGATCATACTCAAAATCTGCGAAAAATACACAATGTTCTTCTACTGCGAAAAATATACCATCCCTCATGCCGGTAATTCAAGTGGTTTCATTGAGGATGGAAGTTTAATACACGTTGCAAAATCAAAGTCAGCCGATTATCATGACAGTATGGATGCAACAGTCTTCACGAAGTGGTTAAGGAGCAGCTCTTACCAAAGTTAAACGAACCATCTAAAACCGTGATGGATAATGTATTATATTATTCCCGTTATGTGGAATGGATGCCATCTTCTAGTTGGAGAAAAGTTGACTTACAAAACTGGCTAAAAAATGAAAATGTTCCTTTTTGTGTAAGTAGCCTAAAGGTAGATCTATTCAATCTTGCCAAGCAACATAAAGGTGAAAGGCGCTACGTAGTTGATTGTTCTAGAACATGGCCATTCTACTATCAGATTACCTCCATACCATTGTCAGTTCAGTGACATTGAAAACAATTGGGTAATTTCCAAATAATTTTATGATAAAAACATTGGTAGAGATGTTTGGATAATCTTCTTATGTACTGCAAATGTGGAGTCTTTGAAAGAATGCAATGCTTATATTTAGAAAATGTATTTTCATACTCAAAAACTTATTTTGAAAGGGTGATCATGTGAAAAACTGTTAGATGTAATGGTGAAACCGTAGATAATTTCGGTCGGTGGGAGTGATATAGAAGACAGTGATTGGCATTACCATCACAGTGATTAGGAAATCTCCTAATTGTTTTGTGTACAATTACAGTTAAAAAGTTTTTTTGAATTTTGTGACGTAAAGTTGTGTAAAACCGCATTCGAAACCGAAAATAACTTCGAATTTCAATTTTCTTAACTGCAATCATTTTTTTTTGTGTACAATTATATGTAGCTAAAAGTTTCAAAAATAACTGAAAATAATAATTGTTAATTTGTAAAAAATACAATAATTTAAAATTTAAGCAGCTCGTTGAAGGTTCCGAATTCAGGAATAAACCGTAAGCAATTAGATAGTAAAACAATTTTACATAAATTGTATATTAATATTTTATGTAGGTATTCGGGCTCATCAGAAATTGTTTGAGTACTTTCAAAAACTTAATTTGTTATATCGTCATAATGAATTTATTTATGCATATTTTTTTTATTACCACTGTGCAAATGATTTTAAGTCGATATTAGCCATATATGTAAAGACATGACGATATACATTTGCATCTAGTTCACCACTCGTGGGGTTATACACAACAAATTTCTTGTGTAAAAACGACAAAGTAGTTTGTTACGTGCACAAAAGGATATTGGTAGAAATTGTGGCTAAGGTGCTGTAACAAGGAATAAGGAATTAGCCGGAAGCTCAGTCGGTCGGTTCAGCACTTGGATGCATGGGCGTTTTGGCAGGAGAAAAGAGATACATATAATTTAAAAAAAGGCGCCACTTGATTTAATTCTTTATCGCCCCTCTATCAAGAAAAGGGCTACGGCCACATAGGACAAAAGAGACAGCTAAAAGAAAATGATGAACTAAGTCCACACTGACAAAGGACTAGGAAGTTGATCGTAGATCACAGGATTAATGAAATAATGTACGATTGTTTAACACCACCTATTTAATATACCCAAAGTGAAATATTATAAATGTTATATATAATAATTAAATTTTCGTAATTCTAACAAAAATTAATTTTATGGAGCGCCAACCGCATACCTAAATTCAAATCTATAGGAAATCTTCCCATACAACAATAAATAATACTATATAATAATATATCTGCAAAATAAACCAGCAGTAATCAACTTACCTTTCAAACAAAACTAGAAAAAAATTATGAATTTTACTTAAAACTTTACATAAACAGACTCAATCCGGTTCGGCATCTAGTGTTGACCCTAAAAGAAAAGAATACCCAAACATATATCTATAATTATCCGAAATTGAATTCTTGTATACCGATATTCCACGAAGAGCTCTCCGTTGGACTAATTTATCAGTTTCCAATCAACCGGACGCAAATAAACCCCAAATATAAAGCGAAAATTAGCACTAGATGTCTACCCTGTTGTTTACTTATGTAAGCACATAATATTCTTCAGTAAAATTACTATGAGCATTACAGACCAAATAATAAGCATGAAGCATTTAGAAAGGCCAAGTTTATTACCCATTTGGCAATTGCAGTACAAAATTAAATAAAGCGCAACAAAATAACCCATTTATTGGTAAGCATAGGGCTACCAACAAAAGATTCAAATTAGTAAATCCTACTTCAAACAGTTTTATACTAAACCAATATAAAAATTGTAATCAGAACAAAAAAATAACAAATGTTATACAACCCCAATGATAATAAAGAAATGTTCAATTTGATTTACACAGTAATTGAAACCCCAGCAGTTAGCATAATTTTTTTTTGACATATTGTAACTCAACGAGGAGCATTCAGTCAACAAACAGCTGTTGCATATTTACAGTAAACACAGGTAGTTCTAACGGTTGAACAATTACGGTTATTTATCAGAATAAAGCTAATATATGAGAAAAGTTGATAGATAAAATATAAATTCTATTGCAAAGTTAAATGTAAGTATAAGCGAAACTTTGGAATAACCCAAATTATCTTTTACAGGTACAAATGTATAGTATTACTCTCGATTACTAAGAAAATGTTTTAACAATAAAGCATAAGCATTAATTTCAGGATTAAGATAATTGCGGAAACACACTAATACAAGTAGCAAGCACAGTAATGTAATGGTTAAGACTTTCAGTAAAGTACAGATAACGAGAGCCTCGTTATGTAGAAAAGCAATCAAAAGTCACTCACCATAGGTAAATTTTGTATGCATGTAACAATAATACTTATCAGAAACTTGTCGTAGGTGTAACGTATATTTCTTCAATTAATTCGGAAGATACTATGAGAAGGAGTAATCGTAGACTGTTTCCATTCAGGCTCGAAGACCCATAACTAATCTTTCACACCTCGGACGAATGATATCCAAATGTGCTGTCAGAAACGGTTTAATTATTCCTTATGGAAGCACGAAATATGTTAATCTTGAGTGAATGTGTAAAGGACCAAAAAGAACCTATATAAGATAACTGTGTTAGAATTTTAATCGATACCCAAATTTTATAAAATATGATCTTTATGCTGTAGTAAAATTTCAAAACATGTACGCATGCATTTCAAAGCTGTCTAGTAAATAAGAAAAGAAAGTGAGTAGCTTACCTCTTGATCGAAGCTAAGGTGTAGTAGAAACAAAAAAATTAAAGCCGAACTAAAATTCGAAATCCCAACAGGATTTATTTATATGGAAAAGATTAAAACCAGCAGCAGGCTGAGTTAAAATTTTTCTTGAAAAATTCAATCAAATTTAGGAACACCTTTTCCAAATTTTACATGTGCTTCTAACTACGCAATCAATTTCTTTGCCAAAATGGCGTTTTTCCTTCTTATCTGAAGGTACCAGAAAACCAAAAAACCATAGCCTGATTATTTTCACCAATCCAAAGATTTTTAAAGTAATCACGTGTTTGAAATATTTTAAATTTAAAACTATTTTTAGTGACAATGTTGCCATTTTCCAACAACATACAAGATGAGTCGTAACTTAAAGACCATAAATTCATAAACCACAATTTACACGTATCAAGTTGAGTAAAAGCGCTAATCCGATATCGGAATTCTCTCATAATTTTAACTATAACTGTTTGTCACGATGGATTAGGATTTGACTAATCGGACCTGTCTTCTTCCTGGACTGTGTTCACCATATATCTACTTTACATGTACAGTAGCTTTTGCTGTGTCGTGGCCCTTTCTTGGTTTAAGGGCGACATAAATACAAACCAAGCGGTGGCCTTTTCAAAATTTATCAGTTTCTACACCAGCCACACTTCCATGTATCCCAATGCTTTCCCAATCCGACTGAGCAGTTACGATACACCCTTTACTTTCGGGACATCAGTACCTTTGTGCACTGAGCAAATTCCACTTATTCTCGCGTAGAGGTAAAACTTTCCTGTATGCGGTGTTTCCGCAAACTTATATAAGGCAAATTGTCTCATTCATTACTAAATCTTAGCTTAACTTTCGTCGTAGCGAGCAAATGTACCCCAGGATCACAAAATCTACCCATTGAACAAAATACTATCGTCTAGTGTTTAGAAGAGATGAAGATCTTCTTGAATATCGGACATGATCAATGTTCGTCAATGGCTCTTGTATATCGAATCCTACCAGCATTCAAATATGTTGTCGAAATTTCATTTATTAAAATCGCGCGAAGTTTACTGACTTCATTGTTGATTTGAAACTTTTTAAAGTACGTATTCAAAATAACTGGAGTTCTTGAAAAACTGTCAACAGCTACATTTTCGATTCCTTTTTGAAAAGTTACTTCATAGTCGAAAGCAGAACTCATTGAGTACGGACGTGCTTACGTTACCCTCTGAAGAATAAATAATTCTTAAATCATTTAATAAAGTACTAACTTAGTTTAAACAATTTCCATAACCAACTACATATAAATACGTTATTAAAATCTTATACTTTTCAAAATTAAAAATGCAGTGCAATAAGTATAATATACCATTTAAACATGAAGAGACCTTGTGTTTGTGTTTTTGTTTTGTTTGTCTATCATAGAAGTGAAACACGTGCGTGGTAAATTCGGCAAATTCAAAATTTTAACCAATTAAGTAGTGCACGGAGACGTAAGGTAAATTGAGCATCTAAATGCGGGAACCACTAACATGTTAATAAAAATCGTAAGTAATCAATCAAGCAAATTATCACGTCAACACACATTAACAGTGCAAAACATGCGCAGTACAAACGTGATTAGGTTCGTACAGAGCCATTTGCATAAGACGGCGAACGTAATATAAAAATATGAATGCTACAATAAAAAAATCGTACTAATAAAAACACATCTTATTAAAACAATTGGTGGTACGATAATACCTTAAGGAGTCTAAATCATAAATTCCGAAAGAGACAGGACGTCCGAACATATTACAAGTTAAGCTTAAACCCCTGTGGGAAGGTATTGGTAAAGGGCCTTTTTTCTGTCGAACAATTTTCTTTGATTGCAAATTCAAAACTGAATCCAACTTTTATATTTGGTACTAAATTTAATTTTTAGTTTAATTATAACATTATATTACATATTATCTTATACTACATTTTACTTGATTGCAAAAATGTAATCTAACTTTTACCTTTGTTACCGTATTTAATATTAATCATAATTAATTTTTGCTAAAAGCAAGCAATTACAGTCGGGAGGGCTAACAGGGTCATTATCGTTATTTCTTATTACCCTTCAATTAAAGATAAGTGAAATTTAAAAAATAGAAACGTTATCACAATTCACGACAATAATAAAACGAATTTGATTAGTTTAGAATGACAGTAATATGCAAGTTGAAAATAAAATTATAAACCAAAATATCCGAAATAATTTTAGACTTAATGCTGTCAACAGCTACGAAACTAATCATAAACAGATTAGGGTACTATATAACCTACGCACAATCTTTTCTTTTTAAACTAAGTTAATCAATATCCAGTTTTCTTTCAATGCAGTTACTTTACAATCGTACAAATTGTTTTTATAAGATGCAGTTAATTAATGTTTCTGTTCAGCTAAAATATTTTACAACTTCCTAGGTAGAAGGCTTGAATACCCTATGCTGCTAAGTGCAATACCACCACCTTTACCATGGTCTCCTTAATATTGATGAGTTCGATAAGGGCTGCCTGTCATTATCCGGAACGCAAATCTAGCCCCCTTTAAATGCCCGTGAGGGCAGGACTTAAGCACACCTTCTGTTTCTATCAGAAACAAATCTCCACTGGAAGCACTGATTTGCGTGACCTGCAATTTCCCGGATACATCCTCCACTCTGACTTTTACCTTAAAGGCGGGGTATGTGCGTATAACAAGCACAACGTAGGTTGTAAGAGGCTGTCCACTTTGGAAAACAACAAATTCGATGTGATTTGGTTCGAATATTATGGGCCTCAATTTGTGAAATTCTACTGTTGTTTGTGTAGATCTCCCAATGATCACTTCTAATATCTTTTTCATTACCTTACTTTGAAAATAGACTACCTCTTATCACAGTTCCCATCTTCCAATATCTCAATTCTGGGAGATTTTAATGTCCACAACTCCAATTGGCTTCAATTTTCATCTACCACTAATCCCGCAGGTCACAGTGCAGAAGCATTTGCTGTATCCTGTGATCTCACACAAATGATATCCGAACCCACCAGAATCCCTGACAACCCTAAGCATACTTGACATTTCCTGGACCTATGCCTTGCATATAACCCACTTGTCAATCAGATCACTGCCTAATCGAAATAATTTTCTCTGCACCCAGTCCCACTGTTTCTCAAAAAACAGATAGAACTATGTGGTGTTTTAAATCAGCTAACTGTAGCTAACTGAAGGACTTTCTTCCAATCTCCCCTGGCGTGAGTATTGCTTTAAACGGTCCTCCTCTTCAAACATTGCTCCTTCAATAACGGAAGTTAACCTGATGAGTTGGAGTACTAAAAAACATAAGCGCATAGGTCATGCCCGTTCCCAACCATGGTTTAACCCTTTGGTCAATTACGTTTAGATGGCGCGCGGCATGCATTTGTACGTGTCGATGTTCTAGTTTCTTTGGTATTGATTTATGCTTCGATGTAGAAGGGGTTACTCTAGTGTTGCTCATTACTTATGTTATTCGTAAATAAATATTTATAAAAATGGATTCAGACTTCGACTCTGATTATGACATGACTATATCAGATAGTGGCTCCAGCGATTCAGAGGGCAGATATTCATCAACGGATGAAGAAGGGGTCATTGATGCGGTACAGATGGGAGATTAGACAGCTATTAACTTTCAAGATTGTACAGATCCCGTCAACTGCTTTGAGGCATTTGTAACTCCTAATATTATCAAAAAACTTTGCGAATGGACTGTTTGGAATAAGATACAAATTAATGGAGACAAACGAAATGTATGTGTTTTTAGCGCTGTATCTTCTTAGTGGATTGACGAGGTGTCCGCAACTTTTAGATTATTGGAGTACAGACGATATACGCACTGGTCCTCCAGCTTTTCATAAATCTGTTATGAGCCGAAATCGTTTTTTACATATTCTAAAATTTATTAGATTTTCTCCACCAGAACTTGCAAAACTTGATGCACCGCTTAGCATATTAGGCGTTTTCATGGGTCTTATAAGAGAAAATTGTCAAAACTTGGTCCATCCGGTCCAGTTATTACAATAGATAAACAACTTACGTTATATAAAGACCGACTACGCTTTCGCCAGTACATAAAACCAAGAGTCGATTTGGTATCAAAATTTTTTCTCTATGCCCTAGTGCACCTGAACTTCGAGGATACACATGGCATATATATCGACAAGGATATATATATATATATATATATATATATATATATATATATATGATAGCATATCGCACATACCAGGAACAGAACACCTTCCTTTTTCTGGGAAGGTAGTAGTTCACCTTTACCAGAATCTACTCAACAGTAATCGTGAAGTGATTGTTGAGAACTGGTATACATCAGTTCATCTTTGCGAGTTTCTATTGACACAAAAAACTTTCCTTACCGGCACCATCCGAACAAATAGGGATGTTCCAAAAGCGTTAACATCAGTTCCATTACAAAATCAACAATCATGTTTTGTTCGGAAGGATATGCCTCTTCTTGTTCGATACAATGACCAGAAAGATGTTTACCTTGTAACGAGTAAACATACCGCTGGATTTTGCTTAACAACGATATGTAGCTGGAGGAAATCTGCTTTATTATAACAAGCCACAACATATTGGGTTCTACAATGAAAATATGGGAGCAGTCGATGCAGTGGACTAAGATATTGAACCGTACAGTCCTCTGAGGAAATCCTACACTTGGTTTACCAAAGTGAACCTTCATCATATACATCTAATGCTACTGAACTCCAAAGTACTCTACAGCCAAGCTAACAGAAAGCAAATTTCATGGTATAAATATACAAAACTATGCGGCCTAGCTGTACTTATGAAATATAGTAAAGCATACAAAGAAATGAATGATAAAAATAAACCTTCATCTTCCAAGGTTTTGCATGCAATGGCCGAGTTTCCAACAGAATTGGCGAAGAAAAGAGCACTATGGAAAGTTTGTGCTATTTGCAAGAGACGTGGAGTCGCAAATTAACAAGATAATGTTGCGTTGGTTGCCCAGAAAAACTTGCACTCTGTTCAGTGGAACATTTTGAGATTTTTCATATATTACCATATATTGTTTCATTTTTTGTACTGTTTTGTATTGGTTTTTAAAAACCAATGTGTGTATATTTTAAACAATAAATTTTTTTACTTTTTAATGATTCCCGGATGTGTATATTTTGGTACAGACATTGACACCCATGAGTGGATATTCTGGTATAGCAATATATCCACATGTGGATATTCTGGTAAACCTATTAAATTCATAAACAAATGTAAAAGGTTTAAAATATTTCATTGATTTACATATGAAAATATTTCCTTTATTCAAGATCATAGCTTACTTAAAATCAATTTTTCATAAAAAAATTATCTGGAAGAAAGCCCTATACCTGAAAAAATTAGGCTGGAGCGGAAGGGGTTGGTAGGGCTTGCACTGATGCATTATCGCAAAAGCATAAACTTTATACCAAGTGGAAATCAAATAAATCGCGCCGACTATATTACCACAAGGAATAGTTCACCAAGGCCAATCTCTTTGTCAATTACCTTGCATCGAATTCAAGTCTTAATGATTCTGGTGAAACTGTGCCATTTTCGAAATCTACCTGATACGCTACGAAACCAATCCATTTTCGATAGAAGCTCCTAGAATCCTGACGGTAATCCAGCTATCGTCCTAAATAAATGCTACCCCGAGCTAGTACCCGTATTGTCCAAACTCTTTTCGGTCTCCATAAGATTCCCTCATCGTGGAAGTTGGAAACGTCCAATATATCACTAAAAAGGGCGATAAAATCGATCCCTCAAACTATCAACCAATAGCTATCGAAAATTATAGACAAATCTATCAACTACCAACTACTTTCGTTGCTCGAGTCTAACAAACTCCTCCACGACCACCAGTACGGGTGTTCTTCATGTCACCCAACTTTGGAGTAACACATTAGAAAGTTCCGGTGACACTATCATAGTAGCTTTAGATATTTCAAAGACTTTTGACCAGGTTTGGCACAAGTACCTACATGCCAAGCTTACCTCGTTCGGTCTATTCGATACGGTGTCAATAAATTGGATCTCCAGCTTTCTAAACAAAAGAAGCTACTATTAACGCGGGCGTACCCCAAAGATCAGTGATAGATCCCGCACTTTTCTTGCAATACATAAATGACCTCATTTCCTCAATGACTAACCCGATCCATTGCCTCAATCAACAGTGACGTAAAACGTATCCTTGAATGGGGAAAAATGATCTACTCGCGTTCAACGCGGACAAAACCCAGTGCTGCTTTGTATCCGCCAAGAAAGACCGAATTTTCCTGCTGTAAATATGAATGGCCTAGATCTCAAGTTTTCAAACTCTATTTCTTTGCTGGGGATGTCCATATCATTGAACCTTTCAGAGGTTGACCACCTTTTCTCAGCCAGCAAAACAGCTGCTCCTAAACTGGGCTTTCTACACAGATTTAAGGAGTACTTCAGATCGCAACAACTCCTTTTACTGTATAAGGCTCAAATTTTACCTCATCTGGAATGCAGTCCACCTTTGGGCCAGTGTTCGCCCTTGATGTGGCAAACCATATGCAAAAAAGAGCTATAAGACTTATAAATGACCCTTCTCTAACTTTTGATCTACATTTTGTTGAGCATAGAAGAATAGTTTCGGTTCTTTCCTTTTCTGTCACTATTATAATAGCAAGCGTGTCTGCTAAATACCTTCGCAGGCCGCCTTCGCTAGAAACACTCGGTTTGCACATTCACTCCATAATTACGCACTCCAGATTCCATCTTGTCACACTAAACGGGCGAAAACTACTTTTTTTTTCCACACGTATTCATTACCCAGTACATGCTGTCCTCCAAACTTTGATTTAAGCAAAGTTAAGGTAGCTATTCATAAACATTTCTCGACACCCCAACAATATCCCTGACCCCCTGCCAGTGTTCTTGAGTGATTTAGCACATTACGAAATACTATTAGTAAAAAATATTGGCTATTGTTAATCTAACTTTAACTTTAAATATTCCAATAATACAGTTAAATTAAATATGCTCTTTATTATTGCACGGAATTCATTTTTCACTAATTACAATAAATAGTAACCAAACGTAACTTATCGATTCAATTTAACCACTCACTTTAACACACATTTCCTTTATCAACTGCATACATAAATTATTATTGTGTTATTGTACATTCGCGCTAAATAAACACTATCTACTCGATCAATACAGGGCTTTTCACGATGAGCGTTAATTAGACGTTTCTGGCAAACCAGACTACGGATCAACCTGAAAATTTGACAGTATGCATAAATTAATGTGATCTACACGCCTAAAAGTAGCGATTACTTTAATTTTTCAAATGGAACACCCTGTATATAATATCATATTATGATTTCCTATTACTTTGTCAACAACTTCATGTACTATTTCCCTATACCTATTTTTTAGTTTAAGAGATACAAATTAATTTCGATTTTTTTTACAGAACATGTACTTTTATAAACGCTGATAATCTTGAACTCTCTGGTACTAAGACGATCAAATTCGACATGGAGTGGAGTGATACCATGAGGATCTTCACTTCGAGTCATATTTTTATTTGCTTCATAAAGGGTCTTTAAAAAATGCAGATACCTTGTTTACATGAAAAAAGGAGTAGAAGTCAATTTTTTCAAATGGAACATCCTGTATATTTACACATTTTTGAGCTCTACGTCCAATTTTAGATTGACTTTTATTAGATAATGCTATTTCGATTTCAAACCGTTTTCGAGATAAACTGTTTCAAACAGAAACTGACGTGGTTTCCTTGTATTCATCACTTATTTTTGAGACTTAACATCTATTTTATGCTACCTACTACAATTTCCTTTCGATATAGTTTTTCAACATGTAACGAAATAATTTGGGGTTTTGTTTATTTAAGTTACTTTGTTACTTTACAATAAATTTCTGTACGAGTTGTACATGTTTACCCAAACCTTCTTTCTAGAAATGCTTCGTTGTTTCTGTTCATAACTTGAACCACGTAATATTTCCAAATAATTTTACTAATAGCATAATATAAATTTTCGTGGTTATTCAAACGTTATAAATTCACATTTAAATAATATTTCATTTAAAATCTACATTGTTACTCCCTCTAGTGACGTATCCTAAAATATAGGTAATTAAGATGAACTATATTACAAGCTTTTAGAAGTCCTCTCTAGATGGCGTTAGTGGAGAAATCACAATTTAGAATTTTTGGTTTTAATGATATAGATAAAATATTGATAAGAGATTTTGAATAACACAACTTTAACATAAAAATTATGTTTTTTTTCTTTCCTGTGGCGTCCATTTCGCCAAGCTGAAAATTGTTGATGTCTTTTTGAAAAATTCCTTACACTATTATACGGTTAAATAATCGGATATATCTTCAAGAAGCATAATTTGCAATAAAACAATTGGTGCTTTTCTAATTGCAAGTTTTGTTGCTCGCTTACATGCGGAGTAAGTTACCAGTGAATTTCTCTGATTTGTTAGTAATAATTGACTTCTTTCCTAGCGTTTGAAGACATTTTAATCAAAACACGGATTATTGATGCTTTCGTATAGAAAGGAAAGCACTTCGACAGACTCACATTTGGCCCGTTCCATCTAAGGGGTAACGAATAAAGATTATTTACTTACATAATGTTAATTACCTTCTCCTATTAGCTTCAACAATTTACCTGGTCCTTTTAATTTCAACGAATTTTCTCCTTTTGGCTTCAACCAAGTACCTTCTACTTTTCACTTCAACTAATACCTCCATGTATCTACATTCTGGTTTAACTTCTGAATCATAACTAAAATAAAACGGGATTGTGACAACTTCTGCATCGACTGAACAGAATTATTACCTGCTTATATACAGGTTAGATCATTCCTTTTTCTATTATCACATGAGATTTAATTGAATAATTATTGTGTAAATCTTTAGATAAGTAATGCTAAAGTACACCTGCTAAAAATAATTAAACCAATTAGTCTGTTATAACAATATCTTAACCTATATTTGTATACCTGTTATCACTATATCCTTGTTGCTGTATCCTTAATCTTTCACTTCACAACCACGTGACCTTCATTACCTGTTCTTTCACCATTATTTTCTTCCCTCATCTTGTTTTGTAATTATAATAGTACCATTTAACTGTACCTATTTTGACTGCCATTTTTGTGTTGTGCGCAGCACCACTTTAATTGGGATGCGTAAAAGTAGCTTCACTACCGTTATATAAACATATGTTTGTATTGCATTGGTGTAGACATTAATTATTAATCTTTTTTTTTCTCTTTCTCTCTTGAAATTTATGCATTTATTAAATTTCCATGATATTGGATTCATTATTGTTTAAAAGATAAAATGCTTTCTGAGCTATAAAATTTGTGCTTACTATAAAAATGTATTTCTTTTGTGTAAACCACCGCAAGTTGTTTGCTTTTTTTTTTAATTATTTGGTAATAATTTACGCTTTGTAAAGGCGTCAAAACATATGTTTCTCTTTTAGTCTATACAAAGGAAGGCCTTCCCTTGAAACATTGGAATTAGGTAAGTTTTGGTTTCCAGGATTAATTAAACAATTACTGGTTCGCAAGTGTCGAACCTAACTATCTGGCTTGCGAACGGTATTTACTTTTTTTTTTGTACATTTGGGTTATTTACATATACTTTTTTGTTGTTGTGGATTAATTGGATACCCATCCTCAATTATTTAGTTTTTTTGATTTTAAAAATAAAATATACAGTTGTTTATTTCGCACTATAGCAGTGTTATTATTCCTATTTCCTCTTGTACTCCCTTTTCCTACAATCGCCTTGCTCATTCCATTCTGCACCACTGTGCAAGAGGCGGGATAGCGGTGAATCTTAGCTCTATCTAGGGAAGCGGTTCTTGGCGCCGGTATATCAAACATTCTTCTTCTCTCACCCCGCCCTAACCGACACTCTTGAGCTAGTTCGACGTGCTCACTAGCTGTGAATGAGCAGAGATACCTCTCCTTCTTCCTTTTTCTTCCAGCTCCCCGTTTAAACACGTAACAAACAGTCTCAAATCAGTCAATTCGAAATTTATATGTACCTTAGAAAAAGTTACAATTTGTATGCATTGAGGTATTGAGTGTCGCTACCGTACAACATTGCAAATTAATATTTTTTAATAGTGTGCTTTGGAAAAATAAATGATCCAATTTTGAAACGTCAAACTTTCGTTGGTGGTTTTGACTGATTGTGATACTAATTATAATAGAAAATGTCAAGATTAGGTTACAGTAATGAAGATTTCTTCAATTTATTAATTATTCATGGTGAGTGCAATATAATTGCAAGTAGAACATGCCGAGTATTTCATGAAAGATATCCACAACTTCCGAAGCCGAATAATAATGTGATAAATCGACTACTGCAAAACTGTAGGTTGAATGGAACCTTTCGTCCAAAAATCATTCGAAGAAAGCCTGAAGTGGATGATGATGACAATGGCATAACAGTTTTGGGATTTTTCAATGCTTCTCTACACGAGGTTGAAAGGGAGATGGGTATACCCTATGTGACAATTTATCGCATTCTTAATAAGCACAAATGGCATCCCTATAAATTATACTGTGTTCAACATTTGAAAGAGACGGACTTGCCTCATAGAGTGGAATTCTTTGAATGGTTACTTGTCAAGACTCAAGAGGATGAACATTTCCTTGACAATATCATATGGACAGATGAAGCCAAGTTTACAAAAAATGGAATTTTCAAGAGACACAACAGTCATTATGGGGCGCCAGAAAATCCTCATGTCGTTCGCTAATGGGGTTTTCAAGAAAGATGGCAATTTAATGTATTTTGTACCATAAAGAATGAGTCAATTTTTTATATCGTGTTTTATGATCATAATTTGAATGCAACAAAATATGAAGATTTACTGAGAAATGGAATTCAAATGATTTTAAATAATAGGCCACGAAGAGAACGTGTATGGTACCAAATGGATGGTGCTACACCCCATAATTCTCGTTCAGTAGGCGAAGCTTTAACTGAAATCTTCGAAGATAGATGGATTTGTAATAATGGACCTTTTCGTTGGCCTCCTAGAACACCAGATGGCAATCCAATAGATTATTTTGTGTGGGGTTTCATTAAAAATATGGTTTACTCCAACCCAGTAACAACAATGGAAGATATGAAATCGAGAGTTAGAACTGCTTTTATTAAGTCTGACTTAATCAGAAGCACTACACATGAAAATCTTTTGAAGAGATTACATGTTTGTTTAAGTAGAGGTGGAGATGTGTTCGAACATATTCTGAAATACACTGATAATTAAATTAACTTACTAATTCATGAAATTATTTTCAGTTTGTGTGTTAGCGTTAATAAAACTATTGTTTGAAGAGAAGTTTCATTTGATGGTTGAAGAGTATTTTAATAATTATTTATTCATTGTATTATCTGTGACTGATGAAGGAACATCGAACGGAATCTGTTAAATTTCAAAAATAAGTGATTAATACAAGGAAAACACGCCAGTTTCTGTTTGAAACAGTTTATCTCGAAAACGGTTCGAAATCTAAATAGCATTATCTGATTAAAGTCAATCTAAAATTGGATGTGAAGCTCAAAAATGTGTAAATATACAGGGTGTTCCATTTGAAAATATATACTTCCACTCCTTTTTTCATGTGAACAAAGTATCTGCATTTTTTAAAGACCCTGTTTGGGGCAAATAAAAATATGACTAGATGTGAAGATCCTCATAGTATCACTCCACTCCATTTCGAATTTGATTGTCTCAGTACCAGAGAGTCCAAGATTATCAGCGTTTATAAAAGTACAGGCTGTCCCAAATTCGAGGGCAAGCATGGGGATCTCGCTTATTATAAGAGATAGGATATAGGTTTAAATTCGGCACTTTTGCTAAATTCGATGCCGAGTAATAATCTGAAAAGAAATTTGAGCTAACTCGAATGGATTTGGTTTTATGCTCAAAAAACTAAAAATTTCGATTTTCGTTTTTCGCGTTTGGCCACCTTATTATTAGGAATTTTCAAAATTCGATTAAACATTATTAAGGCACCTTTTTACCCACAATACTAATACGGTATTAAAAATATTATGTGAAGTTTCGTTTATTCTGAACCATCATCAGGTTTATTTTTTCTTATGGGGGTTCAGATATATTTTTATGTCGTTGGATGGAGAATGTTATGCTGATTTAGCAATATATAACACTTTATGGTTTGATGGACTGCGAACTAAAATAACGAGAAAAATACGAAGAACAAGATTCCGGCTTCTTGGATCCAGCAAGAAATGATTACAGTACTGCCGTCCGTACTTAAATCGTCCTATCTGCATTTTTTTTTCATTTTTAACCTAAATGCCATTTCATGAATCTTGCTGTTATTTTTACCTGTTCAGCTAAGTTAAAACCTCCTAACTACTCTCAAAGTCGCTAAAATTTACCTAAATATAGCATCCTATCTAGAAATTTACCTCATTTTCTAACGGAGAAAATCCTATTTGACATTTACTAAAATAAATAATCCCAACTTAGTTTGTCCATTCTTATGACTATGTACATGATTATTCAGCATGAGAACTTTGCTACAGTAAAACGTCCTATCTTACCACGTGCTAAGTTAAATTGTCCTATATCACATATTTGCTGTAGATAGGATAATTTTACTTGGTTTATGTAGTAGAATCAGTGGTCTATTTCACTAAGACCTTCTCATATAGGCTTTCAAGACACATTACTATTTACAGAACATAACCTATAAAAAATAGTATAATTATGTGGGTAGTGTGTCCATGATGTGTTTCGTGTTTTGTTATTAGTATTCTTATAATATATTATATATATATATATATATATATATATATATATATATATATATATATATATATATATTATATAATTAATATATTACGCTAATTAGTGGGGTGACAACGATTGTATGTGTTCAGTATTGTTGCAGTCAAGTGCTAACTAACGGTAGGTAAGTAATGACTGCTTAAAGTTTTATGATTATAAAAATTCACTAAAATAAGGTTCCAATATTACTATTTCATGTTATAATTATTTATAATATACTGTAGGCTGTAGAGACATTTTAGTTTTACATCTGATAAAATACTAGAAAATGTTATGTAAGTACTTAACATAACTAAGCATGTTCACTTGATTTTGTAACAATGTAAATACCGGTTGACATATAACTTTTTGCCTCCTGTATTTCTTATTTTTGTATTAAACATAAATAAGTAATCTGTCTAGATTTGTATTTATTACCATTCAAGTTTCTTCGTTTGTGTTTTAGAAAATGATCTCGCGGTAAGAACATGGTATCCTTAGCATTAGATAAGGAGTTACACGGAAAATTTTCAATTCAAGACAAATAAGAAACCAAAGCAGAAAAGTAACAATGATGATCCTGATTATCTCCCGACGTCTGATGATTCCAGGAGCCATCATAGCGACAATAGTGATTTGAAAATTACTGTGAACATGGGAACAACATTGCGAATGACAAAGAAAAATACGAAATTTATCGAACCCAAAAATCAACGAGGATCACTATTTTATCAGATATTACATTGAGCATAGTTTCTAGCATTGACACAGTACAGGGGAGAGAAAATAACAATCAAGAAACAATTTTTGAAGAACATGAAGTGTGGATTAAAAACATGTTATTAAATCTAGTAAACCAGCTTGTTGATATGCATGAACATTTAAAAAAAAGTATGTATACCGAGAAAGGGGTAATTCGCAAGCGAAAATTATTTGATGTACCTCTAGCTGAAAGAAAAAAACAAAAATTACAGGAGAAGAAAAAAATGCATACTGTTAAATTGTCATGTACAAAATGTGTAAAAAACTGCCCAAAAAAAATAGACGTTAAAAGACAAGAGGAAATCAACTCTCAATTCTGGGAAATGAACAATAATACTGATCAAAGGACATGTTTATTTGGATGGATAAAAAAGTGTCAAAAAGGAAGAAAAACAGCCCAACGAGATTCAAGAAGAGAAAATTCTTTTAAATATTTTCTTAAAGATGTCAATGGCTTAGACACATCTGTATGTAAAACGTTTCTCCTCGCTACATTAGGATTTAATTCATGTAATGACAGTCTTTTAAAATCCGTTCGAAATACTAAATCTACAGCTATTTTACCTAAAATTGATGGACGCGAACATCATCCTAATCCCGCTAAAGTTGATAGGAGTCTAATAGAGGAGCACATTAAGTCTTTCGGTCCCGTTATATCCCATTATAGAAGGGAGCATGCTCCGAACAAACTCTATCTGCCTGCTGATATATCTGCTACGCTCATGTATAAGGATTTTAAGAAAAAGAACGCAAATCTTAAAATATCTTACGAGCTATATAGAAAAGAAATACGAGTAATGAATATTTCATTCGCGAAACTTGGCAATGAGGAATGTTTTGAATGTGAGAAATTCAATTTACACTCAAATGATGATTCTACTCACCACAAAAATCATTTAGCAGAAGACTGGAATAGGCATAAGGAAAAATACGATACTGCTAGGGAACAATACCAAAGTGATGGAAAGCAAGTCCTATCTGATAAGTTGGTGGTGTCCGGTGACATACAAAAGGTATTATTAATTAAAATACCTTTTGTTTTTACTAATATCCTTTAATGTTTAGGTGATCATGTTGCCACGGGCGGACACGTTTAAGGAGGTTATTTTCATTCCAAGACTAATCGCCTTCAATGAATCCTTCGTACCAGTCGGTCAATATAGAAAGTCCATAAAACCTTTGGCGGTGGTATGGCATGAAGCCATTCAAGGACGGAAAAAAGAAGATTTGATTTCGACATGTTATGCATTTTTCTTGAAAAATCGAGACGTATCTAGTATTACAATTTGGCTGGACAATTGTGCAGCCTAAAACAAAAATTGGGCTTTATTCTGTTTTTTTATTTATGCTGTCAATTGTTCAGAATTAGCTTGAAAACTGTGGAAATAAAATATTTCCAGTCAGGACATACATTTATGTCGGCTGATTCGTTTCACCATCAGGTGGAACAATCATAAAAAATGGGAAAGGTATTGACTTTAACGATTTTAAAACTGCAGTTAACAATGCAAACTCGACCAGAGTTGACGTTAAAGACATGGCTATTAATGACTTTTTTGAATGGAAAGATTTTAGTTCCAAACACAAAATTCAAAGGATTAATCCCAAACCATATTTGCAGGATATGTCACATTTGCTGTTCAAAGAAGGAGAACACTTTATGTGGTATAAAACAACTTTCTTGATGATGAATTCGTCAAGTTAAATTTTTTGGCTGCCAAATACTTTAAGGAAGGGGTGCCAAAACCGAGTTCTAAACAGAATTACAGAGGAATATCCGAAACAAGAAAAAATAGCCTGATCTTAAAACTACGGTCAATTATTTCTGAAAACCGTCTTCAATTTTGGGAGCAGATTCCCACATGTGCTGACTGCAATAATGATGATGAAGATTCGGATGTAAGTAATTAGTTTTCTTGTAAATTAATTTAAAAATTTTATTAGTTTTGACTAATAGAACACTTTGTTTTGCCGCTTTCATCACAAATAGCTCTGTTTTATTCCCATCTATATTTTGTTCAAACATAGTTAACTGTTTACCAAAATACATATATATATATATATATATATATATATATATATATATATATATATATACACACATATAATAAATTTTTAATAAACTTAATAAATCATAGTTTGTTTAAAAGAACTATTTTTCCTTTGCAGTTTCCTATCCTTTGATATAACATTACTAAGATATATCGTCCTATCTGAATTTTTTTCTACACATTTTTGTTATCACTAAAATCTCACATTTTCAACAGTCAAGAATAAAAAACAGCATACGCACTGAGACGGCATGCGAAGTTTGAAAAATAAATACTCAAAGATGTCGACTGCATTTAATTTTTCAGAAAAGTTGAATTATCTCAGTTTTAACGTTTTTTCAGTTAGGATGATTTAAGTAAGAACGGCAGAGTAGTTCTACTTATTTAATTTGTTAAACTCGTTAGAATATCCAAAAAAATATAAAAACAGTTAAACAATTAAAAAAAAAACATTAACAAACAACTCAAACAAGTAGGTCTATGTAACACGGTCATAGTAGCGGCAACGCAAATTTATCGGTAGGTAACAACAAAATAATTACACAGACAAACAAACAAAAATTATTATAATAAATGTTCGAACAAGTTTCCTCCTTCTTGAATACAGTAACGAATTCTTCTTCTACAATTGTTTACGCTTCTTTGAATGGTTCGCCTGGGAATTTGACGAAGTTCATTAACAACCCTATTCTATATTTTGCGGCGGCGTCTTATAAATCATATTTTTTAAATAGCCCCAGAGGAAGTAATCTAAAGGGGTTAAATCTGGACTTCTTGCTGGCCACCTAAGTGGTGTTACGGTCCATTTCTTTCTTAATTTTTGCCACCTTTATTTGTGTTCAATTTCTAACATTTATCCTAAAACTATAATATATTCTTAATATCTGTCCTTTGTTAGTACCCTACCTTTATAACCCTTCGAATTATAAATCCTTTTCCTAAATATCCTTTTAATCAATAAAATATCTAATGATTTTCTATCAAAATTATAGGTTATATTTATGTCTGAATTTTGAATAGTTTAAATGCGTTCACCTTGAATTGCGATTCACGAATTATCATTGGCCAGTTTTAAATTTTGCTCAAATTTCGCCATAGGCGTACCCATTTACTTTCGGTGAACACGTAATCCCATCTAGTATTTTTGGTGTTTGTCTTTAATTAATCCCATCTATTTTGTGGTGTTTCATGTTTACATTTTACCTTTACCTTTTATTAATATTTATACCTATATTTTCTTGTTTTACCTAATTAAATAAATTCACGCCACTGTTGTGTAAATTCGTCGGTATTTCCTATTCTCAAAATCTTGATAATTTTCGCTCATCAACCCTTTTCTTCTTACTAATTCTATCCTTGTCGTTCGGCAACAACCAGTCAAATTCGTTTGAAAAATCAAATATGATTATTTTTTTATTTAGGAATTCACGTAATTTTCCTATAATTTAGTAAAGATACATCGAGTCTAGTTCAAGGGGTATTAGTGGTTTATCGCACCATCCAATATTTGGGATTTAACCACAAGTACCATATAAGTGCTACTTATCATAGACAGAGTTCGCAATTGGGATTTTTATGGTAACGTTCAGAAATCACGTTAATTATTCAAAACGACTTTTTATTTAACTAGATTTTAACAAAAAAGCAGAAAAACATTTAATAAAATATTATTTATTTTTCTAAAATTGTTCTTAACATCAATCTATTAAGCCAATTATCGATAATTAAATATGCTATTTCTTTAGGGCCTTTTCTTCCTCGTCTTAGTTATAGCTCATCATCTATAGAACACAATATCTTCATTTTCATTCTCAACAGTATCAACATTTATTGTTTTGTCTTAAGTAATAAATCAAACAGGCGTTTATTTAATTAAAAATATTATTCGTTTATTTGTAAACTCGATCTAACTTTATTTTTGTTAATAGTATTGGTACACAACTTATAATTATTGATAACTTTCACTTTTTGTTTCTATTACCTTTTTAAATAAAATTTTTATTATTATTTCCTTCTTTACGCCTCCTTTACATCTGATTTTCTGCTTTTCAGATAGTGCCAATTTTCCTGAATTACATTATTAAATGTATGTTATAATCAATTGTGAGCTGGTTTGTAGATCTTCTCTTTTCACGTAACAATAATCTCCCAACAGGATATTTGTTACGGTCGAAAAGAGAAATCCTAGGAAACAGCTAACTCATTCTGAATGAAAGTGATTATCATTAAACAAAGTTAAGACCAGTATTATTATTAATATTATGTAATGTATCAAGGATTTGAGCCACTAAATCTTGTTGCACATTATAATCTCCAGATAATTCCAAAGATCATGAAAATGTGATACCTTTGATGTATAATATGGTGAAGGACTTCAATAAAGGAAGAAATATATGAATAGAAAATTATTTATTTAAAAAATAATAGATAACAAAAGGTGAAAGTTATGTAATAATTAAATAAGCGGTAGGTTGATTAGTAACAAAAACAATATCTATTATACAAAAAAAACTAAAGGTACTTTCCTGAGATCTCGATTTACACAAATAAACCGAATAATTAATATTTTAATTTAAATAAACGCCTGCTTTGATTTTATATTACACTTATTAGAACAAAAAACAATCAGAAGATGATGATGATACTGTTTATGAAATGATAAATGTAAGGATGATTGTTTTTCTTTTATTAGCGATGATAGCGACGATCACAACGTAGATGTACGAGGAAGGAGAAAAAAGGCCCTAAAGGAAGAATAGGCA
This sequence comes from Vesta saturnalis, assembly GCA_036346205.1. Taxonomy (NCBI): domain Eukaryota; kingdom Metazoa; phylum Arthropoda; class Insecta; order Coleoptera; family Lampyridae; genus Vesta; species Vesta saturnalis. The sequence goes on from JARFJB010002021.1 coordinate 5,886,300, forward strand.
TAATTTCAAATTATCGATAATTGGCTACTACAAGATGTTGATGGCCTTGCAAGAAACAATTTTAGAATTAAATAAATATATATTTTATTAACACATAGTTGTTTCTGGCTTTTTTTGTTAAAATCTAGGTGTGCAAATCTGAAAGGTAATTTACATGCGAATGTGGAAATACTATGTTAAACCTACTTACAAAAAAAAGTCGTTTTGAATAATCAACGTGATTAGGTCTAGCAACGCCGTTACCATAAAAATCCCAATTGCGGAAAGCTCTGGTCCTTATAGGATAACAGTAGCACTTATATAGGTAGCGTTGTGTTAAATCAAATATTATGGTGCGATAAACCACTAATACCCCTTGAACTAGACTCGATGTATCTTTACTAAATTATAGGAAAATTACGTGAATTCCGTAAATAAAAAAAATAATCATATTTGATTTTTCAAACGAATTTGACTGGGACTTGCCAATACGCACTTTTTATATCAAGAGAGGTGAGAAACTGTGCATCACGTAATTTATCTAATGTGTGAGAGATGAAAGGTAAAGGGTAAGCATCCCTTTCAGTAACCTGGTTTACCTTTCGATAATCGACACAGAATCTATAGCTATCATCCTTTTTTTTGACCATAACAATGGGTGATGACCAAGCACTTGTCGATGGTTGTATTATACCTTGAGAAAGCATACTATCTAATTCTTTACTTACAATTTTTTGTAGTGCAGGCGATATGGGGTAAAATCGCTGCTTTACAGGTTCTGCTGTAGTTTTAATGGTGTGTTGCACTAGTGACGTGCATCCAAGTTTATCTGATGAATTAGCAAATATATTATCGATAACTTCTTGTAGTTGTAGTGATTGTGCAGGAGATAAGTGATGGTGGTCAGTAATAGATGTTATTTCATATACAGTTTCAGGTGAATTGGTAAATGTCCAAAGACCCCGTCGAATATCTGGTACTATACCCATATCTCGCCAAAAATCTGATCCTAAAATCAAAGAGTGAGGTATAGAAGGAACAATTAAAGTATTTATAATTTTTAGTTTTCCTTGTAAACAGATAGGTAAATCATAACTCCCTAGAACTGGACATATGCTTCCATTAGCAATCTTACAAGAACTGCTTTGGGATGGTTTAAGTGGTAACTTGGTCGTTGATAAACGATCATAACCTTCGCGACCAAGGACAGTAACTGATGCTCCAGAATCTAGTAATCCAAGGAAGTTTTTTCCAAAAATGGACACGTTAAGATAAGGTCTCTCATCACCTATTACATTAGCAAGTACATAATCTATTCCAATTTTCAGATGTTCTGGTAGGCTTATGTTTGTAACGACCGAAAATGAGTTTTCTAGATTCACATCTCGGTCTGTCTGTGAATCAATGTCTCGTTTCCCGAGCATCTTGCACACGTACGAACAGTAACATTAGGATTACCACACCTGTAACAAAATCTCTTTTTTGGTTGAGGACAAACTTTGGCTGTATGATTTTGTTGTTGACAATTCCAGCAAGTAATAATGTTAACTTCAGGCATTAAGAATGGGTTTGTACCTGACGGTATGGAAATTGACTGAGCAAGTTGTGGTTGCATTGTTTCAGTACTTATGGTGTGTACTATTTGGGTTGGTCTATGATAAGCGAGGTCTGGTTCTAATAATAATCTGTAATTTGTAGGTGGCGGTTTAAATTGGTGCAGCCTCACTTGAGTTTCTTCAACTGCTTGACATAATCGAGTAAGCTCTCCAATGGAATAAATTGAATGTAGAGCAATTTGAGCTTGTATTTGTGGTAACAGGTTTCGTTTAATCATTTCAACCCTTACTGGTTCTGTGGGTTTATGAGACATGCGATGAAATAAATTTTCCATTGCAGCAATGTAAATAATAGCACGCTCTTGCTCTCCTTGAGTACGATTTCGTAACTCATCTTGAAGTGCAAGTTCATCCCCTATTTCCCATCCATTTATCAGGCTATTCGCCGTTAAGATATTCACTCATTATCGCAGCATTATGAGGGGAGCTCCGTCCATTTGCCACCAGAGAGTCCATCTTTCGTTTAGGGGAACATCATCCAAAAGGTCTGATATTTCGTTTGTTAGAAATGCGAGCTAGCGTTGAGACGTTAGGGTACCTTCGTAAATAATTGTCCCAAGGAGCCTATCCTTCCAGATTCCAACCCACACATTAAAGGACCGGTGACCTTGTCCTCGCATTTGCCTGTTAATTCGTAGAATTTCAACGAACCAGTAGTGCTCGTTATTACGATTAAACATTCCATTAGTGGAAAAATTGCACTCATCCGTCCAAATTATTTGATGCGATTTTCCAGCATTTTGGTATTAAGTTGGTTACAAAAATCCAACCGTCTTATATCGTCCCCAGGCTGAAGAGTTTGACTAACGTGGAACTTAAATGGTTTATAACGGTGTTGCTTTAACACTCGCCAAACTGTCGTTTTTGGCACTTCAATAGTTTGCTCTATTTCTCTGGTAGATGTTGAAGGATTTTCTTGAACCTAAGATGGACAACATAAAGCCATAACCCTGAACTCTGAAATTAGCAGTGAAGTGAGTGGAAATTCTTATAATTAGTATAATACTAACAAATAGTACCTGATGTAATACTTCTTCTTCGGCATCTCTGTCTAGTCTGCTACCATTTGCATTTCGAGGTTTCTGAAAACATCCAAATTCTCGAAAATTTTGGTCTAATTTTAAAAAATATCTCTGGTTTGATTGCTGCCTCTCCGTATATTCCTCTAAATATCTTTGTTCTGCTCTGACACTATTTATTATCATGTCTCGTTTTTCTGAATTTGAAAACATACTAAAGAAGCTTGCAAATTTTAAAGCACTAACACGAAGGATCTTGCAGTTATTACCCTTTTTACAAATAGAAAATGACATGACAAAAGCCAACTCCTGAGTTTTTTTTGATTCATGGGTATCGTGATAATGTAATATTTAGTTTTTAATTTAAGAGTATTTTAGTTCGCAGTCGATCAAACCATGAAGTGTTATATATTGCTAAAATCAGCATAACATTCTCCATCCAACGCCATAAAAATATGTCTTAACCCCGATATGAAAAAATAAACCTGATGATGGTTCAGAATAAACAAAGGGTTGCATAATATTTTTAATACCGTATTAGTATTGTGCGTAAAAAGTTACCTTAATAATGTTTAATCGAATTTTGAAAATTCCTAATAATAAGGTAAGTCAAACGCGAAAAACAAAAATCGAAATTTTTAGTTTTTTAAGCATAAAACCAAATTCATTCGAGTTAGCTCAAATTTCTTTTCAGATTATTACTCAGCATCGAATTTAACAAAAGTGCCGAATTTAAACCTATATCCTATCTCTTATAATAAGCGAGATCCCCATGCTTGCCCTCGAATTTGGGGCAGCCTGTATATGTTTTGTAAAAAAAAATGGAGATTAATTTATATCTCTTAAACGGTAATAGATAGGTATAGGGAAATAGTACATGAAGTTGTTGACAAGTGATAGGAAATCATAATATGATATTATGTACAGGGTGTTCCATTCGAAAAATTAAAGTAGTCGTTACTTTATAGTAGAAACGGCAATGCCGCATCATCTAAAATATTTTAGACGTGTAGATCATATTAATTTATGCATAGTGTGAAATTTTCAGGTTGATCCGTTGTCTGGTTTGCCAGAAACGTCTAATTAACGCTCATCGTGAAAAGCCCTGTATACACCCACTATCAAAATATTTCAACTTACTGAAATGTTAAATTTTTATATTACGCTGTACGAAGATGAATATGAGTAATGTCTCTAATAAAATGAGTAGGTAAATGTAAATGTAAAAAATAAGCTTTCATATATTTGATACAAACGACGACAAAACTGTGTGCTCGTTTATATAAAAATGTACAAAATAACAGTACAGAACCTAATAATAGGGTACACGATTTGTATATTACAAAAATATACAATGTTACAGAATTGAATTTATTCGTTCTAGCTGAAAACGGACAGCAAAATAACACGAACTATTCTAAAAAAGATATCAATTTGAAATACATTTTCACACAGAAAACGAAAAATATCTAAACTACGCAAATTTCGTTATCCTAAACGAGTAGCGAAAAATTGTAAAGCTTCGCCTGCGTAATTGAAGAAAGTATAAAGAGAAAATAATAAAGTTTAGAATTTATACACGGTACACCTCAAAAACTTAATTTATTTTAACCTTATTTCGTATTTATAATTCACTACAGCTTTAACTTTTAGATACCTTATCTACCAGTTTGTATTTTAAGCAGGTACTTTTACTGCTATTTTGCATTTTAAGCCAATTTTAAAGTAACATTGAGAAAAAACAGAGAAATATGTTTATATCTCAAAAATATTTACGAAAATCAATATGGAAGTGTGAGACTCAATATGTAAATTGTAAATTGCGGTTACAGCAAAATCCCGTATTGAGATTTCGATATTTACATATTTCATAGTTTTGTTTCTATGTACTTTTCTTGAAAGAGGGAATCAATTTATGATATAAAATATTATGTGTATTGTATATCCATTACGGATTTCCAATATTTTTCTTTCAATCTCTAATATCAGTTTTATTACTAAATGACCTTTCCGTAAGATGTTACGAATATAAAAAGTCGAGAAAGTGTAATGGAGAAAATAAAAACAGTAATGGTAATTACTAATAAATCCTCTTTAAATTGGTTGCACAATTAAGGATAGAAACGTTTAAGAATTGAGATTGCTTAAATAAAAGTATTCATTAAATTGCAAAATTTTTACTTATTCTCAATAGAATTGAGTTTGCTCAATTTCGTTGTTACGCTTGAAATAGTTCAACTTATGTTGTTTTATCATCGTAATTGCTTAATTAAAAATTTAATACTTCTATAAACAGAGGCATAGAAGTCGCAAATTTTTAATTGAAGATTGAAATATTTCGGTAACACAAACTTACTCAAAGTAAATAAAGTGAGTAATATGATACTTTAATCTGGCTAGTCTAAGATTATAAAGGTGCCGTAACTCTAAGATGCTCACACTAAACTCATGGGAATAATTAAGTTTTCTCTACATCAAATAATGTAATTAGCCACGTACAAGCCTTTAATACTTAATTAATTGTTTAGATTAGAAATTCTGATATCCGATATTTCATATAAAGTCCACAAATATTAGAGCTTAATTTTCTCCGCATTCCTTAACCCCCAAAATCTAGCTGTTAAATATTCTGGAAATAAAATATTTGGCAAACCTCCATTAGTAAAGAACGTCATTTTGAAAATGGAAGCTATAGGTTAGAAAGTTCCGGAGCAAGAAGAAAAAGAAATTAAAATAACAGTAGTGATAATTTTTGTCCTGTGACATTTCTTGCATGAAATATAGCGTAACTCCACTCCCTATCCTGTATAACCCAAAAATTCCCAGCGTATAATCTGGTTAAGGGTTGAGCACGCTTTGATTAAAAACTCATACTTAATATTGTTAGAAACAACATTAAAAAAAAATTAATTTCATTGACATGATGCTGTCATAAATGTTTTATATTTTAAAGTGTTCGCTTAATCCGTTACACCCCGGAGAAAACTGGGTAGACTAATTTTTTGAAAATAAAGAAAGCCTATTACGAGAAAGTGATTAATTAAATAGCTGCAACAATTACACGAAAACTTACTTTAGCAATTTCTATATACAACCATCTGGATATTACAAAAAGACACTTTCACAATATAATTAATTATGCTTATACTTTATTATAATTTTTTGCAAAGATGAAAAATATCTTTATTGCGAGAATAACAAAATGATATATTCAGTAACATGCGTTTGAGTAGCAAAATGTTAAATTTGCAGATCTAACGTGTTGTTTATTTTTATAAATGGATGAATACAGATTACCCATTCGCAAAACAAAAAGGCATATCTGAATATTGATTGCTATACAAACAATACCCTGAAAAATATTTAAACCCCTTTTCAGACCATAATAAAACACGTTCTATTGGTTATTTCAACGATTGTACATTCAATTAAACACTATTGTTAAAAAGATATGTAAATCAATATTATTATGAAACTGATATGAACAGATTTGTTCCGCTTGAAATTTTTGTTGCCAATAATTGAACAGAAGAAAAGGCAATCCATGCATATTGTTTTGCAGAATAAAATGGGTCTACGAACATTCATAAAATAATTCTCTATATTTGGGAAGTACGGTTTTTACTCAATGTGAGCTGCGAACTAAAAACATTTTAAGGATTTTAACCAATTTATAACGGGTTTTCTTTGAGACGACGTTACAATCAAATGGCGTGGCTAAGGAATGCCGGGCTGCATTTTCCTAAGCTTCAAACGTGATCTGCATCCGCCGCAGGAGGACGCCGCGCAAAGCACGGTTCCGTTACAACCCCAGTATAAGGTGGTAGCGTTAAAATAACGTGATAAGATTACCTTACCCTTAACCAGGGTTTTCCAAAAAAAAAATGAGATAAATGACATTTTGTATTTGTGACTCACACTGTACAACAATCAAATTTTCTTCAGATTTACAACATCTGCCAAAAATTATAGGACTTTTGCTAATTTTTGTTCACTAATACATTTATTTGATATTTGGATTGGTAGCTAGTATTATTATTATTATTTTTTTTTTTTTATATTAGCTGTTACGGCTAAACTGCTAAGGTGATCAGCCGTATTTGACTCAGGATAATTCCATCTGCACATTTCTATTTTATCATATTTTTGAGTATAATCCTGTTTCCTTTAGGTATCCTATAAGGCATCTAACCATGTTCTTATCACCTGCGAGCAATTTATCTTTGGTGTCCGGTAAATTGAATTTTCTTCTGGCGTAGATGTGTACAGGGCACGTTAGTAAAATATGTGTGACATTTAGTTCAACGTTGCACATATCACAACGCGGTTTAGGTGTTCTTGTCATTAAGTGGAGGCAGCTGATGTTAGTGTGCTCAATTCTGAGCCTACTTACAATAACTTGGTCACGTCTTCTCATGTACTTGGGGTACAACCTTTCAAATTTTGGTTTGACCTCTTTCAAATGACTGTTTGTATTTTCCCACTCCATACACCAGTGTTGCAGTATACCGTCTTTGTAAATTTGTTTGGCGTCTTGTAAGCGGAACGGTGAGCTATCTACATCCTTGCTTTCCGCTGCAGTCTTGGCGAGTGTCGACTTCGCAGTTGCCTATAATTCCCACGTGACCAGGGATCCAGGCTATCACTAAGTGAACTTGCCTGGTCAGTAAAAATCAACGTGTGCTCTGATTTCTTGTACCAGCCCATCTTCGGTGAAGTCGTTACTTAGGGCTTCAACAACGTTGCGAGTACAAACGATATATCGGTCGTAGTAATAGCTTTCCACGAAAAGCAAGGCATGCTTTATGGCGATTAATTCCGCCGTAAATACGCTCACCTTCTTGTTGAGTGAGAAAAGGTGGTTAATGCCATTACATGAAAAGCGCAACCGACACCGTTGGTTGTCTTAGAGCCGTCGGTATAGATAAATTGATGCCCTTGGTAAGTATTCCGTAGCTCGTGAACATTTGTTGGTACTGTATATAGGGCGTTTCAATTTTTGCAGCCTCCTAGGGATGTATCGAATTTCGGACGTTTACTGCACCAAGGTGGGACTTCATACAGTTGGCTCCGTATGACGGACATCACAGGTAAGTTGTAATTATCTAATATTTCCTTACAACGAACGGTGCAAGGGCGAGTAATTGTGGGCCTGTTACTAGACACGTTGACAGTGCAGTCGAGCATCAATTCATAATTGGGATGGCAAGGATTTGATAAAATTCTCGTGTGGTAATTCATTAAAAGTCTTTTGAAGCGATACGATAGCGGTTCAAAGCCGACTTCCCAGTAGATAGAATATCTCGGGCTCGTACGAAACGCACCCAGAGCTAACTTCAGTGCTGTATAATGAAGAGATTCGAGCGGGGCTAGCCATGACTTCCTGGTTGAAGAGTAAACTACTGAACCGTAATCGATTTTCGAGAGTATGCTGCTACGATACATCGTAAATAGGATATCCTTCTCGCTTCCCCAGTTTATACTTGAAATACACCTCATCATGTTAAGGACTTTCTTGCACCGTGTTGCCAAGTCCTCTATATGTTTCTTCCACGACAATTTTTTGTCGAGAACAACACCTAGAAATCTGTATTCCTGGACTCCTTCTATTCGAAGGAAAGGACTATCGTGGCATGACCTCAGTCGGCAGAAGTGAACAACAACCGTCTTCGAGGCAGAAAAGTGAAACCCGATGTTAGTGGCCGTTTTTGTCAAGCGATCTTTGGAGGCCTGGAGTAACTCGTTTATTTCAGCCATCGACTGCGAGGATTTATGTATACATAGATCGTCAACGTACATTGATTTTTTCACTGAGTCGTCCAACTCTCCAAGCAAATGATTAACGGCTATAATAAACAACGTAACGCTCAGAGTCGATCCTTGTGGTATACCATTCTCTACGGCATACGATTGTGAGAAAATATTTCCTATTCGTACGCGTATTTTACGGTGAGATAAGAAACTGTCGATGAATTTTGTTATCTTTCCTTCTATTCCCCACTCTGCCATAGTTCTGATAATGTTATAATGCCATGTCATATCGTAAGCCTTTTCGATATCGAAGAATACAGCCACGGCGTGTTCTTGTTTGGAGAAACTTCTTTGTATGGTATCCTCCAGAGCTACCAAATTGTCGAGTGTCGAGCGATTCTTTCTAAAACCGAACTGGTACGGAGACAACAAGTTTCGGCTTTCAAGGTACCACATTAGTTTATAATTTACCATTCTTTCCAGGACTTTACCCATTGAAGAAGTAAGCGATATGGGTCGATAACTCTCGGGAACATCGGGCAGCTTCTGTGACTTCAAGATGGGGACAACTGTTGCGATCTTCCAACAGTCCGGGTAGTTTCCATCGTCCCACAGTTTATTGTATATGTCGAGAAGCTGCATTTTTCCTTCGAGAGGGAGATGTTTAATCATACCGTACACAATATCGTCGGGTCCAGGGGACAAATTCCCACATTTTGAAAGAGCGTATACTAGTTCCTGGATAGAGAATGGTAAATTATATGTAGTTTCTACTGCCGTGTTAAAATCAATAGGTACTTCGAGTGAAAGTTTCTTATTTTTGAATTCGGTGTTATAATTATGGGTACTACTAACGTTTGAGTAATGTTGCGCCATAATTTCCGTCATCTCCGTTGGATCCGTTGTGGAAGTTTAATCTTTCGTTAGAATAACGTGAATATATATTTTTTATCTGTTTCCACATCTCGCTTATAGGTGTGGTAGATGCCAAAGTTGAAACATACTTCTTCCAGCTTTCAGTTTTTGCGGTGAGTATAGAACGCCGTGCTTTAGCTCGACATCGGATTGCGCCTAAAATACTTAAAAGCTCATTTCTTAGCCTTAACAGCCTCGGCTACCTCTTTATTCCACCATGGAACAAGTTTTGTTTTTCTTCTGGGGAAGTTCGAGGATATTTTCTCTGCCACTTGATAAATTAAGGCTGTAAATTCCGATATATCTAGTTCTTCTTCTCTAAAAGGAGGAGGAGGTTTTCCGTAGTCCAACGTGTAGGAAAGTCTGCTGTTGCCATATTTTCGTGAAAGCAAAGATAAATCGGTATATGGTCGGACATAGCACCGTCTGACGAGACCGACCATTTCAATAGAGTTGCTAACGCAGGACTGCAAAGCGTTAGGTCGATGGATGAGAATAAGTTGGATCGAGAATTGACATATGTTGGTTCTCCACTATTCATCAATATCAGATCGTTGTTATCGATTAAATCTTCAATGATTCTGCCAGCAGCATCTACACCTTGAGATCCCCATAAGGTATTGTGAGCGTTAAAATCACCCAAGACTATAACGGGTCTAGGCAACTGATCTATGATCTATGTGTTGAATCTGGTTGGATGTCCAGTTGTGACTCGGCAAGTACATGTTACAGATAGTCATTTTCCGGGGATAACAAGTTTGAATAGCTACCACTTGCAGTTGAGAGTTGATGGGTATCTCAACGACAGGCATTACTTCTCGAAAATAAATGGCAACTCCACCAGACGCTCGATTTGCGACTGGGCCGTCCTTCCTAAAACAACTGTATCCCCGTAATGTAAACTTTTGATTTGGTAGAAATCCGGTTTCTTGTAAACAGAGGCAATATGGCGAGCTGTCTACAATCATTTTCTTAATCTCTGGATAATGAGTGATTAAACCGTTACAATTAACTTGCACTATAGTGTTGTAAAAAGCCATTGTAATGGATTTGTGTTGTAGATAATTGTTGTAGACATATTAATCAAGAAATAATTTGATTGTCTAATTTGAATAAATAAATAATAGATAATAAATAAATAGACAAACAGATAAATAAGTAAGTGGACAAACAGGTAAACAAATAAATAAATAATAAAAATGATTAGATGAGTATCAAACCACAGAAAAAATAATGTAGTAAATATCACAGTGATTATCACAGTAAATATCACAATAGTGTGGATAAATCTTACACAGAATCCTGTCTCCTCCCACGGGGTTTTCCTTTAGGCCACCCCTTTTTCTTCTTTTTCGTCTCCTCTAGTAACGTCTCATCTATGGATTCCAGGCTGGAATTTTTGGAATCCGGAACAGAGGAAAGGGATACATTTCGTTTACGTTTTTCATTGCTGATCTCCGTTTCCATATTAGATGGTGACCGGGAAGACAGCACTTGTAACGCAGGTTGAATTAGTTGCCGTTTTTCTTCTTCTATGGAAACAGTTTCTTTGATTGTTGCAACTTGGTGTATTTCTTTATTAGAAGAGGTAGTGTTTTCATGCAAAATTCCCTTTAATGCTTCTACCAAAGGGGGAATGAGTTCCTGTATCAGTTGTTTCATCTCGTAAGCTGGTTTAACTTTGGCTGTAGCTTGGGAGTATGAAACTCCGTGATCAGGCGTATTTACAACAATTTTCTTTTTTGCCTCAAAGTAGGATATTTTTTCTTTCACCTTTATTTCTTGAATAGCCTGTTCTTGTTTGTACACTGGGCATCCAGTAAAACGGGCTGAGTGATTACCACCGCAATTAACACATTCGATTGGTTCATAACATGGTCTCCCTTCGTGTTTAGATTTTCCGCATATACACACTTCGTCATTTTTACAGTTCATTATGGTACGTCCAAACCGTTGACACTTAAAGCATCTCATTGGCGTTGGAACATACGGTCGTACCTGGAGAGGATAAAATGCTGCGTTTATTGTTTTAGGAAGATTTGGTTTATTAAATGTAAGTATGTGAGTTCCAGTCTCAATAACTGCTTCCTTTCTCCATATAGTAATACGCCGTACATTAATAACACCTTGCGTTTTCAATTCTTCTGTAATTTCTTCTACGGTGCAGTTTAAGAGATCTTTACAAAAAATTACTCCTTTGCTATAATTCAATGTTTTATGAGGCGTGACTGCGACGGTAAAATCTGAGAAACGTGCCAAACTCAAGAGACGATTTGCTTGCGCTTTAGAAACCGTTTCAATCAAGAGCCCATCCTTAGTTTTTTTCAACATATTTACTTTTCCAACTAATCCATCCAACGTTTTAGATATAATAAAAGGGCTAACTTTATCGAAGTCGCCTTCTAACCGTTTGACGATCAAGAACCGGGGGACTGTTCCCTCCTTTCCATGACTCGTCATTTGTATCTGCGATGTAGGTCGCACACCCTTGTCCATGTTTAAAGAGCTGGACGACTCTTTATTTAAAATTTTGTGTTCTAGTTGACTCATATGAAATCCCACGAGAACCTCGGTAATAAAAGTCACAAGCAGCAGAGCCGGGATACTACTAGAAGGCATTTATACTGTGGGGGGCGCCCCTTCCCCCACAGGCGTTTCAACGCTAAGAACCAGGCTTCCCCCTGACCACGCTCAGGTATCCCCTCGCGCAATCCCTTCAGCACCTAAAACTGCCAAACGACCTTGGGATTGGGGGATTTTTTATAGAGGTTGCCTTCCTCGTAGCCCAGGCGGTAAAGCCAAGACCACCGACCGCTAGCCGTACGACGTTCCCTAGCCACGCCCTGATAGAGTCTCTGAAGTACAATTCGCGGTTGCGGTATTAGGAGACGGCTAGCGCTCAGCCGTCCCCAGCCGGGACATCCCGGGTTTGCCACACCCGTATACGCTTTTGACGGCGCACGTCCTGAGAAGAGTAGAAAGGAAACGGAAGAGGTATCTCAGCTTTCGCTGCGAGCCTGAAGAGATCAAGAGTTGGAGCGAGGATGCTCCGACAGAAAAGAGTTAAAGTAAGGGAAGTCACTCAAGACTAGTTTAAGAAAAGTGTACTTCCAGCTAAGGGGACGCAGGGTTGCCATCCCTGTCCTCGTTAGATACGAGGCCTCACGTGGACTGGTACGCGACACCGTATTTTCTAGAGCTAACAGCAGCTGTTTACCGCCACGAGCTCATATTTCCGTGTATCATTATTATTATTATTATTATTATTATTATTATTATTATTATTGTTTAAAGTGTAATCGCTATATTGAAAAAAAAGAGGATTATTTTTTGACAGGAAAATGTTAAAGTTCTACAATAATTTTTTTTGTCCGTATTGTTATTTCTTTAATTGTTATCTGATATATAACGTCAAAACATGTACTATAATATACAATATATAAACGAATTGATGTAAAACGTTGAATGTATAATTAGGGAACCGGCATACAAGTCATAATGACTTCGCTTGGACCCAGAACTGTAAATATTCTGAAAATAAATAATTCAATTCAATTCAATTCAATTATTATTATTATTATTATTATTATTATTATAGTGAGTTAGATAAAGCTGTCTTGATCAGTTCTATAAGTGATGTGGAAAATTTTATTAAATAAAATTTGCGTGTGTCTGAAACAGATTATATTATTATTGTGTTAGAAATTGAATTGAATTTTTGTTTATTTTAAAAATTTTAAATTTGTAAATAGTATTACCAGATTAGATCTTATTTTTTTGTAAACATAATAATATTTATTTTATTTAATCTTTATCTAAAATAGTAATTTTATCGTTACCAATTTTAAGAATCAGTAATTTTCCAAAATGAGCTGGATGCAAAATATAGATGATAATCTTCTATTTACGTATAGCACATGTACTGATATTAATGAATGAAATACGTTTACTGTAAACAATAAGAATGAAAGTATTATAAAAATTTTTCACGTTAACATCCGTTCTATTAAAAAATATTTCGACGAACTTTTAATTATATTTAAAGTAGGAAGTTTTGATATTATTTTACTTTCCGAAGTAAATATTAAGGACGATCAAATTAGTAAATTTAATATTGAAGGTTATACAAGTGTACAAAAATTAAGAACAGAAAGGACTGGTGGAGGGTTAATAATGTACACGAAAAATTATATTCATTATAGGGAAACAATTGTAAATAGTATTAATTCTGAAATCTTAAATTTTTCATTTGACTTTTCCGACAAAACCAATATAAACATATTATTTTTATATAGACCGCCAGATACAAGTGTGAAAGACTTTATAGAAGAATTAGACAATATCTTAAACCATAATAAAGTGCTAAACTGTATAGTAATTGGAGATGTAAATATTAATTTATTAGATGTAAATAATACTTATGTGAACAAATATGAAACATTACTGATTGGCAAAGGATTTTCAAACACAATTCAGGATATTACACGTGAAGAAATTAGGGAAAGAGAACTTAAACAATCTCTTATAGATCATGCTTTTATAAGGTCCAAATTTGAACACGTGAAAACGGCAACAATAAGACATAAATTGGCTGATCATTATGCTATTTGTATGCAAATTGAGAGTAACTTAATTTCAAAAGATTCTTTGAAAAAACACCTTACAGAAAAATACAACGAGTATGCGGTTAACAAAGCCATATATGAGAGATTGGAAATCTTTAAGAACCAAAACCTAAATACTTTTACAAATAACATAATACGGACGTTTGAAATGATATATAACTCAAATATAAAAAATGAAAGCACAACGAAAAAAAATACTGCTAGGAAAGAGTGGATTACGGACAAACTTTATTATAAAATTAAGGAAAAGACAAATTATTTAGGAAATGGAAATCTAATGTAAACAAAGAAGAATACAAGGAAGCATATAAAAAATTTAGAAATAAGTTGAACAATCAAATAAGGAATGCAAAGAACGAATGGCTAAGAAAAAGATTTATAAACTGCCATAAAAGCAAAATATGGAATGAAATTAACTATATACTATCAAGAACAAAAACAAAAAATGTAGACGAAAAAATTAAACATACCATCGGAAAAGTCCAAAAAGAAGAAATGATAGTGGAAGAATTTGCAAAGACTTTCTATAATGAAATTAAGATCTTATGCTCAACATGTAACCATGCAAGTGAAGAGAAAGTTTTACAATACCTATATCCTCATTCGTTTTACATTCCACTGTGTAACGAAGACACAATGAAAAAAATAATTGAGATTCGTTTAAAAACCAACACATCTCCTGGACAAGATGATATTAGGGCAATAGACATAAAAAGGAACAAAGATACTTTTACTAGCATTCTTACTGAACTGCTAAATCTATCAATAAAGATAGGAATTTTCCCAGACCAGCTAAAATTGTCTATAACGAGACCGATATACAAGAAAGGTGATCCAATGGACTATCGGAATTACAGACCTATATGTTTATTGTCAACTCTGGACAAAATATTCGAAATCTATGTCAACGACCACCTTAAGCAGTATCTTACAGACAATAATATAATAAACGAAAACCAATATGGGTTCCAAAAAGGAAAAAGCACGGAAAAGCTACTGCTAAAAGTGACAGACTACATAAATGAACAAATGGAGAGAAATAGATATACCATAGCAATTTTTATAGATTTTATGAAGGCTTTTGACACGGTCAACGTAGACCTACTACTCAATTGCTTAAAAAAAATTGGAATAATCGGGAAACAAAATAAATGGTTTGAGAGTTATCTAAATCAAAGGGCTTCTATGGTTAAAGTTTGTAAAATATACAGCCAACTAAGGAACAACGAATATGGTGTTCCTCAAGGAAGCAACCTGGGACCAACATTGTTCTTGATTTATATTAATGATATTTTAAAACGGCACAAAAGGCGCAGCTATATATGTACGCCGATGATGCGGTACTAATGTATTCTCATCGTAGTGCAGAGAAATGTAAGAATATAATACAAGCTGAATTAAATAAATTAGTCAAATGGATCCATGACAGAAAAATCTTTATTAACAATAATAAAACGGTCACAATGACCTTTACGACTTCGCACATGGCTAGAAAAATTCCAGTACGAATTAAAGCACATAAATGTTCATGTTTTCTACAAGACAGTGAATGCGATTGTCCAACAATAAAAAACGCAAATTGTACAATGTATTTAGGATTAAACATCGATCATAGACTAAAATACGACAAGCACATAAACTATATATTTATGCAAAATTAAAAAATTATAGGATGTTTCTATATACTTCAAAAGATAGTGGACACTAAAACCATGATAGTTACCTACAAATCCTTAATCGAATCTATCGTTAGATACGGAATACAAGTATGGGGAAGAGCAGAAAATATATATAAAAAAATTGAATCGTTAATATACAGGATTTTAAAACTAACCTTGAAAAATAACAGCTCGTGCAAGAAACAATTATTAATACGTTGCGACACTATAACACCAACAGGATGGTATAAGTACTTGCACTTAATTGAACACCATGCAAATGATCACTACAAACATACAATACCTCATACATACTCAACTCGGCATAGAAAATACACTGTTCCGCGATATTTTAATAATTACGGTAAAAAAACCATGAAATGTATAATACCCAATTTATTCAATAATGTACCTGAAGCTATAGAAAAAAGTAGTATAAGCATATTCAAAAAAAATGTTAAAACCTTGTTGCAAAATGAGTCAACTCAAACATTTGTTACTAGGAATACCTGATTGCACTCCATTATGAGCGTCAATTTAGTTAAATTTAAGTAAACACTGTAATTAAAAAATGTACATATGTATATTAAGCAAGGTACTAGCTGCCAAGTCATTTGACTTAGCTAGACCTTTATATTGTACGACAAAATGAAGTTAATAAAAGATTACAAAGATTACAAAGATTATTATTATTATTATTATTATTATTATTATTATTATTATTATTATTATTATTATTATTATTATTATTATTATTATTAATATTTCACACGGTTGATCAAGTTGTCAAAATGAAAAAAAAATGGAATGTTTGACAGTTCTCCAATATCTGTGAGTGCTTTTCATGAAATTGAATTTTTCAAGAGAAAAAATGTGTCAAATGATATACGTTTTGAGAGATACTATGAGAATTGTCTTTTAGCTACAATATGCATTATTATTCCCACACTAGACGAGATCAATCGATTCACAACGTTTATGGCAAATCAATATCTGGGATGGCATTTTAAATGGCAGAGTAATTGACCCACTCTTCTTTGACGGTGTATTAACCGGCCATGCTATTAGAGAATGTGGAACTTAGATCTAGAATGGGCATTAGGTTGGAAACTAAACTAGCTTGGGCACGTAAAAGTTGTGACTTAGTATGCTGATTACCACCTAAAAATTTCAGGTCCTTAATGCTATTTCTTGAGGTGCCACAAGTATCCTGAATTTTTGAAATCTCAAATCATGATTTTATTTTAGCGTGTCAAGCGCCTAAAATAAGTATCTATTGTTTCAGATAAAAAATCTTCATCAGCAATGACTGCAAAAACACCTTTACCTTTAACTTGTGGAAGAAACACTTGATGTCCACTACATGGAATTGGTCCACCATTTACTACAAACGTTCTGCCGACTTATGAGGACATTTTGCAACAGTATTTGTTCACAAAAAACGAATTGAAAATTAATGGTCAATTGAAGGAGCCCGCATTTGCAGAAGTTGCCAAAATAATCGTATCACAGTTCGAGAGAATTTGGAAGAAGGCTTCATTGCCTACAATATCAAAAGAAAGAATTGTGGAAAGGATCTGAGAATACCACCAAAAATATCGGGAACTACTAAAACCCTATAAACAGAGAGCTAATGTTGCAAGCTACATAAAAAGGATAGAAGAGTTTAAGAAAGAATTAAAAGGTTTCTTCGATATCGCAACCTGCAAGTGCATCTGTTTTGAAAAGTGTATATGTGAAAAATTGAAGAAAATACCCGTCTTAGAGAAGATCAGCGAAGTGCTAGAAAAATGATGATAGGAAACGTTGACAGCAATACCACGAAAAAAATGGAGAAAAGAGAGAAAAGGAAATTGCGAGAAGCGGCATCGTCTAATATTGTAAAATCTGTCAAGCTACAAAAGGGTGCTAATGATTCCGAAATTGGAACTTCCTGGAAAGTGTGCCTTAGTTTGTCATCAACTTCTTCTGAGCCTTCACCAGAAACTCCTATTTCGATTATATCTGGACAAATGCGTAAATCTCTATCAAATTTAGCACGAGAGTGCGATAGATGGGGTAGCCCTGATCGTGGAGCAGCTGCTGTGTCTTCAGCGTTATTTCAGGACCTTGGAGTTGTGACCAAAGATGACATTTCGTTAGTTATAGATGCAGTAAAGTGAGACGAGAGAGGTAGAAGCTTAGACAGCTAAATCAATCTAACAATGAAAAAGATCTCATGCTCAAATCAATGCATTTTGATGTCCGAAAAGGTTTAATAAGAAAAACAATTTTAAAAGATGGCGTTTATCACCCCATAAACTCCTCTGAAGAACATGTGGTTTTGGTGCAGGAGCCGATGTCTGAATATTTAGGACATGTAACTCCTTTATCGGGGACATCTTCCAACATACTTACGGCCATTACAAATTTTTTATCCTTGAAGGGGTACAAAATTGAAGAGCTAGTTGCCATTGGATGCGACGGAACTAATGTAAATACCGGAAATGAAAATGGCGTAATGCGTAAATTAGAAGTTCATTACAAAAAACCACTTCATTGATTTGTGTGCCTCTTACACACAAATGAGCTTCCTCTTCGGCATCTCTTAGTGGCCTAGGATGGTGCGACGCATGGTCCAAATTCATTTTCTGGTCCAATAGGTAGAGCATTAAAGAACTGCATGCAGCCAGTTGTAAAATACATGGCAATTGTATAGAATAGTCTTGGCTGTAACGTCTGGTCAGTGTTCCCAGTATTTATCTAATCTTCAACCGCTAGTAGAATACTGCGTTATATATTTCATCTGAAAAACCCTCTGAGAAACTGACAACTTTAGCTACCTATATCGTCAAAGTTTACGCACCAGTTTGGTTCGCGATCAAAACCAAGAGTGTATGATGGAATGGAACATAACATTTGTGGCGAGTTATTTATTTGAGCAGATATCTACCACGAACTTTAAGAATCGTAATCAAACCAGTCATTCAAAGGAACGCATACCTATTGCTGGCTATGCCAACTGACGATAAAGCAACCATCAGAGCTCTAGCTCTAAGTTAAATTTTGAAAACTAGGAGCAAGAAACAAGAGCACCTGGATGTTAGAAGATTCATAGTTCCAGAAATCAATTTTGAAGCCGGCGAGTACTATGAATTGATAAGTTATGCCAGTTATACAAACAGTGAGCCTTCCTTAACAAAATCAATCAGCGTAGAACTTAAAGGTTATCTTGATACAAACGAACATATAATGGCATTTCCAAATTACCCCTGTCACACACAGTCTGTTGAGCGATGTGTTCGTTTGGTCACAGAAGCTGCAACAACAGTGGGCGAATCGCAGAGAGACGGATATATTAAATCAAGGCTGAAGTCCAGATCTTTGATGCCCCAATTTGAAAAAAAATCTGATTATAAATTAATCTAAGAATGTGTTTTTCCTATTCTATAACACTTTCCTTAACTGTTTGAATTATCTTGTCATAATCCATTCTTTTGAAAACTGAAACTTTTATTTTTTCTCTATTTTTTTATTTTCCTTAGTTGTATGGTGGCAGCACTAGATATTTAATTTATACCCTACATTTTCTTTGAGTTCACTTTCATATTTAAAATAACCACCCAAGATAAGGAAAATAAATGTTACCAATGTAATAAAAAATTTAAAGTATACCGTTTTTTTCTCATTTTTTCGCAAATTTAGATGCTTTGTGGCACCTGAAGATGTCAGTAGATTTTCAAATTGTTGTTGTGGCAAACTAATCTCATATCACATCAACTTTTGCATACCCAAGCTTTTTGATATCCCCAAAAAAATGTTTCACTCCTCCCTAATGGGCATGCGGTACCAGCATGATGGTGCCCCGCCCCGCTATACTAGAAATGTTCGACAATTTTTGAATAACTGGAGTCCTCAGCAGTGGATAATAAGAGGAGGGCCGATTCTGCGGCCAGCACGTTCTCCTTATTTGACCGTAATGACTTTTTTTCTCTGGGGATATGTAAAAAATGAAGTATTTCGCGACAAGGCAACGACTGCCGACAATATGAAGCAACGCGTACGAAATGTGTTTCAAACCATTGCACACTATACTTTGTCGCGTGTGAGTCAGAATTTTGCAACTGTCCTTCGAACAAAATGGAAACATTTATGAATGTTTGCTAGGTTTTTTGTTTGTTCATTTGTTCTTAGATTTATTTATTCAGTTGGGTTGTATTGTAATTCTCATTTTGTCGAAAATGAGGGCTTAACCAGTCATTTTAGAGGTATACTAGGGGGTATTTTTGGAAAGCCCATGAGAAACTTTATCGACCGGTCAAACGAAATATAGGGTGTTCTGTTAATAAAAAGATAAATGACATTTTGTGTTTGTGATTCACCCTGTACAATAATCAAATTTTCTTTATATTTATATCTGACAAAAACTGGAAGACTTGTGTGTTAGCTGTAACTTGCAAAATATAATTTGGTTAATTCAAAGGAAATTCTCAAAGATGACCTGTTTTTCATAGAAAGTGGATCATAAATCTCTTCAGGTTGATATTAATCCCATAGTATGTGATAACTATTTTCTTGTCTGGGGAGTACAAATTGAAGTATCGTGTAAAGCATACAGGGTGCTATTTAAAAAAAACGGAGCTTTCGTATACCATACACACACATATATATATATATATATATATATATATATATATATATATATATATATATATATATATATATATATATATATATAATTTATATGTATTTTTATTAGTGCAGATTTACACTAGCTTTTATTTATTAATAATCACAGTTAACCTTTTATACTTTCCATTAATACAAGTAATTTGATTGTAATCTCATTATATTTAGAATTTACATCAGTTCTACACACATAAAGATAAAATTTACATCGATTGGGGTTTGAACCTTGATGGCGTAGTTGGTTAGCGCGGTACTCTAGCAAAGTAGGTTCAAATCCTACTGGTAAACTTTTATTTATGTATTTAATGGAATTAATAATAATTTTAAAGTCAGTACAGTTTATGTGTGTGTATATATATATATATATATATATATATATATATATATATATATATATATATTCATAAACTGTACTAACTTTAAAATTATTATTAATTTTATTAAATACATAAATAAAATAGTTACAGACGATATCTTACTGAGCCCGGTATAACAACAGGTCTCTATTGAGCCCCCCCCCGCGCTAATATACAAAACGTTGTGTGGCCCGATTTTATACACCTAATACGATATCCGTACGTTGTGAATCCCGGCAGTGTTGTCGTTATTTTCTAGCTATTTTACATAGATATGCACTTATTACTCTCTCTTTTTCCTTGTTTTCAATTATATTTCGACGATTTACACTTTTGTTATGTATTCACAAGGTCATTTAGTTTGTGAAGCTTTATTTGTAATTTTAACAGATCGTTACGATTAGGTAACTATCAATCAACTAATATTTAATTTTGTAATTGAAAAAGGCATGAGCAATCGAAATTTAATGTCCATGGATCAAATACTGATTAATTAACACAGTATTTTATTTCCAGTAGCGGAAGGTTAAGATAATTCATGTATTATGGAACATAAGACCACTCTATACTTACTAACTAACTAGAGAATTAAAAAATTAAGTATTGTTAAACTGTGATTAAGATGGAAAATCAAAACATCCTCTAACGGTCGAAGGCTAATAATGTAAAATGTCAACCAAGAAACAAATTTAACAAAATTTAATCGAAACATGATGTAAGTGTAAATTTGTGAAAAACTTCTATTTGAAATTAATAGAAGCATTCTCAAATAGAAACTTGACATCGACTAAAATAATCCAGTTAAATCTAACAAAGAAATAGCTTCATCAATAAATAAGTGCTATTGAACAAAGAAAATCATAGTGCAGAATGTTTTATGTAACTTTTTAATTTAATTTCAACTAATAACATTGAATTATAGTTCTGTGGTATTTCAACATATAATTGGTAAAGCATTTACTTCAAAGTCTAGGAAAAAACACAGAAAAAACCTAAAGGCACTAAAGCTAAAATTAAAATCAAGACATATCACCATGTCCTTTTTTAAAATTATACGACGGCAAAACCTATTTAAACGGAGACTTTCTTCTTGTCTATTTATATATCTCAATAGCTTCACGTTGTAAACGAACACAATGAGTTTGAATTGGCAATATTTCCATATTGTCAAATTGAATATATGATTTAAATTACTTAAGGGATGGTCAGCTACCCCAGACTTCTCTGGTTGACCTAATCTATAAAATCTCATATGTTCTTCACGTCTTGTATCAAAGCTACGTTTTGTGGTTCCAATGTCTACTTTTCCACATGAACAATATACACTCCCAAAGAAGATAATGGGTTTGAAATATCTTTAGGTGACCTTAAATGTTCTTTAATTTTTCTTGTAGGTTAGAAATAGTGCTAACACCATATTTAATTAAGATTTTTTCAGTCTTATCTGCAACATTAGCTATAAAAGGAAGAAAATCAGTTACAACATTAGGAATTGGTTTTCTTTAAGGTTATGTCTAGAAGGCTTAATAACATTATGATTATCAGTAAGTGAATATCCATTACGTTGCAAGGATTTTGTTAAATATTTATATTCATGTTTTAAAAATTCAGCATCAGAACTTCTTTTTGCTCGATCTACTAAAGATTTAATTACACAAATTTTCTGACGTGGATGGTGGTTGGATAATTTATGAAGAAATCTATCAGTATGTATCTACTTTCTGTAAACCTGAAAAGATAGTGAATTATTATTTATTGATATTAATACGTCAAGAAATGGTAAACTTCCATTAGTTAAAGCTTTCATTTTTAACTTATATGAAAATACGTAAAGCTTATAAATAAATTTTTTTACTGCTAACCTGAGAAATCGCCATTATTTACCCCATTCCTTTAATAAGAAGTAATATTTCTCTCCCTCGGTAAATAATGAAAATAGAAAAATACCTAGGTAAATAATGATATTGTTTATTTTTAATGAATGAAATAAAACCCATAACTCTAAGAAAAAAAAACAAAATTTAACAAGATAAAAATTGCTAATTAACTGCACAATCAACTAAACATATTTAAAGTAATTGTTAATTGTGCAGTTATAACAAATCATGTGTATTCCGGCATTTCCGGTATTAACAGAATTAACATTTTTATTATAGGTAACCGTTATAGGTTAATGATGAATTATGTCATTTGTCATTGTGTCAGTTTTAGTTTGTTTTTGTTAGTTTGACAAATAATGCCCAGTCTACCTGATATTTTGAAAGTGGACAGAAAATAACATAATGATATTCAAATACTAATGCAATCAAATGACAATTTTAACAGTTTTATCCTCATGTAGTAAAAAAACTCTATATACACCTCTGTTTAAAATTGCTCGGTTAATAATGGCTCACTTCTCAACCTAGGTGTATAATATACTATTTTGATTACAGTAACTTAATAATTTGATGTGCGAGAAGCACCATATTAAAAATGTGCACATAAGTACCCGTACGTCACGTAAACATTGCCAATATTTTAAAGATGTGCAAAAAGAACAATTCGCACATGTTTTTCTATTAAATAATGATCTCAATGTTGCCATATGCTGGGACACACAACGCACCGTTCGTGAAGATCGAGAGTTTGTATATAAAAGCGACCTCTGAAGCGGTCTCCTTAGAACTATTCTATATACAGTGTAGGTATAAACGGACATTAAAAGCCCGATCTAATATTTTCGGATTTACACGTTTTGATGTCAATACAATCATATTTTGATGATATACACATGCGTACTTTGTTGAGCCCGGAGTTGAGCTCAACAAGGTTTTTTCGGGCTCAAGAGGGTTTATATATGCTACGGGCTCAGCAATGACCGTTTATATATATATATATATATATATATATATATATATATATATATATATATATATATATATATATATATATATATACGCAAATAATGCAATCAAAAACAAATAATAACTAAATCTATATTTATTACGTTCATTTATGCCATATATACTTTCAAAAACTTGGGAATTAGGGATGGTCAGCAAACTTTAGACATGTTGTTTCAGTTTTTGCGGTACATTTCGCACATACAGCGTTTGAAATATTCATTGTTTTATTTCCAAATTTGCTTGTCATGGATTGGCGTCATTTCAGCAACATTGGCTGCCGATGTTGTATTTATTTTAGTTATCTATTCATCACTAAGCTCTATTGCTAGCTGAAGAATTAATTTTTTACCTGTTATAGAATTGTCCAAAATATGCATTTATAGCAGCAAGGTCCAATACGTCATGAAAATCTTGTGTTGGCCATCGTCGACATCTAGCTTTGGTGCTGTATTTTCTGGTTCTTTGATTCACTACGCCCATTCCGGAAGTTTTTTAGGATCAGTTCGAATATCTACCGTAAGATGCATTGAACTTAGCAATAACATATTTTTGTTGACCTTTTCCTGGTATACAGTCAACGTATATGTATCACGTTTCTAAATGGTGGTTGTATACGATACAAACTAGTTGTTTTTCGCAAAAATTGGAATTTCCTTCCTAATGCGATCCATTGTTTCAACTATGCTTGTCCCTTCTGTTCGCAACTTTTCAGCAAGTGCTAATGACGTAATTGTCCGTTGTTACGTTTCTTCCCTTATTGAGGACAGGTTCTAACAGGCTCAGCACAACGGTTTTGCATAAAGATTTACCCACTGGGCGTGTTTCATCTTTACCTAAACATAGAAAACCATTTAGGATGTATTTTGATTAAACATCCACAATCATGCAGAAGTTGAATCTACACCGAGCTGGAGTGGGAAACAAACGTTTCTCTTCGTTGAGTTTTCAGATCAAAAAAGCAAATATCGCATTATTTCTTTGAATCTGTTACGAGACATTACTTGAGGAAGAAACGCCGGCCCTCACGTTTGAGGGCATACACTTTCCACCGAAGGGGTATTAGCGCCATATGCCCCTCTAGCATAAATAATTGCTATAAATCCCTCAATTTCACCTTTAGTCATAGACCACTTGGTATTTTATAATTGTCTATGAGCTTCGGCTTCAATACATCTCTAAACGTGGCTAAGGATCTGCTCGTCAATAAGAATTCGCCAAGCACTAATTATCTTGTCGTCAATGTTTCGATTTGCATCTGCTGAGTCTCATTTCTCCGCTAAAAAATTCTGTTATTGCAAGCGACCTGCAGAATTCTCTCCAAACTGAAGAATATTTCATATTTTGCCATTCTTGGACATGTAACTTTTATGTGTTGGTGCAGTTTCATCAATCTTACTGTGGATAACCGTTTGGATTTCCACCTGGAGTACTTGTTATTGCTGTTATGCTTTTATAGTTTTTCCTTTCAATATGTTACTAGTAAACGGCTCAATATACATATTCGTCATATTATATTACTTGTGCAGAAACATTATAGCGAATTTATTGTTATAAAGTAAATAATTTATACCTAATTGCAACCCTACCGCTTCTTCATAAGATGAATGCGGGAATCATCACTACCTAATTCTTGGAAACTGGTATAGACATAGTCCTCCGCGTTACTATCAGATAACTCTTCACCATCGGGTGTATCCTCCTACTTTTTGAAGCTTTTCGAGGAGCTCCCTGTCAATAAGACCGCAGCCAGACACACTTATGCTTTACAACTGTTACGCACTCAAATCCAAACTAAACACTTGCAGGTGACTGAACACTCTGATCACGCTCATGCTTTCCATTTTAAAATGTTGTGGGAGTAGGGTTATATGACTAAATAATTCTTTGTAATATATATATATATATATATATATATATATATATATATATATATATATATATATATATATATATATATAAAACAAATTCTCAGATACGGTTCTCGGCCGTTCTAGGAATGTGTAATAACATTTGCAATCTACAGAAAGAAATATTAATAGACACTGTTAAGTCACATTTAAATAGATGTTGTAGGGAATGTCATAAAAGCATATATGTATATTATAAGCGGTACACAAATAACTGACAGAACCAAACGCTCACCGGTCAAATTGACCGCTCCGGTCGTTCTAGCGTTAAAATACTTCTTTTTTTGGGTTTTTGTATGGTGTAGCTTTATATTTCAGTTATACCCACATATACGTTTATGTAACACTTGTAGTTAACTACGTCAGTAGTAATTACTACCTTTCAAGGGTTGGTACTCCTCAATACGCTTTTGATACCGTTGATCGTATTCATAAAAGAACGATTAGGCTTATAAATGGCCCATCCTTAACTTCTGACTTATAGTCCCTGAACTATAAAAGAATCGTGTCAGTTATTTCTTTGTATTACTGATATTACAATGGCTATTGCGCTGCTGAATTACGTTCTTTGCTAGCAATACTCGGTTCGCTAATTCACATCATTAATACGTAGTACAAATCTCTACGTATCGTACCAAACGGGCTTAATACTTCTACATGGCTTCTAAACTCCTCTGGAACGTTCTTCTTGGTTCCTGTTTTCCTCTCACTTACTATATGAAAAATTTCAGATAACAGTTCATATGTATCTCTTGTCAATTCAATATCCCCCCCATTCATCCTCCTAAGTGTTCCTAAGTGCTTTACCACTGTAGCCTGCTCAGGACCACAATTATTAAAAAATACTCGCATCTTCCTTCGGATTAATGTGACAATGTAATATGGGAGAGGATACCGTGAGGTACCTATCTATCGTTGGTGGATTAAGGGATTGGCCACTTCCGTAATAAAGAAAGTTTGGTGGAAATCGTAGGTAGGTTATCGACAGTGTGTTCGCTGAACACGGTCCAACTGATAATTAAATTTTTTTTTACAATTTACATGGAGAAGGGCCAAGAGACGTCTTGACTAAAAGAAGAAGGTGGTCTGAAATAATGGTGTTACCTAAGTGACAGCTTGTGTATATAAGTGGTTCGGTGCAATAGTCTTCTTTGTACGGTGTTATTTCCAGTATATTGGATAAAACTGCACCAACCACTATAATCCGTTAAGCATTACTCCCATGCTCAATAGTTCTCCAGTACAGTAACATTTTCACTTAATTAATTACATAGCTTTTAAATTTGTCATTACTGTTCACAGTAACATTCTTTTATTTTTGATTCCCCGTAGCGTAAGAATCGCTAATGGCTTTATGGGCTAAGTAAAGAATATCCTTCATGATGGTAAAAGATCCAAATCGAAATCATTTTCACTGCCTGATACATAACACATATAAGACAATCTATTGTAACTTTTAAATTTGTTATTTGTATTAATGATAATTTTCTTTTATTTATGATGCCCCTGTAGCGTGAAAAAGCGCTGATGTGCAGTAATCAAACAACCATTCATGGAATTTTTTTAAGACAGCTCTAACAATTTTAACTAAAGGCGACGTATGATTGTACTAAGAGAGAAAGTAGAAATAGTATATCTGAGAAAACTTATACAAGGACACATAGTATGAAAATATTTGTAATTAGGTGGCTAAGAATAAAAATGGCATATAAATTGTTAACGATTGTAATGGTATAGGGAAGGTGATTGAAACAAAGCAATAATTACAATATTGCCATTTATTATGAAGATTGCCCACTTGGGCAAAGCTACATATCGTTATTATGATTTTAGGACAGTTCCACAAAGAAAAAGTTGCTTCATATGAATACTTCACACTGCAATAAAAAATTAGCATTTGAAACTGCACGTAACGTTAAGTCGACCTAAGTCTAAACCCTACGGTTTAAATAATTTTCATCTAGTAACCACGCACTATGCCACACAAAAAATGTGCTACAATGTAATCCATCGCAAATCTATTTGCAGTGTACGTTACGGTGTATAGAAGTTGTAGGATAGTCGTAGTTTTGTCGTATTGGTTTATTGAAATTTTAGGTGTATTCGGTTAAAAGTCTGCAATCACTGATTTTTGATAATTTGGCGATGATTGGTTTGATTATAAATTGGTGTAAGATATTAGTATTTTAAAGTAATGGTTAATTTATAGTTTATCTTTGAGTGGAAATTACGTCATTTGAAATTGCTTTTTTTGTAGTTAAAATTACTTTACAAAAGCGTACATTTACCGACTCAAAATAATGTAACGACTCGAAACTGAGAATTTAGTGCTAATAAAATATTATAAGTAGGCAACTGTGGTTGTAATAATATGTTAAATTAGAGTTGATTTTCCTAAGTTTAGTGGCGACGAAAACAGATCAGGTTTCAACTTTTTTTGCGTGATAGCTTGATGGTGCAAAGTCATGCTAATGATGTATTTTCTAGTCGTATTCCCGAAAATTTTCCCGTTTTTACCGCGCTTATGGTTTGAAAGAGTTGTAGCTCTATGATTGGTTATGTTGCGTGAAGTTCCATTTCGTGAAGTCTGTAAGAATCGGAGTGGAGATCAATGATTAGGTGGAAAGTGTTGTGCTGTAAGGCGTGCGCTAATACCCGTTAGGGAGGTGAAATTGTTAACCTCCGTTATCTTTGTGTGTATTTGATTAACATATTGAGGACAAAGTTTATAGGGATTGCTACCCCGTTTTGCGAAGCGCATTTTATGGTGGAGTTTGCGGAACACCCTTTATTACAGTAATCTTGTTTTTCCGGTGCACTAGAATCAGCTAGAGGAGAATACTTGTGAACAGCTTTGTTACGGTAATTTTGAAGCGGTTGGATAACGAAAGTGAATAAGTTAAGCATACGTGGTGGTTGATGGCGATTGTATCCAGCCTTCAGCTAATGCAGTAGAATTTTGAAGGTTGTAAGGAGTATATCTGGTGAAAAACGGCCAATACCGTTCTGACCGGGGAAAGCGAGAACGAGATCTAGGCATCTTGTGCTGCTTTAGTGATCTGAAAACGTAAGGTCATTTGATTCAGGTTGTTATAATACCGTTTGCACCTGTTACATCTAGTAACAAATTCATCAATTCCTAGTTGTGACTTAAACGATCCGGAAATTTAATTTAGTGGCCACAGTGTGCTTAGTCAAGTGTAATAAACAGAACTGTACGTTATACGGTTGTGCGAAAAAAATAAATTACTTACGAGTACATAAAAATAGTTGCGTACAACCTTATTTCAGTAGGATTATTTTAGGTGATATGCTAAGGTTGTTGACATGAAACGGTTGAAAGGGAATCAGGAATGTAAAACATTACTTCAATTAGGTTTAAGTCCAGTAAGAGATTGTAATAAAAAGTATGACTGTAAATAGTACTATGCAGAAAAAATAATAAAAGAATACTTATACACGCGCGCGCATGCGCATGTACATTTGTACACGCACACGCACACGCACACACAAAATTCTCAATCAATAAAGGTTTTTATTGCCCTGTAAGCCCCAATATGCAAATTGTATAAATAAGGAAGTACGAAAAATGTCAACAAGTGTGTAACAGGCCAATCTTAATAGTACGTGACACAAATCTATTATCATATTGCAAGAACAAATTGACTAGGAGATCTTATAGGTATAAATGTGATAAAATATTATCACACAGCGTTAAAAACCGAGTTAAAACTATTCAAGATTGCTAGTTGGTTGTTTTACTTTTTATATCAACGTTTCAAACTGTTTGAAGCAGTTTTTCGGAGACCGATCGATTGTAAAATGAAAAGTAAAGCGTCAATTTTCTAAAAATGCATTAAAATGCCTTTTCTATTCTGAAAGCATGCTTAACGTTTTATAGGTGATGTTGGTAGTATGGTCGGTTTATACCAAACTTTTCGATTTTTATTGTACCTATAAATGTGTATTATGTAAAAGACCAAAACTCATTTGGCCACCCTTACGTTATGCTTATTGTCTAATCTGTTTTTTTAGTGAATGGTTTGAAAATGTAGTGATACATCTAATATTCGAACAAAAATTGTGGTAATGTTTGATTGTACTTACTAGTATTTAGCTACCAGTGTTAAGCTGGTTGCGGTCTTCACCACTCTGCATCTACACTCGCTAAAAGGAACTTGCTATGCTTAAAATCAGGCAATTTATAAATAATAGCCCATCAATAAACCAAGAAAAAAAAATATCGGGGGAGTATCGGGAAATAAAAAAACCCATTTTTATTTTTAGTGCTTCTACGCATTTGTGTCATGCCATTCATTTGCGAATGAATAAATCTATATTTTTTATACGTTTATGACTTTCTAAGAAAATGTTTCATAATCCACTAAACAGTTGTAACATTTATGTAATAAAAAAAAGGCCAGGAGAGTTCTATTAGGCTCGTGTAGTATCCATGAAAAATGCAAACGTTCCCTTTTTACGATCAACTATCTCCGTTTATGTGATTTTCGATGTTGTCTTTCAAAGGAATTTTCCCAAATAAACGCACAAACAAAAAACCGCAACTATTAAAATAAATAAAAGATAGTAAACGACATACTTACATCACAGTGTTAGTAAAAAGAAAATCATTTATAGAGAGATTATACGTAAATTTAGTAACGTTATGTTACGCAAGATTACATTAAATTATATTTGTTGTGTATCTTGAAGTACTTGTAGTAAAACATGTTTATTAATCTTCTAAAGTAAAATTTAATATAAACGTAATTGTTGAGAAAATGAGCGCAAACTCACTTCACTAGCGTCTTAATTTTCAACATAAAAAAGTTTAGTATTTCGCAAGGAAGAACAGTAGGTATTATATAAATATCAGAAAGGTCTCATAATTTTGCTATCATCGTTACTAAGTAAATTTAGTTTTGGCGTGTGTGCTATGATAGCAAAAGGTTGTATTTGAAATAATTTATAAGTTTATTATATGTATCTTGCAAAATTGATTACTTACTGTTACGCTTACAAGCGATAACCGAGATAAGCGAGATAGGGGTACACTTTTGACTTGATCGCAGCTCGTTATTGTTTTTTGAATAATACATTATGAGGGCACTTTTATAAGAGTAAATTAATAAAGACAAATATAATTTTCTAACTTCATTTGCTTCGAGATACTTACTTTTTATTTTATTACCACCACCTTATTGGATTTTGCATTTTTCGAAAATATTCCTTAAGAGCTTTTCAATGGTGTATTAAAGGTCTAGGTTGATAGTCTCCTTAAGTTTCAAAATTTTAAATTATTATTTTTACATTCCAACCTACATATGTATACATGTATAGATATAGATTGTTATACAATAGAATTATCAACTTTTACAACATTTAGCCCAGTTTCGTCAAGATCGCCCATGATACCTACCTAGTGCGTGTGTGTGTGTGTGTGTGTGTGTGTGTGTGTGTGTGTGTGTGTGCGTCCGCGTGTGCGTGTGGGTGTGCGATGCGTGTGCATATGCGTGTGTATGCGCGTGTGCGTGTGTTCGTACGAGTACGCGGACGGTCGGGAGGGCGTGCAAGCAGGTTGGCCAGGCGGTCTGGCGGGCAGGTGTGTGTGTCTGTATGTATGTATGATATATATATATATATATATATATATATATATATATATATCATTAATTGTATTTTATTTAAAATTACCTTTTAAAGTACATACAGTGAAAAATTAACTCGAGTGGGACTTGAACCCACGACCTTCACTTTGCTAGAGTGGGGCTCTTCCATCTGAGCTATCGAGGAGGCAAGTCACAATCGATTCAAACTTGAACTGTATGTACTTCCCTAGTTACGATGTATTATAATTATTATACACAGAATGAAGGATCACAGTCAACTTTTTGTGAATGTCATGTAAGCCCGCAATTCGCTAAGGTTTCTCACATGACAACACGTGACTGATTGTTAATTTTTATTTTCTGTATGCAACTGTAATAGATAACTATAAAAATTGGTTTAGTGAACGAACAGAAGTTCAATTTAATAATCATTAATTGTATTTTATTTAAAATTAACTTTTAAAGTACATACAGTAAAAGATTAACTCGAGTGGGACTTGAACCCACGACCTCCACTTTGCTAGAGTGGGGCTCTTCCATCTGAGCTATCGAGGAGGCAAGTAAATAAAAATTAACAATCAGTCACGTGTTGTCATGTGAGAAACCTTAGCGAATTGCGGGCTCACATGACATTCACAAAAAGTTGACTGTGATCCTTCATTCTATGTATAATAATTATAATACATCGTAACTAGGGAAGTACATACAGTTCAAGTTTGAATCGATTGTGACTTGCCTCCTCGATAGCTCAGATGGAAGAGCCCCACTCTAGCAAAGTGGAGGTCGTGGGTTCAAGTCTCACTCGAGTTAATCTTTTACTGTATGTACTTTAAAAGTTAATTTTAAATAAAATACAATTAATGATTATTAAATTCACTAAACCAATATATATATTTTATTATTATTATATAATAAAAAAATATAAAAGAAAAATGTAAAAGCGCAACAATTTGTAAACCTCATAATGTAGCCTTTGAAAAAGCAAAGAATAAATTTGAGAAAATTTAGGCCATAATAAATAGTATTCATTAAACATCCAGCTGATCTAATAAAACCAAAAAAAGAAAAATAAAAAATAAAATATCCATTTACATTTAAAAAATAGGTTTTGTGCTTGTTTAATATTGTTTCCATTTTGAATGAATATTTATCTCTTGTGATTATAAAATTCATGATAACCTTCTCGAATCTTAATGTTTTCAAACAATTTTGCAATTTAAACACGTAATGAATACATATGCATTTATTTAATTTAATTTAAAAATAAAAAAATACATAAAAATAATAAGTTATGCAACTAACGTAATATTAATTCTAGAAATAAATAGAAACTTAATTTTCACTCATTCCACTAATGCCTCCACATATCCACCGTCTCGTTCAATGCACGTATTCGTTCTATTGGCAAATTCACGTAATACATTCCTGACCATTTCTGGAGAAATTTCCTGGCATTTTTCTAAAATTATTCTTTCTAAATGGTGAACATCTTGAAATGGCCCTTCCTGGTAAACTTTTTGTTTCAAGTAGCCCCACAGGAATTAATAAATGGGGGTAAGGTCAGGGGATCTAGCAGGCCAAAAAAGATCAGAATATCTGTGGATAACGTTTCCATGGAACATATGTTCAAGATATTCCATGTATTGTGACATGAGGCACCATCTTGTTGGTACCAAATACATTGTCGTTCTTGTAAGGGTAGTTCGTCTATGAAGTCATAAATGTGAGTTTTTAATAAATGTAAATAACTTTCGGCATTCATGGTTTGGCGAAAAAAAGAAGGTACTATTAATCTGTTTTT
Source organism: Vesta saturnalis (assembly GCA_036346205.1). Lineage (NCBI taxonomy): Eukaryota > Metazoa > Arthropoda > Insecta > Coleoptera > Lampyridae > Vesta > Vesta saturnalis. The sequence continues at coordinate 5,919,092 of JARFJB010002021.1, forward strand.
ATAAATGCCACACCACACATTAGTCTTGAAGGAATATGGGTCATGAGACTTTATTACAAAATTGGGATTTTCATCAGACCACCAGCGACAATGTTGTGACGCGATAGTTCCATTAGACGAGAATGTTGCCTCATCAGAAAAAATAATACGTCTCATAGAAAAAGGGTCATCTTCTACCTCTCCTTGGATGAGACAGCAAAAATCAAAGCGCTTATCATAGTTTCTTTCTTTCAATGTGTGCACTATTTTTGGTTTGAATGCTCTGCATTTATTCAGTTTTAAAATTCTTGCACTATATCTTTACTTACATTCTTTTGCATCAACTATCTCCTTTTGCGTAATGACATTTTTGGATTGGCTACAATAGACATCATTACTTTAAACTGCGTGTTATCATCGGCAACCAATTGTCTCCGTTTTACGTCAAACCTATTCTTAATACTTCCAGTATTTTTGAATTTATTCATTATTTTGGTAACAGTTGAATGGGTAATATTTTTATTGGGATGTCTATTATTAAAAATAATTGCTGCTTCTCTATGGGTTTTATAATTTTCTCCCACAATCAAGACAATTTCTATTTTCTCTTCACTATTTAATAACGCGACCATATTTATTGGTTAAATTCTAACGCGTTTTGACTGTAACTGTCAAACACTCGTTGCTATCAAAGATTCATTAGTTTGTTAGTGCATCCTAGATTACACGTAACTACAGTGAAATTTGAATTGTTATTGTGCCTAGAAATACATTTCAAAAATGAATAAATTTTTTCAATGTAAATGGATGTAATTACATATACATATATAATTATATATACATATACGTAATTTTTAGTTCTGATCAACTTTTTTTAATAACATTTTTCGATATTGTCAATTTTAAAGGTACTTTACTCTTGAGTAAAATTCATATTTTTTGACAAACCTCGTATACGACTAAAAAAATTTGATATCTGATGATCGCATTTTACATTTTGGAAAATGCAGAACTTTTTATAAAGAATAACTTTTTTTCGTAAAATTAATAATAAAAAAGTTTCCCATATGGTTCCAACTTACTGTATATATATATATATATATATATATATATATATATATGTGTGTGTGTGTGTGTCATGTGTGTGTGTGTGTGTGTGTGTGTGTTTGAGTGAGTGTGTGTGTGTGTGCTGTGTGTAAGTCTGAACGTGCGTGTTGGTATGCGTGAGCGTGCGCGTGAGTGTGGATGGGCAGGTAGGCGGGCGGTCGGGGAGTGGGCGTGCGGGCGGGCGTGTGTGTGTGTGTGTCTTTGTATTGCTATTAATTGTGGCACTTTGTGTGAGCATACACCTGATTTACGGCATATTCACAAATTATGGCACTTTACAGATGGTTCCACAACTTGAAAATGCTATTTCTGGGCTCCTACAGGGTATACACAAGGTTAGACTTCTGTTTTTGAATAGATGTGGTGTCTCATCTATCCGATATAATTTTGGTATACATGCGGAAGAAATTCGTCGAGATAAAGTATTTTTAAGAAATAGTAAGTGAGATGCCACATGTTAGGGTCTAGTAAGCTTACCTACACATTTGTAGCATTTACAAATCAACCAATATGTTGGTGTCCCCTACTGGAATAACTTTTATGTCTGCGATGTTGCCGTTTTTGTCATGGTTGATACATATTTAAATAGTAGTTAACCGTTGTAGCGTAGGGGTACCGTAATTTATTTTTCTCAAAATAATTTTGTATAAGAATTCCTAACTTACTTCGTTTTCGAGATACAGGGTGTCAAAGTTTTTGTAAAAAATTGTATTTTCATAAATTACTCAAAAACATTGTCGCTGATTTTGATGAAACTTTTGATTTGTTTGCAGTTTATGTAACTAGATTATAATTGTTAAAATTAATAATATAAAATAAACAACAAAATGAAATAAAATAAAATAATAATTAAATAAATATTATTATTAATAATTTTAATCTAGTTACATGGGAATTTTTTTACTGCAAAAGCACGTGGAAAGTTTCATAAAAATCAGCGAAAATGTGTTTGAATAGTTCAATGCGAACATTCTGCTACGAATAATTTACTAGGATAAAATTAAAAACCAATGCCTACTTTTTCACATAAGCAAGAAATTCTAAACTTTCTGTATTCTTTTCGAAGGTCGACGATTCATAAAGCTAGTTTTCCGGTTTATGGGTATAACTGTATAAATTCTATCTAATCAATGAATTTATTTCAAATACATAAAGTTAGGTTTATTTTTGATTTACAAAACCAATATATTTATTAAATTATTAAAGCAGCGATAAATTAATAATACTACTATATGAAAATGTAAATTTTCGCCATTATTAAATATATTAAAATACTTATCTTTTAGGTTTTAATGGTATATTTTTGTATTTGTTATACAAATCTAAACGTTTTGATAACACTTACAGTTATCTTCGCCAGTAGTAATATCTATTAAATATAGCATATAGCAAATACCAAAAACCTAACGTTTGTAATGGACTTAATGGATTATCTACACATGTTAAAGTATTTTCTTTTCTAGATAACATTCTGTATTATTTGCTAATTTATCGATTAAGCAAATATCTGCACCTGTATCTAAAAGTAAAGACATGGCTGCTGTCCCAGGATTATTTGTTTCCGGACGAAATGTAGCTATGGGTTGGTTATCCAAAGTATTAAAATGTGACTTTTCTGGTAATTGTTGTAATTGTTCGGGTTTTGAGATTGGCGTTTTATGGGATTATTGTACTCTCGTTTCCGGTATTCCTCTATCAAATGGCCATTAAGTTTACAATATCTACAAGATTTAAAGGTTTCAAGCATTTGTTGGTGGATTTTGATTTGAATTTGGTAGATTTCGCGCAAAACTAGTAGATGGTGTATCATAGGATTGATTTAAGGCTTGATTAGTAATACGTCGGACGTTATTTCCTTGTTTAAGTGAAATATCCTGATTTGTTGGTGATTTAGGACTAAAATTTCTATTAAAACGACAATCTAAGGTGGTATGATTTTGCATATTACAGGTAGAGCAACGCTTTATATTTTGATTTCATACAGACTGATATTTCGAGAGTTCTATATTAGATTTAATTCCCTGTTATTGTACAATCGTGTAATTTATAATTTTCTAAAGATTGTGGTTTTGCGGATTTTACAGCTAGCGAAATATTATGATGAAGACCTGATATAAATACTCTGAGCGCTTAGTTCTTTAGTAAATCTAAGCATGCCTGTTTTGCGTCGGTGGAATATATGGGGATAACTGAATTTATTAGTTTAACATAGGATTTTTCTACCCTATTAGAAGACGATAACATGCTTTAATGTAAATTCTGTTCGCACAAACTGAGTTCTAGTTTTCATTGACCCATGGTTCTTTTTTCACCAAAAATAACCACTAAGTGTTTTCTTAAATTTACGATTTTTATCAAAGCCCTAGCGTTTCCTATAATTTTAGTTTCTATAATTGTTAATATTATTTTCGTATGTGGTTCATTAAAAAGCTACTTTGATCGAAAATAATTGGATTAGTTTTAAAATAAAGTTGGAATTGTCTGATATGCGTTATAGTTATTCTAATTTAATTAATTTGCAATAAAAATTGTATAATGAATAAAAATACTGACTATTCAACTCATCCTCTCCATGTCAACTATCAACCAATTACAATTTAGTATTTTTAATATTTGGACCAATCAAAGCACAATTGTGCGACAATTCCGCTAGCAAGACTCCGAGTACTATCGAAACCACTATATAACCTGCAGCTTGCTTTAAATTAAAAAGAATTAATTAATTCATGACTTGTCAATTGACCGTCAATTTTGTTCGTTGAATAGTCTTTTAAAAACCACTCGCGGCTGACGAATTGCATAAATTTTTGTCAACTTCCTTAATTGTGTTTATAGCTTTCGTTGAAGCAATAAACACTCATACACTTTGACAAAAATTTTCGGCAATTCATCGCCCACTTGAGGTATTTTATATGATTATTTACTACATCTAACAAACAACCAATCACAGCATGCTACTTTTCTCAATTGGACCAATCATAGCGTTTTTACACTGCATTTTTCCTAGTGCGATTTTATTCAGCAACTTTTACCTAAAATATTTGTACCTGCTTTAATGAACTGAAAGTACAGTCAGGTACATTACACGTTTATCAGGACGACTCTTGAAAGTATGCTTAAAAACAAATAAATAAAAATAAACATTATTGTTAAAGTTGAACTGGTGTCCTTAAAGTTTTATTTTTCTTCGAGCAGACTAAACAAAGATAAACGCATTTCTTCGTAAACATATATTAGGCTTTGATATAATCATTATTATTTAATATTAAATAGCAGTAAATATAAGTACATACCTGCCCACAGATCGTTTTTGAAGTACACTTTATCAAAATAGTAGGACCGCTGCACATGACAACACTGTTACATAAATTGTGGCATCGGGCGGATAAATCAGTCGTGTAAAATCACAAATATTTACAATTGCGGCATCTATTGATACACCGTTCAAATTACCATAATTACGGCACAGGTGCCATAACCGATATTTAAATTTAGATTCCTTTTTATGGAGTGTATCGTAAAGACGAGTATATTGGTAAGATGCTAAGACACAGCGCTAGCAATGTGCATCATTTTTACAATGCCATAATTTGGTATATAGTTTGAGATGCCACTAGCATTGCGGAACCTGTATGTGTGTGTATGTGAGTATGTGTATGTGTGTGCGTGTGCGTGTGTGCGTGTGTGTGTGTGTGTGTGGATGTGTGTTAGTATCCAGGATAACTCCAGAACCATAACATGTACGTATCTAAAATTTTGTACTTCAGCTTCATTTCATGTCTCCTGGAGAGATCTAATGGTAAAGGGGGTTTATCAACTGCAGTTTCTGGTTTCTATCAAATACGTCTGAAAGATTCAAATATACCTAGAAATAGATCTCAAACATATCACATGCACGCACACATGCACATACACATACCCACATATATACAACCACATACACACACATAACACAGTATAACATTCATAACCACACACATATACACACACACACCCACACACACACATACCACATACACATAACACATACACATACCACATACCTAAACACAACACACACCCACACATACCTAAACACACATGCGTAAGCACACCCATACGCACCAATACACACCCACACTCACATACACACACACATATACTTACCCCTACACACACCCCCACTTTGATCCACACACACACCCACACATACACTCAGACACAACCCCACACAACGACAGACAACCCCCCACCCACACACACACACATACAGACACTCACCAATACAAACACATTCGCGCCCACACACACACACACGCACATACACACAAGCAAAACAGAAAAACGCACCCAAACTCACACATATACATACACGCGCACGCTTACACACACACACACACAGCGGATTTTGGCGAAATAGCCAAAGTTCTAAGATGGGCTAATAAATCGATTTAGCGTTATTGAAAAAAAAGTCGATTGCATAAGGTTCTATACCTACATGTGTATATGTAGGTAAAACGAGGTTGCACGATTATCCTAAAGATTATTATTATTATTACAAACTCACACATATACATACACGCACGTAACACACACACACACACACACACACACACACACACACACACACACACACACACGGATTTTGGCGAAATAGCCAAAGTTCTAAGATGGGCTAATAAATCGATTTAGCGTTATTGAAAAAAAAAGTCGATTGCATAAGGTTCTATACCTACATGTGTATATGTAGGTAAAACGAGGTTGCACGATTATCCTAAAGATTATTATTATTATATTACAAACTCACATATACATACACGCACGCTTACACACACACACACACACACACACACACACACACACACACACACACACACACACACAAGGATTTTAGAAATAGCCAAAGTTCTAAGATGGGCTAATAAATCGATTTAGCGTTATTGAAAAAAAAGTCGATTGCATAAGGTTCTATACCTACATGTGTATATGTAGGTAAAACGAGGTTGCACGATTATCCTAAAGATTATTATTATTATTATTATTACAATTATCTCAGTTTCTACTTTGTACGTTGGAAAGTCGTGTATTGTTCCATACCAGAAATTTTGATTGATTCTGTATCTAGTTGCTTATGTTTTAAACTTATTCTCGACATGCTATTAGTTAACATTTTCACGAACTGAATACTTTCGTTTAAATCTTATAGCCTGATTCACTTGAGTAAGAAGTTATAACGCATAGTACAATTTTCTTTAAGGTTGTGATATTTCTAACAGTTTCTTGTTAGGTTGTCGTGGCGTATAAGAACGCAGGGTTATTGTACTCATAATTTGATTTACAAATTTTTAATACCGTCAAAAAGATAAAAAAATATCAAAGTGCATACAAATTTGTAAGTTCCAAGTAAAGAGATGTACTAAAATTTCGAAATCAAATTTGTGCAAATCTCATTTTGTATAAGACAGGTTCATAAAATATTCAAATTGTTTTCTTTCAAGTCTTAAATTAACATAGGAAGCGATTCGTTTGAAAAAACTGAAAGATGAAAAATTCTTTTATTGTGATAATACTCACAATATTAGGGTTTTAGCTGAAACGTACATTTAACAGAAATATACTGATGAAAAAGTAAAATACGATAAGCCGATTGTTCGAATACTACAATTTGTTTTATATTATTTTTGTGTAAGTATTACGAGAGTTTTAGTATTTGTGAAAATAGGTTTGTTATGAAGTGAAACGAGTAGGTTTAATAATAAAAATTGTAACGGCAATTGAAAAGTAAGCCATTGTGTGTTATGTGAAGTTTGATTTATGAACGGTTTTCATGAAAACAAGGCTGTCATTGAGTAAAGTTGTCGTTGAGTAGCGTTACCTAACCTAATTTCATATTTCTCTGGTCGCGTTGTTGGAAACGAAAAACACCTATTCAAAGTTTTATATTGGCCATCGAAAGTTCCGGTAATTTATTTGTAGCTTCAAACGTTCATGAATTATGTCATAACCATCGTAAACTTTACCGTAATCTAAAGCAACCATCAGTAATGGAGTTATACTTAAACTTTTAGATTTACTGAAATTTGTTTTTGTTTGCTGCCTTTTACTGAATACATTAGTTTTAACAGATGCCAGTAGTTTCGTTTTAATATCCTTGCGTAAAACTGGAGGCATTTTGATTTATTACCTCGAATTGGTTCTGTAACAGAAATTCAGTGACTATCCCCACGGTTGAAACAAAGGTGTCTAAGATATGCGATTTGGGATCATCTATAATTCAAACTTCAAAACCTAAATACGTAAACCATATATTTTTATATACATATCTTAGATTTAAGTGATGCATGCAACATCGTGAATATCAATTTTTTCTTACATACTTATACTGTCAGTTTTATAGCTGCCAAATTTATTTATTACCTAGAAAGGGTTGTTGTTTCAAGCATAACTAAAGGATTTGGTTAAAAAAGCACTGTAGGAACGGCGGTATTACATATTTACAACCTATCCACTTTCTTTTAAATTAATTACTTTGTTAGACAACGAAACGGGCTATTTTATTTCCACCAGTATAATGCCTAACGTATTTAGACTGAAAATTTCGTAAGTTTATTTGTGCGTAATTAGCGCTGTAAAGCTTTTTACAAATCGCCATTCGATCTTAGTTAAATCGGATTTTTTTGTGGTTAATCTCTATAGTGATGATCTGCCGCTGTAACCTCACCAGTGCAGTGCTATATTATGGATTATAAAGGAATTTATACATTAAATGACATCGTCAATGTATACACCGCTCCTTGCGTTGACTTTTTTCCAATCTACAAGCTTTCCATGCCATGTTAAGAATTAATATTCCATACCACTAATAGGTATTAAATTGTTAAATTAACACTACACTGTTTACATTAGCATTTCCTTAATTTCAGGACTTACTGATTTTATAAGCTCTTTCCTTCGGATAGTGAAACATGTAGAACTGGCATACAGTATTACAACACAATTAACTAAAGAGGTATTTATTTCTCTAAATAGATTACAAGCTAAATGTGAATTCACTATAACAGAAAAAAGGTAATTGTCAAACTTAAGCAAACACCAGGGCCCCTGGTGAGTACTCAACCCTCCTGACACCAGTGTACTCCCGTTATCGAGGTCGCGCCTACCCTTTGGATTTGGTCAGGGATCTTTAAACAAATAATTAATACACCACAAAAACATTTTTATGGGATCTTGCCAATTAGGCCCTTGAAGAAATTACTCATTTTACTAATTAATTTATTAGTAATTGCGTATATTTCTTCGGATAATCAGGAATTTTTTAAAGGACTTGTAAACTTTCACCTTTATTACACATCAGAGGTAAACTTAGAAAACACTAAACTTTCCCCACAATATTTTACTTGGAATTTTTTTTAAGAATTAGTTAGGCATGGTATGTAAGTAAGTAAGGACTTTATTGGTCCACTAGATCAGATACAGATATAGGACAGGTCGGATTTTCACAGTTTGCAATCATTGTTACGGATATTTATAACATGAACATACAAGGCTGCATGTTAAAACTAAAAAAAATTGTAAAACAAGAATTGCACGTAAATAATGACAGGTTAAAAATTACATTGTAGAATTTATGAAATTTGCACTAATGACCATTTTTTAACAACTATATAATAAAATTGAAAACCATATGATTTAAAAGTTAAAAATTGCAACCAGACATTTACCAATTAGAAAAAGAGAAGTGTTAAAAGTTACAAGTTAAAAATTCTTCGATAGAATAAAAAGAGTGATGAATTAGGAATATTTTAACATTTCTCTTAAAACTATTTAAATTATCACAGTCTTTAAAGTTTTGTGGCAATTTATTATAAAGAACCGTACCCATATACCAAGGGCTTGACTTAAATAATCCCAGACGATGCAATTTTATCTCCAATAAGTTTTATCCGTGTCAAGTGCTATAACAGTGATATTTATTTAAGACACAGAATTATTAATATTACGCTTAACAAATAAGAGCGTATTTAGATATATATATATATATATATATATATATATATATATATATATATATATATATATATATAGTGCGTTCAATATAATCGGACGCACTCAATAACTCTTTTGTATTGCGTTTCACAAGAAAGTGGTTAATAGTTTTTATTCATTTACAAATACTCTATTAAGTGCTTGGTTTAGATATTTTTAAGCTTCGATTTGACCGGAAGCGCACATAATTTTATTTTTTAATCACACTGTATATATATTTTTTTTGCATTTTGCATTGCTTATTTTTTCTCAATACATACGTATAAAATTCTTATAGGGTTTTATAAAAAATTAGAAAAATGCCATCGAAAGTTTTTCAATTTTATTATACGATTAGAAGAATCAAACAAAACCGTAGGCAGCGTACGTCAACAAAATCGCATCGCAATTATTTTTTCGTTTATTTCAATATACAATCAGACAAAAGTTTAATTTGATTTCAATCGAAATAATTGTTTAAAATGAATAACAGTGAAAAAGTTGACCTGTTGTTAATTTTCGGTGAATGTAAACGTAATTCTCGACAAGCGGTAGAATTATACGCACAAAGACATCCCAATAGATACCATCCTTCTGAAAGTTACATACGAAAAATTGAACAATCGCTTAGAATGCGTGGAACATTACCAGGAGTAAATAATCAGAATTTAGAAAAACAAAGAAATGTTTTGACCGAAGATATTGAAGTACAAATATTGGGTTATTTTAGAGTAAATCTACGGTCATCTATTAGACATGTAGAGCAAGAAGTAGGTGTATCAGTTGGCTCAATTCACAGGACATTAAAAAAATTCAAAATTCTGCCGCATAAAGTCGATTTGGTTCAACACTTGCGGCCTCAAGGCTCTGATCGGAGATTAACTTTGATTGCATGGATAGTTGAGCAATGTGATCACAATCCATTATTTTTAGGTCATATTTTATAGACAAATGAGTTCAAGTTTACAAATAATGGAGTTATTAATAAACAAAACAATCGTTATAGGTCTGACGAAAATCCTCATTGGTCAATGGAAACTAACCATCAAACTGTATGGGGTACTAATGTTTGGTGCGGTTTAATTGGAAACCAATTACTAGGGCCTTAGTTCTATCATGGTAATCTAAACGCCAATAGGTATCTTGAATTTTTAGATAACGTGCTACCAACAATGTTCGATGAGTTTCCCCTGCTTCTGCGACAACAATTGTATTTCCAGCAAGATGGAGCTCCAGTTCACAACGCGTTGATAGTAAAAGAATATCTTAACCAAACGTTCAATAAACGATGGATAGGAACTAATGGCCTGCGAGATCACCGGATCTTACACCGTTAGACTTTTTCTTGTGGGATCATTTAAAAACAGTGTTGTATGCCGATCCACATTTAAATGCTATAGACTTAAAGAATAAAATTACAGCTGCATGTGTTAATTTAACTACGCAGCAAATCAAAAAAACAACTAACCATGAACTCAGGCGACGATTAGAAGCATGTCTAGAACAGAATGGTGGCAACTTTGAACAATTTATTCGCTAATTATAACTGAGTTTGTTTAATTTTTCTAATCATATAATAAAATTGAAAAACTTTCGATGGCATTTTTCTCTAATTTTTTTTTATAAAACGCTATAAGAATTTTATACGTATGTATTGAGAAAAAAATAGGCAATGCAAAAATATATATACAGTGTGATTTAAAAAAATAAAATTATGTGCGCTTCCGGTCAAACCGGAAGCTTAAAAAATTATCTAAACCAAGCACTTAATAGAGTATTTGTAAATGAATAAAAACTATTTAAACACTTTCTTGTGAAACACAATACAAAGAGTTATTGAGTGCGTCCGATTATATTGAACGCACTGTATGTATATATATATATATATATATATATATATATATATATATATATATATGCAAGGTGTATTTTAAAATCACCGACAAACGAAAACTGCAGATTCTATGATTCAAAATGACAAAATTACAGGTTGATTAAAAAATAATTTTTTTAAGATTTTTTTAAGATTCCTCAAAAACTACAAAAGATATTACACTGAGATTTGGTACACCTAAATGTCTAATAATTAAGTACAATTAATCAGATGGGTTTGAGTCAACTGGCTCCATCCAGTGGCGTAGAATATGTTAAGTTTAAGTTTAAGTAAAAAAAAGACGCACGTCCCTGCTTTTTTTGAAGAAATATTTTTTTGTTAAATTCAACATTTAATTCTGCAAATAAAATCATACTTAGTATTTTTTCGATTCGGCGCCCGTTTTTGAAATATTTTGCATTAACATAAACGACTACATTATTCAGTAATAACCAAATTAAATAAATCAGAGACTGATTTGCATTTGACAGTTACGTATCTTATGAAATAGTTGCATTTACGCATGTTTTGTAATTAATTGTTTGTTTAATTACTGTGAAAAAAATTAATTATTCCAAACTAGACCTGGTCGATATGCATTTATGTTATGGTAATACTAATTGCAATGCTCGTGCTGCTGCTCGACTTTATGAACAAATATTTCCAAATAGAAGACATCCACATCATACTACGTTTAGAACCGTTCATCGTAACTTGTTAGAGTATGGAAGTTTGAAAGGATAGAAAAATTCCGGACGAAATGCTCGTGTACCAGTTGAAATTGAGAAACAAGTTTTAGATAGAGATTATGAAAATTCATCAATAAGCGCGAGTGAGTTAGGTTTAGAATTTGGTGTGTCGCATAGCAAGTCTTGGAAAGTTTTACGAGAACAAAATTTACATCCCTTTCACCTACAAAAAGTGCATGCATTATTGCCTTTGACCATCTTCGTCGAATGAATTTTTGCGAATGGTTTTTAGATAAAAACGCTGAAGATGTACAATTTGTTAGAAACTTATTGACCACTGATGAGTGTATTTTTCCCGAAATGGAATAATAAACTTGCATGATTCCCACAAATAGTTAGATGAAAATCAGCATCCAACTGTAGTTACAGCTCACCAACATAAATTTAGCGAAAATATTTGGGTAGGTATACTAGACGATCAACCAATCGGACCTACCCGTTTTCCTCAAAGACTTACTGCGAATTCTATTTAGATGTTTTGAGAGAAGATTTTCCAGAATTGTTTGACGACGTACCCTTAGAATGAACATTTATTTCATGCATGATAGTGCACCACCACATTCTACACAAAACCTCAGAGAATTTTGAAATGCATGGTTCCCTGGGCGCTGGATTGGACGAGGAAGTGAAGTACCGTGGCCGGCACGAACGCCAGATTTAAACCCACTGGATTTTTTTGTGTGGGGATATCTGAAAACTCGTGTGCATTCTGTTCAAATTGATGATCGAGAGCAACTTTGGAATCGCATACAGATGGCATGCGATGAGATTATGGCTATGCCACAAATTTTTCGGCGTATTAGGTTTCATTTGCTAAGAAGAATGCAAGCTTGCATTCAAAAGGAAGGAGGACATTTTGTATTATGTATAAAAATAATTATTTTGTTTTTGATTCCTTCAATATCTCTTTAATAATGTACCTAATAGTTAACTGCGTTATTTTTTTGTAAAATAAAACAAATTTTGATTTTATTGAATAATGTGCCTTTATGTTAATGCAAAATATTTCAAAACGGGTTGCCGAATCGAAAAATACTAAGTATGATTTTATTTGCAGAATTAAATGTTGAATCTATCAAAAATATTTATTCAAAAACCACGTGCGTTTTTTTACTTAATCTGATTAACTTCAAATATTCTACGCCACTGGATGGAGTCAGTTGACTCAAACTCACCTGATTAATTGCATTTAATTAGACATTTAGGTGTACCAAATCTCAGTTTAATATCTTTTATAGTTTTGAGGAATCTTAAAAAAACCTTAAAAAAAGTATTTTTAATCAACCTGTATTTCGGTTAGGAACATTTTCGGAAAAGCATTTATGATCATTTTTGTCTTATTTTGAATCATAGAATTCCACTTTTCGTTTGTCGGTGATTTTAAATACACCTATATATATATATATATATATATATATATATATATATATATATATATATATATATGTATATATACAGGGTGTTTCATTAAGGCTGGCCACCGGCCATATTTCAAAACTAGTGGACATAAAAAGTGGAGAAAAAATTCATTATAAAATCGCCACGAGAAAATCCTGAAATTATTTTTAAGTTCCGTAATTCATCGCAAGGCGCAATTGAAAATTAAAAATAAAATTATAAATTTCTCCGAAAATTCCCACATTAAGGCATACCTTTGGTAACATCGTTAGAAAGCTTAGACAATTCTGCATCATTTTGGTCTAAGGCTCATTGCGTACCGACCTTAATAAGAGTGGGGAAGCTATTGAATGTGTAATCATTTAAATCGCTGTTATTTTTAAACGACTTATCCGATTGTAGTAAACCTAGGCTTGTTTAGAAGAAAAGGTAAGTACATTTAAATGTCGCATCCATTGGTACGCGATAGCTCATAATAAAATTGTTAGAGGGCGCAATTTGTAATAATACCAGTTTTTTGATTTTATTCAGAAAAATTAAATCATACGGTATAATTATGACATCATAAGCGGAAAGTAGCTTAAATTTGTAACAAAAACGTAAATAACGCAATTTGATATCTTTATTTGTTCCAGAGTTATGGCGAAAAGAAGACTTTTAACCGTTTAATTTAATAATTGATTGTTGCTTTGGTTTCTTAAGGTGTATAGGTTGGATTAGTAATGCATTTATCATAGTCTGTGCCTCCCTTCACACTCGATCTAGCCTTAGGACTAGTCCAAACTAAGCAAATTGCAAAATTTGGAGTGTGTTTAGAGGCCAACGGGCCATAATAACGATATCAAAGTAATGATTGATTTTTGTTTAAGAAATTTTTCAATAGAATGGTACAAAATCATGAACAACTGTTAAAAAAGTAGTGAAAATCTATAAATGTTCAAATTGACGGCCGTTTTGTAAAAAACAACTATTAATTCTTCTTCTGTACGTTTATAACATCATATAAAACTTCTAAGGCATAATTCTAATGTGGTGTGTTTTAAAATAATAATCTAATTTGCTGCGGAACAAAGTTGGCTCGTTTCCATGGAGGTAAATAAATTGAAAAGTTGTCAACTTACTTAATTTTGATTGATGTTGTGTTGTAAAAATTTTTTCCTTCATTAGTTTTGGGTTTCATTGTACCTTATCAGAAATTAGTGCTGTCCTTCAAAATGTCGTATACCAATGCCGAGGCTTACGACATGCTTGCCGTGTATTATGAATGTTTTCAAAATGCAGCTATTGCGGAACGACAATACGCTATCAGATATCCTGATCGAAGGCACTACACTAGAAAAGTGTTTCGCGAATGGCAACACGTTTAAGACAAACAGGAAATGTACGACGTATTCCACTTCCTGTCAGAAGACGTCGCATAAGAAATGAAGACAATAGTATTAATGTTCTTGCGTACGTAGAATCGGAGCCTCACGTAAGCATCAGGAGATTTACACAGAACTAGGTGTAAGTGTTGCTTCTGTGTTCAGAATTTTAGATTTTAAGCTGCATCCTTATCATCTAGTTTTACACCAGGCTTTATCAGACACTGATTTTGACAGGCGGCTCGACTATTGCTATTGGCTGAGAGACATGTGTAGTGAAAATCTTCGATTCCTTTCCAAAGTTTTATGGACCGATGAGGCTACTTTACTAGCTGCGGCAGAGTTAATTTGCACAATATGCATTATTGGTCGCAAACAAATCCTCAATGGATGCGCGAAGTGGATGACCAAAACAGATGGAGTTTAAATTTGTGGTGTGGTGTTTTAGGTGACAGAATTATCGGACCATCTGTTTTTCATGGACACCTAAATGGTGAATCTTATTTAAACTTTTTACAAAATGACTTGCCCAATCTTTTAGAAGACATTCCCTTGACGTGAGAGCATCCCTGTGGTATCAACATGATGGATGTCCTTCACACTATTCCCGAAGAGTCCGTGATTTCTTAAATGTTAGATTCCCAAATCGCTGGATGGGAAGTAGTTTGTTTCGTGGCCACCTAGATCCCCGGATTTAACTGTATTAGATTTCTACTTGTAAGAATAAAAGATATTGTTTACGAAACGAGACCAACCACCGAGAGGACATGATTCACCGAATTGAAATTGCAATAAATTGATTCCACGAGACGAAATCGAAACAGCTGTTTCAGTACAAGAAGAAGAATTAATAGTTGTTTTTACAAAACGGCCGTCAATTTGAACATTTATAGATTTTCACTAGTTTTTAACAGTTGTTCATGATTTTGTACCATTCTATTGAAAAGTTTCTTAAACAAAATCAATCATTACTTTGATATCGTTGTTATGGCCCGTTGGCCTCTAAACACGCTCCAAATTTTGCAATTTGCTTAGTTTGGACTAGTCCTAAGCCTAGATAGAGTGTGAAGGAGGCACAGACTATGATAAATGCAGATTCCTCATTACTAATCCAACCTATACACCTTAAGAAACCATAGCAACAATCAATTATTAATTAAACGGTTAAAAGTCTTCTTTTCACCATAATTCTGGAACAAATAAAGATATCAAATTGCGTTATTTACGTTTTTGTTACAAATTTAAGCTACTTTCCGCTTATGATGTCATAATTATACCGTATGATTTAATTTTTCTGAATAAAATCAAAATACTGTATTATTACAAATTGCGCCCTCTAACAATTTTATTATGAGCTATCGCGTACCAATGGATGCGACAGTTAAAAGTACTTACCTTTTCTTCTAAACAAGCCTAGGTTTACTACAATCGGATAAGTCGTTTAAAAATAACAGCGATTTAAATGATTACACATTCAATAGCTTCCCCACTCTTATTAAGGTCGGTACGCCAATGAGCCTTAGACCAAAATGATGCAGAATTGTCTAAGCTTTCTAACGATGTTACCAAAGGTATGCCTTAATGTGGGAATTTTCGGAAAATTTATAATTTTATTTTTAATTTTCAATTGCTTGCGATGAATTACGGAACTTAAAAATAATTTCCAGGATTTTCTGTGGCGACTTTTATAATGAATTTTTTCTCCACTTTTATGTCCACTAGTTTCTGAAATATTCCGGTGCACTTTAATGAAACATTATATATATATATATATATATATATATATATATATATATATATATATATATATATATATATATATATTTATGTATATATGGTAAAGTTAAAGTATTATTTTCAGAGAATGATTTCCGACATGACTCGCGTTGTTTCAAATTAAATATAAATCCAATGGCTCTTTTTTGTAGAATAAAAACTCGTTGTAATGCCTTGGCACTACCCCAGAAAATTACTCCGTACCTAAGGAGTGATCCAATATTGCGAAAGTAAAAAGTTTTTACCGTATCCGGGATGGTTAGATAACTTAGTCGTAAAAGAACATAAACAGTGCTCGCTAGTTTTTTACACATATTGTCAATATGCACCTTCCACTTCAAGGATAGATCCA
The DNA here is from genome assembly GCA_036346205.1 of Vesta saturnalis. NCBI lineage: Eukaryota > Metazoa > Arthropoda > Insecta > Coleoptera > Lampyridae > Vesta > Vesta saturnalis. Next base: position 5,935,694 of record JARFJB010002021.1, read on the forward strand.
GTTGAACTTATTTAATAATTTTGTTGTCTACTTTTATAAGATGACTTGCAATGTAATGTAAAGAATTTGGGTAAAATTGAAATAATACAGTTTTGTTAAGAGTCATAATTAAATGATAACTAAAAAGATACGTATAAAATTTTTGAAGATTGAAGTTAATCTGATTCAAGAGTTCTATTTCGATGTTTTCGCACATAAGGAGCGTCATATCATCCGCGTAGCAACAAAATTTGCACGACCTTCAACTTATCTGGAAAACGAGCTTAACCTATACATTTATTTATGATGTAACCTATAGGTTCTACAATATAAGGTGCACATTGTTTTGATAACTTCGAGGATATACCATCGGCACCGCAAGCATTCTTGGAGTTTAGAGATGATATTACTAGTAGTAATTCATTTGCACTTACCGGCGTCAAATATAATGTTTGTTGTATTGTTTGCTTTAATTCGATAACACTAGAGTGATTTTTTACAAATTCCGTAGCTAAATTGGTGACTAGTTTCGACAAACACTGTCATCTTCAGAACTTAAGCGATAGTAATTTTAACATCATATATGAAAATTAGGGAATACCTAATATATATACATATATATATATATATATATATATATATATATATATATATATATATATATATATATATATATATATATATATATATATATATATATATATATATATATGAAGTTGATGTTTTCGGGCTTGGTCTCGCGTAGATTCTCCTCCATGGTTCTTAAAAGAACCGATGTTGAAATGACGACGTTTTGGCATAATCTCATCTGCCATTTTCAAGTCTTCGTGTTCTGCTCCTGGTAACTCGAACTGAACAGTTCAGTTCAATTAACTTAAGACGTTCTATTGTACGTCGCTGTGAAATATGTATTGAAAATAACGGTTTACATTTTGAACAAAGTGTCTAATTTTATTATAGTAGTGTTATTGTTATTTATTTATAAATCGTTATTGCTAAGAATTCTTATTAATTTCACAATTATTAATTAAGTATTGTTACAATAATAAATAAGGATTGTTAAAGTTAGTGTACTAAACAGATTTCAATTTACAAAAGTCTTGTATTTGAGTATGGCTTGATACAGTGGCGGCTCTTTAATGAGAGCAAGTGAGCAGCGGTCTATAACTTATTAGAATCTCACTTAAAAGCTACATACATGTTTATGGCGAAATTGATGCATACATAATTATACAGAAAGTATTGACCGCATAACAATAATAATTATGCATTTCTTTTTATGCGAGTATAATAACAATGGATACTAAAAAAAACCGATAACCTACCTATTTATAAATGAAAATGTATTTGAAATTTTAAAGAAACGATCGTTAGGTACTAAAATGGCTCTAAATGTTTTATTATATCTTTTTTATTAAAAACTTTATATTCAATTATTCACATAAAGCACATTACTTAACTTAGTACCACATCAAACACTAACTCGGAAACGCGCAGGAATTTCGAAACAGAAGAAGGTACATTATTTTTGTTAAACTGTATGTAGATAATGAAAATAAAAGTTTTTTTTTAAAAATAGTCATTGGCGTAGAAGTTCTGTTTATGAAAGGGGTTGAGCACCCCGTCCACTCCGCCACTGTGCAAGTTTGTGAACATTCTTATCGCTTGTTTTATGCCCCTTAATTAATAGACAATATCCCCCCAACATGAAAAAAATCTAAGCGTTCGTTTATGAGTTATAATGAAAATTTGAGAAAAAAAAATTGTATTCAACAACCTGTATCTCGGAAACGAAGCCTTCTATGACATATGTTTATAGGAACTTTTCTTTTCAGAAACATGTGTTCTACCTCCTGTTAAAGTTTGTCTACAAAAAACTGACTCACCCTTTATATATATATATATATATATATATATATATATATATATATATATATATATATATATATATATATTCAGGAGTCCTTCTCCTTCAGCCCTGGTCAATCCCTTCTTGTTGGTGTTGCAATATTTTGTGTTATTGTATAGTTTACAACAATGAAATGTGGTTCTTTTTGGTTTAAAAAAAAGAAAAAAAGATTTAGATTTATTTGAATATTTGTGATAATCGGTTTAAGTCTACCCCGAAGGGTGCTCATTAGGTTTGCTCGGTTTCTTATACAGTTTAGTATTCTTTGTATATCGGGGAGCCAATTGAGGGTTCTGGAGAAGAGGATTCCTAAGTAGGTGACTTGTTGTTGGAGTGGGAGTCTTTCTGGATTCAGGGTGACGGAAACATTACTGTTGGCTAACTTTGTGAACTTATCTTCGGTGTAGTTTTGGATGTCGGAAGAGAATTATTTGGGTTTTGGTGGGATTGACTGAGACTCTCCACCGGTTAGCTGTTAGTTGGAGAAGTTCCGGTGGGTTTTGGATATAAGGCGGGAGAACGTTCCGCTGTCATCGGCAAACTGTGCAACGACTACTCCGGGTTGTTTAATTTCGGGAATATCGGATGCTAAGATAGTGTAAAGTATCCGGACATCCAAGACTAAAACCTACACACTTATATAACATCGACAATTTAAATGCTTTTATCTCGTGCTGACCGTCTTTCAGTTTATGAGATATTCCATATGGTGGTAAGGCCCAATACCGCTTATCACTAATCGATATTAAATGGTTCAATAAATATTGCACACTGTATACCATTTCCTTAATTTGAGGATTCTATCACTCATCTCTTTGACACCGTATGTAAAATGTCCAGAAGTATATTATTTTTTTGTTTGATCGAGAATTTCTTTTAAAATCAGGTAAATTTAAAAGTCAAGGTAAACAGTTTTGTTTACACATAGGTAAAATAATTGAGGGACGTGGTTGTTTTGATTTAGCATATATCAAGTAATCCTAAGGTTATTTGATCTTTGATTTTTTAGACTGTTAATTAGGAGGAGAGTTCGTAGCATTCATCTGTGCAAGATTGTAAATAATTTTGCTGTCAGTGAAAATTTAATGTGGCGACATTACACTCGGAATTCCTTTTTATAGGTAAAATTTTAAGTTAACGTAATGTAGAACTTATAGCGAGATAAATAAGTGTTGTTTTTTAATGAGGAGATGAATGAAGCTACGTTGTTGTCGTGTAGATTATTTTGTCAACATCCCTGGAAAAATTGCTGACTAGTATTTTATTTTTTGTACTGCAGAAGCACGTTGTTTACCACAGCAACCGTTTGAATGAATTTTGATGAAAAGGAATTGCTATGGTTGGCGAAATTAAAGATGGTAAGTTACAAACTAGTCGAGGTTGGGGATTAAGCCTCGTGATATAAGACTAGTTGGACGTGCGTGATCTGCAACAGATTGACGATCGTGAGTTAGTGATCTAATCACACCCTGTGTCTGTGTGAAATGGTGAGATAGTTCGGCGGTTTGCCGCGAGTTGGCGAAATGACTCCTTAGTCAACCTAATTAACAGTAAATTAATATCGAGTAACCAGTTCTAAGGCTGCATTCTGCCTCACCAGTTAATGGAACTGAACTTATGTGTCACGGTTAATTCTTTGCATGTCTAATTCTTCTTTTCAGAGTTATTGATAAGTACCATAAGTTCCACAGTAAATTTTTTCAGATTTTTGTAAGATGTAAATGAAAATGCTTGTGAGTAACACATTTTTCTTGTTCTCTATTCAAGGAGCATCTGATATGTAAATATATCAATACCTATTTAATGAAAATTTTAAGACTTGAAGACTATTAAGGTAGCATTCTCTATAACTATTAGAGCATATGGTTTTTTAAACAATGTATTTAATTTAATTAATGGGTATAATTAGCTTGTAACTATCGAACATGTTTTTCTTCGTCTACTAAATAAGGGGGACAAACTAGATTAATCAAACACTTGGGTTGTGACTCCGGGATGAAGCAAGCACTCGTTTAATTGCCCGAAGGGTCAGTGTAAGTATATAACAAAGTTATTTTTAGTGAAACCCCTATTAGTGCGACCACCATCATAAGTGTTATTTTAGTTAGTGTACCAACGATATATATATATATATATATATATATATATATATATATATATATATACAAAAAAAAGAAATTATTGACTTTAATTTGACAACAATAAATATTTATTTTACAGTTTTCGAGACTGTTGGCGCCCTTTGTTTTAGTTTTTTTTTTGCTTAATTCTGTTAAATCCTTTCCCACGCCTTTGCCTCCGCACAGAAGAGCTGGCCGAAGAGAATTGCGTCCTAAAGGTAGGTCACGGCTTCCACAAACCAAATCTATTAAATTTTTTTGCATTTTTCCCGATGAACTAGTATCATTTCGGGGAAAAATAATCCTCAAGGGTTTTGCATGACTTTTTAAATAAACGAAGGTTTGGTATATTACGCTAGTGAATGTTGTCGGGTAGCAGCGGCATGCGAAGTTATTGTTGAACTTATATGCGGTTTCAAAAAACTGAGTAAACCTCTAATGGCGGCCAAAAGTATTACGTCGTTAGTTATGATTGAAATTGGCCGAAACAGCATGTCTCCAAAACGTACTTAAGGCGATTGCGTGAAGAGTTAAACCTGAAAGCATTATATTCCGGTTTTCGGATTTGCGTAAAAACTATTTAGTCTCATATTTTAAAATTTTGTAATTAAAATGTATAAACATTGTTTGTTAGAAAATTGATAGACTTGTTGTTTATACGTGGTCGTGTGAAATTGTGCTCCTTATCATCGCTAAAAGGAATTTTAGATGGCGTGTTGACGTGATTGGTTTGTTTTGTCATCGTGGCTGATGTTATAAATCTCGCAGTACGGTTAAGTGGTTCTTCGTACTTCGTAGTTTACCAGTTCGGTTACAAGGAAAGCTATTGATGTAGTAGTCATTCACAGTTCAGTTGAACCATTTCTGTTTTTTATTTACCGTCCAGACGCACGAAACTAAAGGAGGTTTTATGTTACCGAGAAGGCGTGTGTAGCAGTGCTTTGGTGAGTAGAAAAGTTACGTCCATATTTGGAAAAAGCAGAATTTACCGTTATATATGCACGATAATTACGGAAACTGGGACAAGTATTTAGCACAAGTAGCATGTGTCATATGAACCGCTAGACTTAAAGTTACGGGTCCATTTTACCAATTTTGAATTGTCTTAGATGGATATAAACATGGAGAATGAATTAATGGAAACGTTATACAAAATGGGAGTTCGCCGATCAAACGTTAGTTGAGAGAAGTAAAGCTTTTCGTATACTTGTTAGGGCGTATTTTATTAAGAAGGAAGCATTCGATCAAACTTATGAATTATTAGCTACATTAGGAGTCTCCAAAAAAAGCATTGAATGCGAAGGAACTCAAGCCCTGGGAATGATTAATTGACGTTGGTTTCTCTGTATAGAGACGAAGTAAGAATTTTTCTACAATACATGCCACTGCTTGTAGTAAAACGTGACTAAGCTATGATTCTCGTGGGTTAGAAAAAGTGTATCTCGTTTTGGGTCGACGATTGTGGAGCAACACAAAGACTGGATTACGCGATGGGTATGTCCTCTCTCGCTTTCCTGTATACTCCAATCCAGCCCACCCCAGACGCATCAGATCGGTGTGGGACAATTGAGCTTAAAATTTTTTGAATATTTATATATTTAAATATCATAACTGGAGTATTTTCAAACACAGAAGCTTTTCGTGAATTTTATTTTCGTATTGTAGTTTCGTTAAAAGCAAATTCTTGAGATTTAAATATTTCACTGCGCAAATGATCATAGATAGGTACTTACGGTACCTTAAACTTTGTACTTTTTGTACTGTTTGCGATGAGTTTTGGCATTTTCTCAATAAATTATTATTAATTCAATATGAGACTTGATCATCATATGCGTAGTTACTTAAGTAGGTAACAAAGCACGATTACTTTTGACAGGATGGCTTTAAATTGACTTTTTGTCATTTTTACAAATAATAATATTACCTCACAAAAAAAGTATCAAGACCCGCTGTAATGCAAAATAAGATGGAATAGAGTATGTACAGGTAAATATCCTGTCCTTGCCTAAAATGAAGATATTTCAATTATAAAACAAATAGCACAATCAAATGGGTACATTTCAAACACAATTGATAATTTATTTAAAAATGAAGAGTACAAAATGTCTATCAAAGACTTACCCAGTTAACATAGAACCGACAGAAAATAAATACGTGTCAATATCATATTTTGAAAAAATATCAGAAAATGGAGCTCACATATTACAAAAGAACAAGAAGTAAAAGGTATCTTCCAAAACAAACACCATGTTCCTAAATGTTTACTTAATGCCAAAGATTCAACTATTGACGTTTGGAAATCGAGCATTTATCATTGTTTTTCTGTAATTTTTTAACCTGTAATCACTTTAATCCCTATTATAGATGTTCTTTCTGTCATAATTTTATGTATTTTCCAAATCCTTATGATTTTTACATGCATTCCAATGGAGAGATAAGAAATTTTCAAACAACTTTCACTTTTATTAAAATTGTGTTAGGTGTTGTATGCTTTTTTATGCATTCAATTTTTGGATCTAGCTACACACTTAAATTTATAAATTTATTGGTTATTAAATTTGGTTAAAATCTATAACAAATTCGATTAAATCGGAAATTAAAACCACTATACTTAAAGGTCACGAACAAAGAGGTAAAATTATTATTATTATCTCTCTCGAAGACCCATTCTCATTGTTTCGTTTCAGGCCTTTTCCTTTACTTACACTATTTTTTTTCCAAACTACTTTTCCCCATTTATTTTCTTTCTTTCTTAAAATCCTTCCCATTACCTTCTGTAGTACATTCTTGCTTCGTTAAATTCGTTTTACTATATTATTCACCTTCATCACCACCCATTCTTCACATTCCATCCTGGAACGAAACCAACTGCACCTGCAATCACCTTAGGCACGCACCTTAAGGAAGTCACCAGCTTCGAAAAGGCTACTTGGTATATAATTTAGTAATTTGCCATCTACATCGTCAACACACGCTTCACCACTAAATCACATCTTCGTCTTCACGTTATAATTAATTCTATACATCCCATTACTTAAGATAGATTCATTCATAATCACCATCTCAAATAATTTCACCTTTCGTACAAGACCATTATAATAAAAAAGAACCTCTCACATTATTCTCATCTTACATAACCTTACTTTTCCATTGACTTGCGATCTCATAAACGTCTGAAATCTACCGAATTGCTTTTTTTTATATCGATTAGTTATCATATTCACATACTAATTTCATCTCCAATTAAAAAAGACGACGGCAGCTGGGTTCGTAGTAACAAAGACAAAGCAATAGCTTTTGCTAAACATCTAACCAGTCTTTAAGCCTCATCCCAGTTCCCTACAGATGATGAGAGAATAGTTGAAACTCTAGAACCCTGTTCCAAATGTGTCCACCACCTAAACCGATAACGACGAACGAAGTACAAGAAATAATCGACCAGAAGGTTAACCCCAAGGAAGCCCCTGGTAATGACCTAGTCATCGGGGAAATTAATCAACAACTACCAGTTAATGCAATGCGGTTCCTTGCACTAATTCATAATGCTATACTAAGGATTGGTTACTTCCCCAGTTTATGGAAAATAGCGCAAATAGCATGGCCCCGAAACCTGGGAAACTTCCTGAGGAAATAACTTCACATATATCAATAGGTCTCCTTCCCATCATGTCGAAAATATCATTGACGAAACTACACCCTATCCTAGAAGAAAAAAATATGCTCCCAAATCACCAATTTTGATTTAGGAAACAACATGGGACTTTTGAACAGGTGTATCGTGTGACGAATAAGATATCTAACGATCTTGAAGCTGGCAGATACTGCTCGGCGGTATTCTTAGACTCATCGTAAGCCTTCGATAAGGTTTGGCGTGAGGGTTTATGCTACAAGCTAAAAGAATTCTTGCCTCACCAAATTTCACAAGCTATTAATTCTTGCCTAAATAATGGACAATTCTTCGTAAATATAAAGACGAAACTACAGACCTCCCACCAGTAGAGTAGTGCCTTACTTCTCATGTCAAACCTGAGACAGCTTTTCGATATCTACAAGTGCATCTAAATAATATACAGCGTTCTATGAAAACATGGAGAATCCAAGTAAATCAATCAAAATCGCATCATATTACATTCACACTGAAAAAAAGAAATTGTCACTCCGTAACACTTAACGGACAGCAGGTGAATCACACTGAATCCGTCAAATACCTTGGGCTCTATCTAGACCGAAGGATGATTTGGAGAACGCATATATTCACCAAACGCAAACAACTGGGAATTAAATTCCGTAAGTTCTATTTGCTCTAATTGGAAGAAAATCGAAGTTAACTTTCAGCAACAAACTGCTAGTTTACAAAATATCCCTCTAGCCCATCTGGACCTGTGGTATAACGGTATGGGAAACAGTCTGAAAATCTAGTGTAGAATCCTCAAACGATACCAATGTAAGGTTCTGCGCACTGTAGTAAATGCTCCATGGTATATGCCTAACAGTATAATACCTAGTTACGTGTATATATACTACAAAGCAAGAAACACAAAACTGTATTGTAAAATGTAAAAATAGTTTAAGTGCTCATACTAACAATCTAGTTCACAACCTAATGTGAGAGAATGACGAATCTAGAAGGCTAAAAAGGTTCAAACCGATTCCAATAAATTGCTCCTGTATTACTCTTAACTTACAATAAAAATAAGATAATTTGTAAGGCGAGGACTCACTAGAGCCCTACCCCAAAGGTTTACTTGTCAGACAGTATTCTTGCTGCCGTTATTTTTCCTGTACACATATGTATTGCTTATTGTGCCATAGGGACAGATTCCATAAATAAATGAAGTTAAAAAAAATTTTATTCATCAGTATTTGACCTATATAAAATTCGTTTGTCGATTCATAATCACTACGTACAGGTCAGGTCTTAATAACTGTAACGATGCAACGAAAGTTATTTACATAGCATTAATAAATTTGGTATTATTTTAAAAGGGAGCTGGTCATGGTCGCTAATTTTGTATTTTATTTTGTTAGTTAGTGTTATTGTGCGATTTAAGCATCAATGTTAGGAAATTTGAGTACCCACATTCCCACTTTAATTAAACAGGAATTAAATAGGGGTATCTTTAAAATACGCAATTATTGGTAGGATTATTTTAATTTTAGGTAAACGTTTACCCTCGTGCAGCTGGTACCGTATATTTAATTAACTTCAGGAAAATATAAACTAGGAACATACACCTACGTTCACTCGAATAAAACCTCAATTTGTCGTGGTAAATGCAAGAGGTTGTACGTCAAAAATACCAAACCTTTCAGGAACGACAGAAAACTACCCCATCTTTACCCATTTCACCGATTTTTTCACAAATTTATTTTTCTAGTTGAATTTGTTCCCTGTTAAGACTGGTAACATAACTATGACGTTAACTCGTCAATGTTGGCCGCTTTTGTTGACATAAGTTAAATTTTTATGTGAACCTACCTAGACAGTAGACACTAATGTTAGGTATTTAGAATGTAACAAATTATTCAAATTATGTTATAATAGTAATTTTCATGAGTCAGAGCAGTTGCCTCACTAACATTAACACTGTCAGCGGGCAACTGTCAAATCTCAGCTTCAGGGGTTATGTTTATTTTATCACAATAATAAATATGTGTTATAATAAAATATGTAATATGTCAAATGTTTAATGTCAGAAATGCTTGACAACATCGGACAGAAATGCCAACCTAAATCAGTTCTATCTGCAACCTCTCTTGAACAATAAGCGGGTTCTAAAGGTGGTAATGAATCAAAACTAGTTTAAAATGTAAGCTTAGACCAACGAAAAAGTAATTTTTTTTTTATAAATTGGAGATTTGTTTAAAAATTTCTGTTTAATTAGACACTAATAGAAACAATTAAAATGTTTAAAAGAAAAGTTTAAATTTAAAATACAAAACATAAAATATTTGTTAAAAAGATTAGTTAAAAATAGCATAAGTACTTAGTTTAATTAAATATGTATATATTTTCATAAAAACAGAGCACGTAAAATGTTTATTTAAACTGTAGTATATTTGTATTTTCTTTCTTCAATAGGGCAAGGTCCGTTGTATAATTTTGATCGCTTACTGATTGCGATTGAAATTCGCGCTCGTGTTGGAAGTGGTTGCCATGCATGACAGACGTCCAATTTAAAATTAATTACCTTCTGGAGTATACTGGTATGCAACGACATCGTTTACATAAGAATCGCCTGGCCGAATACTGCTGTAGCAGTCTGTTGAATCGTGGAAAATCGTCATGGCTAGGTGGAATTTTTGGTATGGTTTTTTGACTCTTGCACGTTCAATGATGTAATCGGCAGGGACGAAAATTTGTTTGCGTTGCTCAACTTTCCTTCTATAGTTGAATGGACGCTGTCAACCTCCATGTGTGTATGCCCTACTTCCAGATATTTGTGTTCTATGATTTTTATTATTCTTCATACTGATGTCGAGTAATGCGTTTGATAATGTTATATTTCTATTTTGATACTCACAACCATATATTATAACATTTTCGGTACCATCTGACCGATTTACTTCAAAATAAATTTAGTAGCTATGGTGCAAAAACGTTATTTTCAAGCCCTCCACCACTGTCGTGCCAAACATAATACTAGACATCCTTCGTGTCTTGGTTATAATAGACTTGGTTGTGTACATTTGATTTTGTTTTATAGTAATTAGCTGAAGCATTTAGACGGGGCGAAAGTGGCACAGCTTGCAAATGGACTGTGTAGCATCTGATGTTTTCAGTTTTCAGAGGTTTTTTTTAATATGTTTCTGAAAAGTTTCTTCATTAAGTCATCCGTTTTTGTGCAAAGTGCACTTATTGCACTGATCTTTTTTTGACGTGTAAATCTCTAGGTTCAATTTTTTTTAAGTATTTTAAAACGATACCGTTCTTTTTCTAGATATAAGAGATGCATGTCTCAAAAACTGTAAAAAACTGGCTCCAGGTATAACTTACTTGAAGAGTATCGACAATGGTAAGATTCAACTTTTGGCAGTGTTAAACCGGGTCTCTAACTCTTTTGACATAGCTGCATCTTTCTGGTTATTTAAATTCGCTTCAGATGACTGCGGCTGTTCAACCTTCGTGGTCAATAATCGTAAGCATTTTCCCCCTATACTTAGTGTTTAAAAATTTTGTTTGCAAACTTGTTTTTTTATTTCATTTTTAGTTGTTTCTTCAGTTTCTTCATTTTTGTAAAATAAAAGTGAAAGCTCTTCTTAAGTTTTCTCTATCAATTCTTATTTTGAGGAAGTTGGCACAACGTTTTCGGTAACAAATGTTTTTTTGGAATCCCAACTTGTTTTCCTCCAAAAATTTGTGAATAGCAGTGTTGTTCATCACTGATTGTATCACACTTAAAGGCTGTTTTTGGCCCAACCTTTTGAGCACTGTGCCCACCACAACGTGGACCTATGGTCTTAGATCTCTTTTTAGACGTCTGCCTATACTTGCCGGACTCTTCACTCTTCTCAAAACCCACATAAGACGTGTCTAGCAATCGCTGTAGAAAGATCTTTGCCTCTTCCACTCTTTACAATTGCTTTTCCCTTTTCGTTTTCTTTGATTGACAGCTCAGTAGGTTCGCCACCAGTCACCATGGTTGCCAGACTGCATAGCTAACTCCTCTAAGTTTTATGATCAGCTTGATGGATTAGATTCATGTTGATACAGATCTTCAGAGTCATATCATCGTCATATTATTATCACAATCTACATTTTGTCTCGAGGCTGATTGTATTGACACAACGTTCTCCTTCCCTACTATGTCTATGTCCGCAGGTTGCAATAATTCCACGTGTTCTAAAATTTATGTTTCAATAGCCAAAGTATTATTAACCCCAGCAATATCGAGTTTGAACCAATATTTTGAAAAAAGTGACTTCAAATGGATTCTCTAAGAGTTCCAGCTTCGTTGAGCCCCAGATTTAAATTGTAGTGCTATAATAATATCGTCAGTGGTTCCCTCGACTCCACAGGTTACTTGAGATCCTGAAGAAAATAATGATTTTTAAAATTTGATAATTGTTAATGCTCCTCAGCACAACATCTCCACTCCACATCTTACTGATTTGTGGCGACATGATCTTATTTATCTTACCATTAGCCTCCGGTAAAGTAATGTGGCTCTTTACTAAAGATATCAAGTACCGCCCACGTCTTCCAATCATTTTGATAGCTGTTTAAAGTAATCTGTAATTAGTCGTATGTCAAAACCGGTGTTCAGGATTGCCTGGTATGTCAAAGATTTATGTACCACATTTCTATTTAATTAATAACAAATAAACACTGTATTATTAAAGCTGTCAACCATGAACAAATAATTACTTTGGCAATAAATGAAAAAACAATAATGTAATTATAAAGTGCATTTTAAAAAACAGTGATTGGTAAATTACTTACATCTTATTATTTGTTGAATTCTTCAGTAGGTATAGCGTCACGAACAAGAAATGCAAACAAACCAAAAAAAAAGTATCATATTATGAAGAGGTCAAACATACAACAGTTTGCAGTGACCAATATCAATGACGTGACGATTCGTCTTTCTGCAAGAGTGGGGATAGTCGATTTTTTATCGCTACAACGACATAAGACCTATTGGAGGTAGTGTAGATCACTGAGCTGGCAACTATGGTGCAATAAACCAAAATTGAGAAATTTTTGACATACGACCTATTGCATTTACCATGACGATATATTAATTAATCATCTATTCGGCTTAATCTAAACTTTAGATCTAGCCTTAATCTATTACACTAACAAGCCTAATCAAATACAAATTTGCAAACTGTAACTATCAATTCCACCTGCATTACGTTAAACTCATTGACCGTCTTTCATTTTATTATTATTATTTCTTTTGGATTCCAGTCCTTTACCCACCCTAAGAGTACTAACCGGAAGAAAGTCAAATTAACACTCTTAGCTCTAATCATCACCGTAAGCAACAAAAAGGCATTTCTAATAGCCTATCACCGTAAGCACTTGAAAACTAAACTATAATTGGAACTAAACCAAGTAAATACACCACCTCTTATAAGCTAGGAATATGTACTATCGTGGACAAAAAAAAAACTAGTACAAGTCTTGCAAAGCATTTTTACTTAAATTGAGTTGTTTAAATCTGACTTTTTAGTTACCTGAGAGACTTCTTGTCTGTCATTTCAGAAATATATTTGACAAAAGTTTAAAATGCCTGTTGTTAATAGTTTTGATAAGGCTGGAATAATTTCAAAAGCTGAAGACGGGTGATCTATGCGAGCAATTGCTGTTCATTACAATATCAGGACGAATACTGTATTAAATATTATACAAAAATGGAGACGAGATGGTAACATAAACAGAAGGCCTGGACCGAAAATATCAACTCCTCAGCAAGATCTAGGTTTAGTAGATGTTTTAAGAATAAATCCTTTTAATACTGTTGTTAAGACTGTAGAGGAAACGAACTATCCGGCGTCCAGCCGTACTACCCGGCGACGAGTAAATGATTCTGAATTACGCTGTCGTGTAGCATCAAGAAAACATTTGTTAAAAGACACCCATAAAGAGGTAAGAGTTGGATTTGCTCTACAGTATATATTATTTGATCAAGATTTGTGGAACTGTATAATATATACAGATCAAAAAACTTTGCAATCATATCCAAATGGTTCGATTCGAATTTACCGACCTGCCAGAACTAGATATGATGAAAAATATATAAGTGGCCGTTTTTCTGTGAACGTATGGGGTTGGATTTCAGCCAGTGGACCAAGGGTGTTATGGCATACCGAAAACAGATTCAATATTGAAGAATATATCCAAATTTTAAATAACATCATGCTGCACTCCGTCTCGCACTTATTTCCAAACGAGGATTTTATATTTCAGCATGATAATTCCCCATCCACACAGCACGTGTGGTTACTGCATGGCTTCAAGATAACAAAATTTATGTCTGGGCCAGTCACAGTCCCGATCTTAATCCCATCGAAAACGTATGGGGTTTGTTGGTGCAATATATTAAAAACAGGAATGCCAGGCCTCGAAATGTGCAAGAATTTGTTGAAATAATTCAGGAAGCATGGGAGACAATTTAAATAAATTATTGTGTAAATTTATACAAAATAATTACATTACTGTTTGTTTCGTTCTTCTCCTTATTATTTATTTTTATTTACTGTTCTTTATTTATTTCCATTGTTGTATAATATGCAATACAGTATTCTTGTTAATATTGTAATGAAGAACAATTGCTCGCATAGACCATCCGTGTTCAGCTTTTGAAATTATGCCTTGTTTGTGTAATTAAATTAAAATAAAGATTGTGTTTACAGCATTCTACTTTAATATGTTATGTTGCCTATAGTTAAGTATGCTTCAAATATCATGCAGTCATAGTCACACTAGGTACATTAAACCGTCCTATTTTTTTTTGTCCACGATAGTACAACATAGACCTGCCAAATTCCGTGGATCACAGATACCAGATACAAATAACACACTAGATGTTACAGATATGAACACATAAAATTTTACATTTTTGCAAAAAAAAAGTCAAATTAGATGTTTTGGAAATATCTGAAAATTTAAACATGAACAGAAAGTACCTTTAATGAACGAACAGGTTAATCTTATACTCACCCTTAACAGAGATTTTAAATATAGAATTATAATTTGTAACAACCCATTTTGGGTTGTATTAAAACATACCTTAATTTATGTTCTTGGTTCATTTAGTTGTAAATATAAGAAAAAAGTTTAATTATTAAGGAATTTTAGGTATGTGGGAGGCAACTTAATTTTCATTTTAGTATAACTTAAGTGCATATCTTCTTAAGGATTTATACGCCCACTTCTTTAAATTATGTTTTTCTGCTCATATTTTCGCGCAAGGCGTTATAATCTGACTTCCTAAGCGTCCATTTTTTCATTTCTTGTGGTACGCTGTTTGATGCAGGAAGTCATTTTTGGGTTTCCACCTAAATTTTGTAAAAAGTGACATTGATTTAATGGCACTTCCTTTTTTTTACTATGACACTTTAATTGTACTACTTTAATTGCACAATTAATTCTACTTTTACATACGCTTTCATTTTATGATTACGTTTTGCTTTTAATGAAGGTCTAAATGTAGATCCCAATTTTTATATGAACTTTCGAGAGAATGCAATAAACATTGGACTACCCAAATTTCTTGAAGAGAAATTTATAAGAAATAAAATTCCATTTTGGTGAGGTTTACAACGTAAAGCACTGTTATTGCGAGTTATTGCGCAACATTGATACAAGGATTGCATTTCCGCATTTATTTTTTACAATACCAGGGGTTCTCAAGAACATGTATTATATTTAGTAACAGGTATTTATAAGTTTAATGATTTCTTAGGATAAGGCTATTTTTAAGATATATTTTATATAACCCTAAATTTAACTGTTACTAAACATAGTCTGTATATTTTTTACATTTTGGCAAAATTTTTATTGTAAACCTCAGTTTAGTTATTCCGAGCATAATTGAAGAATAACTTGGCGTCCGAGATCATTTTTATTAGTGTTACATTGCAGTTTTTCTATTGAAATAACTCAGCATAAATTGTTGTAATTAAGCAAAATTAAGCAAAACAAAAGCATGAACCGGCCTATTTTAAACTACCGCCTGGGACAAAGGCATTATTTTTGTTGAACGGGTTGTATCTCGAGTTAGTTTAACGATCTATTTTTGAGAACATTATCACACTCATTTATTTCTTTAATAAATTATTTAAACACATTATAAATTTACATTATGTTTGCTGTTTTACCTTAATGATTTGTACATATTATTTCTTACATATTTTCTCTTGATGAAGATACATGTGGAATTGAAACGCGCTGAGAAATAAAATTTATATATAACATTGTGTAATTATATAATTCTATCGGAAACATTAATTCCATTTCTTACATTAGGCTAAATAATTTTTTAATTTAGCACTAAATTATATCGTAGTTGATATTATTAATCAGTTTTGGTTTACATTATATACTATGTTCCTTGAGATTGGCTGCTATTACAATAAGTACATATACAACATTGTGCAAAAAATAAAAATATGCAAAGTAAGGGGTAAACACGCGTCATCTCTATTCTTATTGCTCTAATAAGAACATATACTGTAGTCATTTACCCTGTTGTATGTAACCCATAACTTTGAACCACCTCGTAAATGCACCATATCACTTCACATAATTGAACAATTTACAAGAATTGATTTTAATCAATAAACAAGAACTAGAAGGCTACTCTCATACCTCTACTATAATAAATCTGATTTGAGAGGGGTTTATTTTATAAGGAAATGTCTCTAAGCTACATCATTTATAATCATGAAAATGTAACGAAAACTTGTCCTTCCTTCAAAAACATAATATTTCATCAGAAAAGAAAGGATCGCTTAAATTATTATTTGTGTAGCTTCAATTCTTTCATTTTATCTTTGCCGAAATAAACTTGAACAAAAAGCTGTTGGGTTGTATCGTAAGCTACCTGTAAAAGATGTTTTAACAAGAGAGAGGGTTGAACGGAAAAAATATATTATTTGATTCTACCCTTATTTATACACTACTGCTTTTCAAGCTTGCAGAAATTATTATTTTTTTCTATTTTTGTTATAATGTTTATTTCGCTTTATAGTTGTTTCATTCGTGTAAGGTATTTGTTATTCTTGTTACGTACCTTTATAAGAAAATATTAATACTTAATAAACTTAGTTTACAAATTACCATTGAATAATTAATATCTTGGTCAAATGTTATGTTTCTGGTGTTAATGCACCTTATGTATCTGCTGCCTAAGTAATTTTAATACCATCACTTGTCCACAGTCAACTTTAATGTTTCACATTCGTATGAATTTATTGATATAATTAAAAACACTAAACTTAAAAAAGATGAAATTTCAATATCATTCCACGTTTATCCATTGTTTTAGAGCGTACCAAAGATCAAACTTTAGTTCATTTAGTAAAAAGATGCAGAAGTAGAATACTTAAATTAACAAGTTGTGTATGAAACAAATATTTTTCAAACAAAAATTGATACCACAATAGGTAATATCTTATCTGCGTTTATGTCCAATCTATTCATGGATAAATTTAAAACAAACTTACAACACGATTTGTGTTACAAATTTATGGGAAGGAATACTCGAAAATCATTTAATTGCGCCTTTTGTAATGCCTCGTCGCCTAAATGGTGAAATGTACTTGAATCTTTTTGCAAAATCATCTTCTAGATCTTCTAGATGATGTGCCATATGCAATTAGATCGCAAAGTTGGTTTATGCATGATGGAGCACCTCCCCATTTTAGTGTCCCATTTCGAAATCATCTAGATTTAGTTGACCCTGAGAGGAGGATAGGCCGTGGCGGGCCAGTTACGTGTCTCCTCGTTCATCCGACTTAAACCCGTTAGATTTTTTCTTTGGAGATATCTAAAGTCAGTGCTCTACTCGGTCAGAATTCAAAACGAAAAACACCGTCAACAAAGGATAATAGAGCAATTAAAGTAATTCGGAACAAGAAAGGCGTATTTGGACGAGGTGGAACATCAATGTGGAATCGTTTAGAAAGTTACATTGATATTAACGGCGGACACTTCCAGCACATGCTATAATAAAATCATTCGTTAATTTTTGTTATTTAATAATTATTTTAAGGAACGTATGTTAATTTGAATAAAAAACTTGTTTCCATCTTTATACGTTTTTACCCATATTATCGTAATCTGTTTAATCATAATTAATTGTTTGTTGGTGTTGATTTTGACTAATTTACTCCGTTGACGTAATTAGGTCTGTTAATAACAAATTGCGTAAACATTTTCAAATTGGATTTTCTTGAAAACGATTAATCTAGCAGAATTTTTCAAAAATGCCTTTTTGAAGCAAAACTAAATGAAAAAGCTCAAACGATTGTAGAAATGTATAGAAAAATTGAGGAAATCAAAAACGCAAAAAATGTTTTGCAAGTGCGCTGTAGCGCCGCCCCGCGCAAAGAATTTTGTCGACCGATATCGTAAGAAAGCTCTTTATTAAGACATTTCCAGAACTATGTTAATATACATTTTTTGTCTTATCTTTGTATGTAATCATTACCTAAACTTTGGCGTATCAATTTCCGGACAACCTGCATAAATTCCATAGTACCTTATCAGGTGTAATGTGGTAACCACAGGAGTTGATTTGTTGTAATTAATCTTTAATAGGTATGCACACACACACATGTCTGTGTTCATTCGCGCTTTTAAAAGGTTATAAAAATTGAGGAATCGGATTTACTAAATGCCCTTCAAATAAATAAAATAAACGTTCGTCACAAAATATTTTACTACACTAAATTCTTAAATGTCTATAAACGGTTGATTCAGTGCTGTTAACAATGGCATATATTTAAATCAGTAACACTAATGGCCAATACTGTTTATTTCGCTACATAAAGAATCACTTCAGATTCCCTTTCGGATCGCACGGTTCTGTATACGCAGTACTTTAAACCCAATTATTGCTATTTATTATAAATCCGTTTAAACACTTTGGAAAACTCAATAGTAACTCCAATTCTCAATTAATCAGTTTATTTGTAAATGTTTAAATACGTCATCCTCAAAATGGCTTTTTGTAGTAAACTAATATATATTGCGACACAAATTATTTACAAGTAAAAATCAGCACAGGCCGTTATGAATTCACAAAATATTCGCATGCGACCACCGTCTTAAGTATAACTCTAGCCCGAATGTCTCTTTCCATATCCTTTACTGTCTATCTTATTCGAGGGAGAAGGCATTATTGTTGAGAATAAACGAACCAGTGCAACTTTTTCAAAATTTTATTTTAGATACACTCAAGGTAGTTGCCTTCAGCTATAATGCACTTAGCCATTCTTTCCTTCTACTGCTTAAATGCTCCAAACCCAGCAGACTTAGGAACACTACTAAAATAACACCGAATAGCAGCATCCACCTCTTCCTCTGAAAAAAAAAACTTCTTCCTCGTAAGTTCCTTTTAGCCTAAAAACAGCCAAAAATAGCACATTGCCAGATCCGGTGAATAGGCAAGGTTTTCGATTACATTAATCTTCTTTGCAGCCAGATAGCTACGATTTAGCTCTGCAGCGTGAGAAGAAGCATTATCACATTTCCCTTCTTTGACACTTTACTAAACACTTCCGCCAAGCAATGTTCGACGTACTATTAGCTGTGCAGTATTCTTTCCTCTAGCGTAATAGCGCTCACTACATCGGTACTTCTAAAGAACACAGTGTACATTACTTTCTTCATTACTCGATGCTTTCTGTTTATCGTTGGTGTAGCCTCGTCTTCGTGGATCGTATAGATCTCTTGTTGAGTTGGAAGGTCGAAAAATGGTGTGTTTCGCCGCCTGTTACAATTTTCGTCAAACTTTGATGTCCACCATTTTTACGCAATGTTGGAGTTTCGTGGAAAATTCGTAGCCGCTCTGCTTACGACTTTTTTCAGGTGAAAGTGGTCGTGTATTATTGTTTTCACATATAAGGGTCCAATCCCTAGTTGAGCCTTAATTACAGCGTAACTAGTTCTGTTATCTACTTCTATAATCTCCTTCACAGCGGTAATACGAGGACATGTGCCTTTCTGGTCATCAACTGTAGTTCTTCCACGTTCCAATTCCTTGTACAATCTGCAAATTGTTACCAAGGAAGGGGCCTGGTCGCCAAATTTTGATTTCAAATTTTCTTGAAAGTCATACGCACCTAAACCTATCTTAAAGTCATAATAAATCATTATGCGAAAATGTTCTCGGGTTAATTACATTTTTTCACTTGCGAAACTTAAAACCATTTTTTTTAAATGCTACTTAAGATACATTATCAATGAAGCGGCAAATATCAAGTAAAGAGTTGTTCTCACTGAGGCTATATTTTTGTTTTTCATGGCCTGTCTAATTTCTTTATTCTCAATAATAATAGCTTCACCTATACCTGATCCATTTACCCAACGTCATCATATTTTTCCCGCCCAAACCTCAACAGCCTTTCGGAAACGGAACTGGAAACGGAACCAACACAAACAATCGTAGAAAGTCGGTACTATTTTAAAATTTTTTAAATATCCCAACAATCCATCGGAACAACCCAATTTCACATTCATGTTCATTCCATATTCTGTCCTGATACAGATTCAACTTTTTAAGGAAGTCCCACATGTGTGCAAGTTTTCTTTCCACACAATTTAGCAAATTCTAACATCATTTATCCTGAAACACGCATCAAATTTTCCAATATCCAATATTATGACATTTATACAAGCCAAAATATAAATACATATTCTTCTTCTACACTTTAATACAATATCAACGTATCATAAATTCACACGCTATCCATTTACAGTAGTTTTAAACTCGCATCCCTAAACATACAGTGACCAAATACGGTAGTATTTAAACATTGTCGTCTCATTCAAATTTGATACTTTTAACTTTATTACATTATATACTCTTTTACATGATACTCAACGCTTAACTAAAATTTCAGTGGCGTACCATTTACAGTAATTTACGTTATGTACACACAATAATTCTCGTATAAAGTCACGTTCGTTTACCGCTCAAAATACGTGCGTAAAAATAATTTCACAGTGTGGATGTATATTAATACCAACGATAACTCCAGAAGAAAACATGTGCTTTAAGATTTGTATTTAATCTTGTTTTTATTTCTTCTGGGGTTGATTCGATTTTGGGAGAAATTCAGCGGTAGAGAGGAGGGGTTAATTAAGAGCTGCTTCGGCTTTTATCAAATATTTCTGAAACAGTTGTATGTTTCAAAGATATAAAAATACCAACAAATAAACCTTAATCATAGAGATTAATTATGTTTTATACAGTTTTTTGGTACGACGCGTAATTTAACGGAAAAAATATTCCTAAGGCAGAATTTAAGTGTTAGTTTTTTCAATATCTGAACAATGATTAATTTTATAAGAAAATGTGTAGACATATTCTTTAAATAAAGTTTAATTCTACATAATTTTTCTTTATAAATTTTCTTAATATAAAGCGAAATAAGTGTAAAAATTAAATAAATATAGAAATTGAAGAACAAGTCCAATATAGATACACGAAAGGAAACCTAAAGAAACAGCATGGTATGCGTGTGTATATACAGGGTGGCGCATTAGTGTGACAAAGTCCCATATCTCCTTTATTTAAAGAAATACAAAAAAAAATTAAATACAAAAGTTGTAAGATATGTTCTGGTGCATATTCCAAAAATATTTTTAATTATACAGGGTAGATCATAAAAGCTTAGAAGTAATTTTAATTTTTTTTTTTAATAGAAAACCCTGTATATTATTACATATTTACATTCTACATACAATTTTAGACACATTTTATGTATAATGTCCTATACCTAAGTCTAACCGTTTTTGAGAGAAATTTCAAATTTTTTGTCAAAAAATGACGTTTGCAGGCCAAAACATAGGTGGAAATCTTTTCTAAAGGAAGCCTTTATCAATTCGTTATGGTTGGTTTCCTTGGAAATGGGGACCTACTCTAATGGGCTGTATTTATATTTTTGTAATACATTAATACAGGGTGATCAAAAATGGACAATAAAAAGTAGATTCCAAAAAACCTATAGTCATTTTTTTTTAATGGAAACCCCCTATTTTTTTTAATTCTTTCTTATTTAGCATTAAAAATAAGGGTAACTTTGCATAAGAGTGTATATTCCAAAAAATTGTAGTTTTTAAAATAATGACAATTTAACATTTTTTTATTGTAAAAAGGCTATACGGCTTTCAAGTTTTGTTGTTAATTGGCCGTGACGGCGAGGCGTGGCATATAAAAATGAAATAGATCATCAGAAACGTCATTATTTATTGTCAGTTGATAATTTGTGTGATGCATTAGTGTATTTTATAGCAAATTGATTTAAAACTTGAATTAGAATTGTAAATAATGAATTTTTCGCAAGCCGAGATGGTTGATATGATTTTTTTTTTTTTTTTGGAGCTAGTGATAAGAATACGCTCTTAGCAAGAAGAGTGTATCAACAACGGTTTCCAGAGAGACAGCAACCTGAAAGAAGGGCATTTGAAAAGCTTTTGGAGCGTTTTGAAAGAACTGGTAATGTGTTATATGAAAAAAATACTAGGGAAGAACGTGCACAGACTGAGGAAAATTAATTAAATGTACTATTAACAGTTACCGAAAATCCATATATTGGACAATTACACATTTCTCAGCAGGTTGGTGTTGAACGACGTACGGTACGGCGGATATTGAAGTCTCAAAAAATGCACCCCTATCACATTCAACTACTTCAAGAGTTGGTTCCTGAAGATTACCAAAGACGACTAGAATTTTGTCAATGGGCTCAAAACAAAATAAACCAACAAAGAAATTTTGTTCATTTGATTTTATTTACAGATGAGGCCACATTTCACAGAAACGGAAGTGTAAACAGACACAATTTTCATTACTATTCTACCGAAAATCCACATTTTGTATGATATACTTCTCAAACTAGATGGTCTTTAAATGTTTGGGGAGGTGTTGTTGGTAATCATGTAATTGGGCCATATCACTAGTAACAGGGGAAGTATACTTAGACTTTCTGGAAAACCATCTACCTAATTTGTTGCGTCAAATGCCACAGGATACGCAACAAGAAATGTGGTTTCTTCATGATGGGGCCCCAGCACATCATACAGGTCCGATAATAACTTTTTTAATTGCTAGATATCCAGAATGTTGGATTCGGAGGGGAAGGCCTGTTGCTTGGCCTGCTAGATCCCCAGATCTTACTAAAATGGATTTTAGCATATGGGGGTACGTAAAAGAGCAGGTTTATAAAATACCGCCTACAAGAAAGGAAGACATGAAGATTAGGATTAGAAACTGTTTTCAAAACATCAGTGTTGAAATGTGTAGAAATTTAAGGAGCGAATTTGAGAGGCGTATTGCATTGTGTATTCAAGAAATAGGCGTACATTTGAACAACTTAGATTTAGGTAGTACGTATTTGACGTGTTTCTAGTACTTTTATCTGTATAATTAGTTACAGGTTTAGTTACATTAGGGGTGTTAAGTTTATGATTAGGATTAGGACATAATTTGTTGAATCAAAAAATGTTGTCTTTACTTTAAGTTCGTTTAATAAAACAATTATTTATATGGGGTTCAATAAATTGTAATATTTCGATCTGAAGTGCTCGATTATTTTTGTTTCGCCGCGCCCCGCCGTCACAGCCAACTAATAACAAAACTTGAAAGCCGTATAGCCTTTTTACAATAAAAAAATGTTAAATTGTCATTATTTCAAAAACTACAATTTTTTGGAATATACATTCTTAAACAAGGTCGCCCTTATTTTTAATGCTAAATAAGATAAAATTAAAAAAATAGGGGGTTTCCATTTAAAAAAATGAATTTATAGGTTTTTTTTAATCCACTTTTTATTGTCCATTTTTGATCACCCTGTATGAGTGTATTACAAAAATATCAATGCAGCCCATTAGAGTAGGTCCCCATTTCCAAGGAAACCAACCATAACTAATTGATAAAGGCTTCGTTTAGAAAAGATTTCTACCTATGTTTTGGACTGCAAACGTCATTTTTGACAAAGAATTTGAAATTTGTCAAAAACGGTTAGACTTAGGTATATTACATAATACATAAAATTTGTCTAAAATTGTATGTAGAATCTAAATATGTAATAATATATAGGGCTTTCTATTTTAAAAAAAAATTAAAATTACTTCTAAGCTTTTATGATCTACCCAGTATAATTAAAAATATTTTTGAGATATGCACCAGAACATATCTTACAGCTTTTGTATTTAATTTTTTTTGTATCTCTTTAAATAAAGGAGATATGGGACTTTGTCACACTAATGCCACCCTGATATATATATATATATATATATATATATATATATATATATATATATATATATATATATAGTATATATTACTATGATCATACATATATATATATATACTATAATATAATATATATATATATATATATATATATATATATTATATATATATGTACTGAGTGGATCCAAGACTTCCCGTTTTATAACTCGAGCTTGAAAGGGATTTTAACAAATAGCCTTACTAATATTGATTGTTCTATCGAATGACCCTGAAACTTGGAATCTGCCAAACCCACCCTTGAGAAGATTTTAAATTAATTTTATCGCATATATCGACTATAATCATAAAATATGAAGAATTTATTCGAAACGTTTTTGCATGTGGAACAGGTGGCGATTACTGTAATCGTCAACATAATAATTTTATTCTGCTTTTATCTTTACAACTGGGAATATTACTAGCGTCAACGACATTGTGTATAATTGTGATATAACATTTCTTATATCTTTTAACTAACAGTAACTATCAGGAAACGTCAAAATGTTGGTAATATTTATGTTTATAAGCATTAAACATTTCTTAACATTACTGAAATTACTAAAACACAATTACCGTTCTAGGTAGGTTACGGAAAATAATGATTCAATCTATGATATTGTATGTTATAATAACATTTAACTTTATCATTAAACAATGCTTCTCACTGCTAAACTTACCTAGGTGTAACAAGACGAATTTCATGTTCTGCACTCTACCAACTGTCTATTGCAAATAAAGATCTCTCAAAGTAATTTTGGTATTGCTTTTAAATTACGAAATAAGTCGTAAAATACATTTTGAAGAAAATACAAACGGTGGTTCCTAAATCGCGTTCAGCATATGGGATGGTATACAAGAAATTTTGAGTTTAGCGTTCAACTTCTCTTAAAGTTTGATAACCTAAATAGTACCTACCTAGCAAATAATTGTATCTTTGTAAATTAATTGATTTAAAATGTAACAATACTTTTTTAGACAATTACCGAAGGACCGGAAGCTGAAGGAGTCTATTAATAGCCAGGCAGAACTAGAAGTGGAGTTAGGTGTAACATCAAACGTAAATAAAGCACCGACAAGTATAAGCAGCCACACCAACCACCAGTACTTTAAAAGCTTGAAGGACACGTTGAAGGACATACCTCCCTCCCCAAAATATATTTAACTGACGATTAGACTAATGTTAATGATAAACCATGAAAGGAAGGGTAATCTGTAGATAACGTTGTCCTGTAAAATACGAAGCTTGCAGAAAGATGGCAAAAGTGTATGCATTCGGTACAATTCCAGTAGCTCAGAGGAAGGCGTTTAGAAAAGTTGCATAGAAGCAAAGCTTCAATATTGATGGGGACATATGTATTCGAAATAGATTTAATTGAAGAAGTAACCTACGTGGAGCCTAGTTTGGAACCTCTAATAACACACACGTTCATCTTAGTGAATTTTACATCAGGAAAACCTAAATCGATCACTTACACATATGTATACATAGTGAAAGAACAATTTTCTGCAAGCGAATTTGCGGTTGCCGAACTCAAATCAGTCAACCACGATCACAGTTTGTTCCGCCTTGTAAAGAACGATATATCTACTGTGCCAGTCAAAGATATTGAGGCCAAGTTATATTGCATCTGACCCCTAACAAACCTGATCAAGGGAACCCCCACGATATAAATGTTGGCCTGAAACCAAAATAGCTTGGCCAATATTGGAAATAGGGCGATAATGATCAATTTCGGCACTTGATGGGCAGTTTAACGCAATTTAAAGCAACCAATCAAACTAGCCTACTTGGGGTATGATTTTTGATCAGCAACACTTTATTTATATTATAAATATTAACGTTTATGGCATAAAACTTTAACAAAGTTCTTACGTCACTAGTACATTTGTATAGTGTGTGGGCAACATCGATTGCTTTATGATTTACTCTACGCCGTTTCTGTACAATCAAGAATTCATTTTAAAATTGACCAGTCACCCCACTTTGTGGTAACTTTCAAGCATTAACAATAAATTAGTAAATAAAATTAATTTTTGAATGATAAATACTATAATTTTCTTAATTACACTGTTTCATGCTCAGCGTCAATTATTAACACAACGAACTGCTGTTTACGACGTTCAACCTCCGTGTTAACATCATTGGGTTAATCCATGATGTTAGTGATTATATACCATCCACTTTAATACAATTTTTCTTAGATTTCCACCACCAGCTCCACTACTTTTATTCAGTTACGAAACGCTCTCAATGTTTATTACATCACAGTTCCTAGGTCGAACTGCAAATTATGATATCAATGAAATTATTATTTCTCATTTATTTATTATTCAATAATTATTATTCAGTCAAGGCAACAACCAACCACTTTATTTAAATCCATATATTTTAGTGTGAACTCACCATAATGCATTTAAGGTTAGCAGTAGAATTCGATTACCTACTTTTTGAATTGTCACAGAAGTTGGTCTTGGAAAACTATTAAGTGGACATTCTGTAGATAATCGTGGTCCTTTGTATGCTTTTCACTTTATTACAGAGCCGATGCAATGTAGATATTGATTTTTTCTCCCTCAATTTCCTCCATATCTTTTTCAGTCAATTTAGTCCACGTTACTGAGCAATCATCATATCTATTGGGTATTTCCTTTGCATAGTTGTAATACATTTGAAACGTACCTTTGTCACATTTTTTATTATAAATTGAAATACTAAGTTATATCTCTATTGTAATGTTTTAACGTTTCAAATGTGGACTAAAAAATAGCTGTAAAAACTTACAGGTAAATTTACACACGATAACGTTTTTACAAGGCATTCAAACCAATTTTATTATATTTTAGGGTGCGTTGGTGTTTATTTCGTTAATTTTGATTTTCGGCTTAAAATAAGTACACATAGTCATATCTTGCTGAAATGTTTTTTTAATGTATAAATACAGATCTTTATAATTCGTTTCTAATAACTCATGCAATTAATTTTATTACTCTTTGCCTACTTTCCTTATATATAAAGTGTTTAAATAGTCATGAACACCTTCCGTATTTAAATTTCGATACTAATTTGTTATACTAGGTTTTTAAACATCTCCATTCAATAATACAGATACAATTTTACCATTAAATCTGATTAAATCTGATAGAAACTATGGAAATTGTGGTTAACCATCACTTCAAATATGATATACAGGGTGCCCTGAAAATATTGCAACAAACGTCTGGAGGAGAAAGTATACCTCTAAATATGAAAAAAGTTCCCATGAACGCACCCTAAAGGTGCGTCGTTTATTAGATACAGGTCGTTAAAGAAAAAAATTTTTTTTTCGTTTTTTGCCCGTAACTCCTAAAATATTGAAGGTACTTAACACGTTCGCTGCTGATTGACGACAATTGTCGTCATTTGTTGCTCATCCTGTGTGCGGCCGACGACAATTTTCGTCATTGTGCAGTGCACCTTAAATCGCTTTTGCTGTCATCAGCACGGCTGGCAATCATTTCTAATACACGTGAGCACCTCAGATGAGGTCTAGGGACATGAAAAATTCCTTTGGTTCGGTTGGATGCGTCTCGGGTAGTGTAGAGGGGGTAATCGAAATAACGAGTAAGTAAACCTGTGATATATGAAAAATAATTCAGTTGGACTTATTTAACGGCGGAGGATAGCAGTTTTGTCCGTCAATAGACCAGTGCGTTGTATCGCTTGTCGCTTTTAGTGGAAAATTCCGTTTTTTTTCGTTACTATATCGCGTGGTGGGGTTGAATCCTACGGCCCTAAAATGGCACAAAAACGAAAGAATCGTCGACCTTTGACTGAGAGTGAGTTAGAAACACTAGTTATGGAATCTGACGATGAACTGTTGGATCCAAGTGCAAGTATTACTGATGAGGATGACGGCTGGTTCCCACAGAGCAGTGACTCTGAGTCAGATGAGTCCGAGGTGCAAGATGAGTGTAAATAGGGTTTATTTCGTTTGATTTCCGTAAAATATAATAGAAAGTTTTGTAAAATTTAAAGAAAGAGTGTAGATTTATATGTATATGATGTCATATTGGCGACATAAAGACGCGTATTTATAGTTGTTCCGTTTATTATTGAGTATGTTGGTTTTGAATCATAGAGATTGAATGTGGGATTGATTGTTTGTACTTAAATAAAAACATAGAGATATTTTGCACGTTAAGTCTGCTGACGTTTGAACTTTTGAAAAGTCTCGAGTCCGGACGGATGAAAACGAAGTTTGTATTGGGGTATCAAATCTTCCCCTTCCGTTTTTTTAATTGGTGGAATTAAAGTAGATAAGATTTTTTATGAGTAGTGGGATTCAAAATTCCAAGATGGATTTATGGTAATAATTTGGAGGATTCTAAACTGATCGCGCTCTCGTGCACTAGTACGGTGCCGCTTGCTGTTACGCTTTAGGGGGTGGTTTAGAACGTTGATATTTTGGACGTTGTGGTGTTTCACGAACGTACTTTTTGTGTAGTAAGGGTAGTTTAGCTACTTCTGAAGAAGACCTGTAAAGGGATTTTATTAAAACTGTTCATCACCAAAGGATTATACCTAGTGCCGATTTCGATTTTACGTAAAGTTACCTAGAGGACATCGTCGTGTTTTATTAGTGCTTCAGTGACCTCTTTGGTTTTTCTCGCTTTTGCAGATTCTTTTTTTTAAATCAACGTTCTTGCAGTGCCTCTTAATTACCGTACAAGGCGTGTTTAAGGATAAAGAAAATTTCCCAATATATTAAAATTATAGTTATTTAAAACAAGTTATTAACATTTTGGATTATTAGTGGAAATAAAACCAGTTAAAAGATAAAAGTTGAAAGCTCAAATTATTAGTATTTTAAAAGAAGTTTTTAATTAATGCAATAACATTTTAACGAGATTCAATCAAGGAATTGTTTGTGTATAAAAGAACAATAGTCAACATTTCATTCATCATTTGCCAGACCAGGGAGATTTCATTTCCGTTATAGCAGTCATTGGTCATCATTTTCTGTTGTAACACAGGAGAGGTGTAATTCTAGACCTTAAGGTAACATAATATTGTTTTTTTTTTATTGAATATTTCAAGATTTTTGTGTGTTTCGAATTATTTTTTTTTGTGTTAACGAAGGTTTGAAAGCGGTGTCGTTTTTTTTTGTTAAATTAAGTTGTTGTTTTAACTTTATTCATTGTAATTAATTATAGTTCTGACGCTCCGCCTTCACACTTTGTTATTTATTTTAGTATTAAAGGGCAATTGACCCTGTAGTAGTGTGGGTATATAGTCCACGAAATATATATATATATATATATATATATATATATATATATATATATATATATATATATATATTAGTTAAAACCATTTAGAACGGCGTTAAGCAGCATTCTGATCAGACATCCTGTCGCCCATTAAGCTTTTTTTTTTTTTTGTTTATACGCATTATCGTATGTTTATATTTATATTATTTTTTTATTATTTTATTATAGCTTTGTTAGGTTTTATAAATGAGTTTTAATTCTGTGGAAACCCTTTTGTGTTACATAAAAGTTTTTTTTTGCAAATTGCAAGTTACCGGTAATTTAGTTTTAACGTAACGAAGTTAGTTTTTTTGTTTTATTGAGTAATAGCGTTATTAATATTTAGTGTTTTATTTGATTTTTTAGTTGAGTATGAATTCATTAGAGTTCATTCTATAGATTTTTTGTTGTTTTGTTTTGATTATTATTTAATGCCTAATTATTTACACTGAGCTGTATTAACGTAACTTTATTGAGTGTTTATCACGCTTTTGTTTGACATTTAGTTTGCTGAGTTGCTGTCCAGCACACCTGGTATTGATTGCGGATAGGTAAGCGTATGTTTTTTGTATGTTTAGACACGCTATGTACTCGTAATTTTGGCACGACGACCCTTATTTTGACTACCAAACATTCTGGCGCCCTTAACCGAACTGATTTCGTCTTCATCCCCTATTTTGACTTACACCCTGGACCTACACCCATACGCTGGCTAGTCGGGACAAAAAGGCCAATTTATCTGTAATCCCGTTCTACCACCCGTTTGTACCTTTACACTGTCCATATATTAATTCTTTCTAGTCTTTGGGAGTGCTGTACGATCATCCAATGGAGATTTTCAGCCGACCAGTGACGACAATTATGTCTATTTACCCTTCCATTTAAATCAAGTGTGGAGGAAGTTTGGATAATTATTGATGCGCTCCATTATAAGCTCACAAAATTCCACACGTCGGTCATAGTCACCTTCTGACAATTCCTGCAAATTTGTATGGGTGCAATTTCTTTCCTTTCGATACAATATGTATGACCATTTACTTAAGTTGTGGCTTAGAGCTAGCTGAAGCGTTGAAGTGTGTGGATTTTCTGTGATCTCTAAAAGTACCTCCAATTTTCTATCGTTGTTTGAGCCACGTTTGGTGGACCAGATTTTGGAAGATCCGTGACATGACCTGTTTCCCTAAACTTCCTTACTGTTTTGCTGACTACCTATTGAGTAATTGGAGCTCGATTTGGATAAACTTCATTAAAATGTTCACAGACTTCTTGCTGTGTCCTCTTACGTTCTCCGTAGCCGACCATTATTAAAATCTGGATTCTCTTCGTTTCTGATAAATGCACCATAGTATTGCACTAGCACTACTTTCACAAATATACAGAAATTTAATGGTTTTTATTTGTGAAAAATGGATGGTTTATGTGCAAAAAGCTCAGTTGATAGGTTTTGCACAGAAATTAGAATGTTACCTACTAGATTTGAATTGTATATTTGTTGGTAACCAAATTTGTATTTTCCACTTTAAACATTTTTTTTCTCAAAAATTTTCTTATGTAAAGGTATCAAGTTTTTTATATTGTCATTTTGACAATTGAAAGAGGAATAAAGGCAAGAAGCAAAATTATGGGGTTACGATTTAAAAAAATTGCTGATGTTGATCTCAAGATTGACAATCAAAATACTTCTTCATTTTCCATTTGCGCATTATTTTGTCAAACAACTCTTGTCTTGAAAGTTTTGTGACAAAATGTAGGGTTAGGGCTACAGAACCATTATTCCATACATTTTGGGCACCCCGTATGTAATGTAATTAACTTGAGCTAATTACCAATAATAAAACATATTTTAACGGTTTAATTTGTAGGCAAAAAAATAGTTTAAATACTCAATTTATTATTATTATTTGGAATTTGCCACAAACACTACTTAGTTGTTTAAGCTACATTTTATTCGAAACAACCAATAAAAACACGTAATTAAAAATAATTATTAATTTTAATAAATACATAAATAAAAAGTTTACCTCGAGTAGGGTTTGAACCTACGACATGTACTTTGCTAGAGTACCGCTCTAACCAACTGAGCTATCGTTCATAACAAAACGTATAATAACCAATAAAAACCGTAATATATAATATTAAAATAGAGTGACTAACTGATGCTTGTTTCGGTAGATTAAGAATCATACGTAATATCTGAATTATCATCATTCTTTGGATTGAAGTGCATAGGTTACCATACTTAATTAAAATGCTTTGAGTATATTATCTAAATCGGAAATATGCTAACAGAAATATTTAATTGAGATACGTCAGAGAAAATGCTTTAATCGAAATATTTTTATTAAATCGTTTTTGTTCGAATACTATAGAAACATTTTGATGGATTGAAGTGCTTGGTTAGCATTGGTTGCTTTGAGTATATATTTATTTCTAAAAAAACATCGTGTTCTTGTAAGTGCTAGTTTAACAGCGTTTTAAAAGTTTATTTCGAGCGCAAACTTGAGTAAATTACTAATAATAGAATAAACGGCTTAATTTATAACTAATTGAAGAACTCTATATATCCATAATTTATTATTCAAATTTATTAAAAAAAATTTACTTATTTTCTTAACCTAATTTTATTTGAAACAATCAATAAAAACTGTTGTTAACATATAATATTAAACAGATACTTATCACAAGGCCGTTTATTAGAATCATTAAGAAACTGACCATTATATAATACCAAATTACAATTTTTAGTTAAATTTGCTTTAGAACTTTCTTGATTCCTTATTAATCATAATTTAATATAATCGTTTAATTGTTTTTACACGTTCATATATAAACATCCGACCAAATCATAAATTATTGTAAAGGATATAAAATACAACAACGAAAATTTAATATACTTTTCCTTCATCAATTTATACCCACACATTTACCATTAATCCGTTCGATTATTTATCAACTAAGTATGAGTTTTACTGCTTATAATAAGCTAGTTATTAATACCAGCCTGTCTTGGGAATTAAAAGTATATTAGTACATAGATGCTCTTATAGGGAGTATGCTCCTGTTTCATACAATACTCACCCTTGCTTATTTTTATTATATGACTTACTTCAAATTCCATTAAAGGGTTGTAACAAATGACCGAAGGTTATAGCGTTCAGGATTAGTAAAGTTTGTTTACTATATAGGCAAAATCGCTTTGTTTACATTTTGGGTAGTTTCGCACTCACTTATCATTTGTTATTTAAAATGTTTTAAACCATATCGCTAATAAACAACTTTTCCTGCTCTTTACATACTGTAACTTTTGTATAGAATATTTGAGTATTGAACTTGCCTTTCTTATCGCTTCTCGCAAAATCGTACCAGTTGTGTAGATACCCTGACAGCGGTATTGCAATAATTTTAATTGCAGTAATTTGAATGCTAAAATAGTTGCAAATATATGTATTTAAAACGTCATGAAGTTTTTCTGGTAAGTGGTAAACTAATTTATGTTTTTTATTCGCTTACAGTCATCTTTGTATCATATTATTTTCAAAGGCGCCCAATAATTCCTTACAATTATTAATTAATAAAGAATTGTTTCAATTTATTTAAAAGTCAGCATAACCGACAACCCTACAATATACGTGCTAGTTGTAAAAACGTGGCATTGTAATAATTAAACGTGGCAAACCGTAGTGTGAACTACGCCCGATGTCTTTGACAGATAACAAAATACATTAAACTCAAATATTTAAAACAAAGTCTTCTACTTTAAATGTATTCTTATAACCTATTAAACTTCAGCTTTCAAAATATAGCATAATATAAAAAAGTTATGTTCAAACTTTACGATCAACTTAAACAAGATTGATTATTCTCATACAACAAAATGTAACGCATTTTTTTTTAGATCACTTAAAAAACAGGATATCCAATTGCAATTTTTCTTTTACAGTTAATTAGCACTTTTTGAGCTGTCGAATATGATTTATCATCATCGAAGCGAACTTATAACTTTACATTGTTAGACTTGAGTGACATAGAGTAAAAGGGTAAAAGGAAAGGTTATACTTACCCTTTATCACTTTGATACATTTACGCATTTTAGTTTTTTTTTTATACGTAGTAAACATAGTGCATTAAAAGCAATAAGAAACAAATACCTTTATGGTATCCAACAATTTCATTTAAGATAATATATCATATCAACACAATAGACTACCAGAAGCTCAGGGAGCTCTGGAAAAAGGTTTCACGTACAACTAATGTAAGATCTGTCTTTGAAAGTTTTTTTTTTGTGCACTAACCATAAATAATGTTTTTTAAATACATCAAAGGAATTACGTAAGACAAAAATAATAAATGAATGAAATTAAATTGTTTTGTGCCGCTGTAATGATATAAGCTTAAAATTGTATTGGTTTATAAAACCCACGATAGGTTTATTACGTTCGTTAAGCTTCTTAACCCTTTATCCAAAGCAAATACAGATTTTCTATTCGAAGATTTTAAAATTAAGATGAAATCGTTTTACTTAAAGGAACATTTGTAGGAGTACTCGGTTTAGTAGTATCTACTGTGTATTTCCTTTGATGAGTTAAACCTCGCCGTAATAAAATCAAATAAGTAGGTACAAGTATAATTAAAAGACACACACAAATCAATGGAGGATTAGTCCGAAAGGTATAATCGGATGTAGCCACACTCGGATGTGGTGTTTTACACTTTTATTACTAATCATTGGCGGCTGGTATTAAAGAGCACAAGGGCACGTGCCCACCCAACCAAAACTTAAAACATCTTAGCTTTGAATTTATATTATTTAATCGAGATTGTTGTGTATTTTACATTTTTCCAGGTTTTCAAATAATCTAAAAAGAAATAGTAATGTGAATTTTAAGAAAGAAAATTCATACAAATTGTTATGGCATGTCACTAAAAATTAATAACACTGAACCGTATATTTACATTTTTATAGATTTTCGGTAAGATAAATAAGCTCATCAGAGCTTTGTATTTTGGTCTAATGAAAGTTATAAATTTTTTCTAGTAAATTATAAAAAATTACTGTAGGTACAGATTTTCTACTTTCTTCTTAGGTTACGTTATAATAACGAAAAGTTCCCTCAATAATGAAAATTCAAGAACAAAATAATCGCTAAGTGATTTATTTTGACCTCACTGACAATAATGCTACTATTGCTCAAATTAATTGCTTGCTTTACATTAACTTTCCTGGCAATAATTAAATCAAAAGAATTGGCCGTCTATTGGTATGTGTTTGAATTAGATAGGCTTGATGAGGTTAAGTCTTGCATCATGGGAGACAGGTAAACAATGAAACTACTCAAATTAAAATTAACGAGCTTTGCGCAAAGATGCTTCAAGCCGTCAATGTACTATTTTGGGTAAGAACCACCAAGAACACCCAATTTATTCATAAATAGGTAATTGCACAAGTACATTAATAAATCCAGTAACTCAAAAATCAATGGATGTAAAATAGGCGAGAATGATAAAATATTAAGTTGGCTTAGGAAACAAAAATTCTCTAAAAGTTTGTCTTCACTTTGACAGTGCAATTTTAGAAGCCGTTGTACTAAAATATCTTACAAATTAGATCCTCGTAAAAGTATTTACAGTCTAGTTGGGCAAATTCCTAAGCGTGAAATAGTTTGCATATTCGAAAATAAAAATATTTCCCGCAGAACTATTTATCGTACAATAGCGGATTGTGAACAATGTATTCCATGTATAAATCTCCCAAAAAGTGGAAAACCCAGACCTATTACCCAAGGCAGAGCATACACACTAGTAAGAAGAGCAACAAGCAGATGTGAAATGTCGGCCAGGAAATTAGCAATGGAGTGTAGAACTTCTAAGGACACAGTTTGGGAGGAATTCGTTAGGAATGGTCAAGAATATCGAAAAAGAAGCAAATGTCCAAAACATACATCAAATCAGTAGGCACGCATACCACGATGTTGTCGAGCATTAAGGCGGATACATTTTGCCAACATCAAAATCATTGTTATTGATGATGAAAAATATTCTAAGTAATTCAGAAATTAAGGGTAACGATGGTTTCCATACTGATAACATACAAAACTGCCCACAAAAAGTTAAATATAAAGAAAAGGCAACATTTGCTGATGAAATTTTAGTCTGGTGTGCGATTCCTGTAAGAGGGATATCGAGGCATATAAGAGGCGAAGCACTGGATAGTCAGCGCTATATTCGGAACTATCGGGTCTAACTGAATCACCTCATTAATGCTGAAGACGATACAATGTTTTGGCTAGACTTCGTTTCATGCCCTTACGCTAGGGAAAATCAGACCTGGCTCAACGCTCATAACATATCATTCGTAAAATGACCGCGCTCGCTTTGAACTACCAACAATTCCTTGTTGACATTAATTTTAGTAGATACAAACGCGACGTTCTCGCATAAAGGATCAATATATACTCTGTAATCCTTATTTTGTACTTTTATTTATAACCTCGCACCCCTTTAGCAGGAGTGACACTGTATTTAGCTAATGAAAATTTCGATCTAAGTTCTTGATTAAGCTTCTCAAACACGAAATTTTATTCTTATAATTTTTCCAAGTTCTTAACGTCCTAATATAACTGAATTCTTGATTGATTTTATATGAAATTTTATAGGTTCCACTTTAAAAAGTGACGTCGTCAAAGTTATTTTTGTTAAATTGAAATCGACGCAAAGGTCATGTATAGAATAAGCATGCAATTCTAATTTACCTAAACATGATCTTTCACATGTTGCTTAATTTGTCTCATTACTAAATAATTTTTTTTAATTTTACACTAAATTTTATTAATAAGTAGCGCCTCTATATATGGCAACTAAAACAAGTTACAGTTTGACCAGTGACGGCTTGTTATCTCTTATGCATCTAAACTGAATGTTAATTTAATTTCAATACAAACATTAGCTTATACTTCGCTTTAAAATTCATTGAATACTCAGCTTTGAATCTTAAATTGCAACTTGACTACACTATTTACGTAATATTTATACAAAATACTTTAATACATTTGTAATTTATTTTAAACTGCTTTCAATGGCGTATCGTAATTCTTCATAAACTCAATACTAATAAAATAATTCTGATCCAAATTAGTAAAAAACAAAAACAAATGTGACCAGTCAAAACGTTGCACCTCAAGCTCTGAATCAAACTGCTAATTTTGAATACATTAAAGGAATATCCATCGATGCAGATATGCCGATTGGATAAAAATCTACGATCCATTCGAATAGTTTTTGGGGTAAACCATTGTCAGAAAGCTGGTTAAAAAGTGCAGTGCACAAAACCTTATATGCTTAGGGAAAGATATGGAGCTGTTCCAGATATTGGTAACATAGAAATGCACTTCTTCATGGTCATAGCATTCAAAGCAGAGATACTGATCTGTAGTTAGCCCTATATACCCTTTCTTGAGGTCAAGGCGGGTTAAGATCTTTCTGGCTGCTTTGACATTAAATGTCGCTTTCTTTATCTCATGAAGTACATTTTGTATGGTTAGTAAGGGATTATTGAGAGACGGATCCAAAGAATTAGTAAAACATTGTTTGGAAAGTAGATCTGCTTTTGTTTTGAAGGTGGACACTATTTCGCTGCCGGGAGTCTCGGAAAAGCTTCAATTGATTATTTTGGCTAGAGACCTCAATAGTTTACTACTAAGTACGTAAGGAACAACTTTGTCTTTGATGAAAAAGTTTAGATTGCCGGGTTAGGTATCTGTGGTAATGTCTTGGCTGAATTTTTGTCTGCTCGTTTTCAAAGGTGTGGTGTAGAAAAAATTAACGCTGTGTAACTATGTTTAAGATACATTGTTAGGAAAAATATTTGGTGTTTCAAAAAAAATTAAATTGTATTCCATGAAATAAATAGAGAGACAACCCATAAAATCTATTCGTATTAACTAAAGTCAAACATAAATGCTAAGTTGCTCATGTAAAAGAAAGTAAATATTTATGTGAAAATGATGTTGCTTTAAACCACGTAACAAAAAGAAGACATCGACATGATTGCAATAATATTATGTATGCTTTAAATTAAGACGTCAAAAGGATGGGATAGTTCAGTTGTGATAGAACCAGATATTTCGAGAAAAATATAACGGCAGACTTAAAACTGATTCCACACCAACAATGGACTGAAGTACATAAATATATTGATTTCTATATGTTTGGAAAACCAACATACTTTACGTTTTAATCTAAGATCCCAAAAGCGTTATTTTGCTATATTATGTGAACATGCAACATCGCAAGACGCCATAATGTAATTTATAGCAGCACTTTAACGTACGGTTGCCAAAATCCTTGTCAAGCATACGAAAACCATGTAAAGAGTGAAACTAAAGGTAGACAAATAGAATCAATTATGAGAATCAGAAGAAACGCTGATTTACATATTTAAATTATGTCAGTAGGTACGTCTTGTTCTAGTGGACGTCACATTGGAGTTACTTTGGGATATATGATATATATATATATATATATATATATATATATATATATATATATATATATATATATATATATATATACGGGATTACAAACTCTTTTCACAAAAGAAAACTGCAGATTCTAGAGCTGATTTCATGTCAATTTAACGTAAACTACCTTAATACAAAAATACTTCCTAAGAGAGCTGGAGCTCTTGGAAGATAGCGCCCTAACATCGGTTTAATTCAAATATCTTCAAAATGGTTTCCCTTTAAATGATAGCGTTCTGTAAATTTATTTAGTGGAATATGTCCATAAAATTTAAAAAATTTTAATTTTTTCATAAAAGAATGATACTCTTGTCTGAAGTCGCTACGACGCACCGTTTTCGAAATAAATCGGCTTGAACTTTTCATGAGTTAATCATACTTTTATAATATTAACTAAGGAATTCATTTATAATTATAAAAGATGGCTATGGAAAATAAACAGAATAACAATTGCGTGAACGTCAAAATAACTAGTATTACAGGTACTAGTTGGGGTTAAAGTGTCAAATAAGTTTTAAGTGAAGGATTTTTTATTGTTAGTTACATTAACCAAAAAGTTGAATATTGTTAGAATGGTTTCGTTTCGTAACGAAGAATATGCCGATATGCATTTAGTGTCTGGCGAAATGCAATGCAACGCTCGGGCAGCAGCACGTAGATATGCAGATAAATTTCCAGGTAAAAGACATTCTGCTCTTACATCAATTACGCTCATTCATCAAAGAATTCGGGAAACAGGATCGGTAATTCCTAAAAATAATGAAACGGGAAGACATGCTGATGTAATGGAAGAATACCAGGATGATATTTTAATGGAAATTGAGTACAAGCCGGAAATAAGCGTAAGAAGGTTGGCTGCAATGTATCCCAATGTGTCAAAATCTTCTGTGTGGAACATTCTACATAAGGAATGCTTCTATACTTTTCATTTCAAAAAAGTCCAGGCCTTGCAAGTAGGTGATTTTCCTGCTCGTGTTGATTTTTCCAGTTTGATGCAAAATAAAGAGGATCAAGACCAAGCTTTTTTTCTAATATTTTGTTTTGTGATGAAGCCGCTTTTACAAAAAATGGAATTGTTAATATGCACAATGCACACTATCACTCCTATGTTGATGAAAACCCTCATGCGATAAGGGAAAGTAAACATCCGGAAAGGTTTAGCATTAATGTAAGGATAGGTGTTCTTGGTCATAATTTGATTGGACCTGTAGAATTGCCTAATCGTTTAAACGGCGAAGAAAATCTTCTACAAAATACTTTACCGGATTTATTAAATGACATTAATCTGAATATTCGGCGGAACTTGTGGTTTTCACATGATGGTTTTCCGTTTCACTATAGCAGAACTGTTCGTACTTGTTTAGATAACAATTACCGAGAGCGATGGATCAGAAGCGGCGGTCCGGTTGCATGGCCAAGAACGTCTCCAGGTTTAAATCCTGGCCATTTTTGTGTTTGGGGATATATAAAATCAATGGTTTATTCCCAACCAATAGAATCACGCGATCAGCTTTAGAGAAGAATTCAGGATCTCTGCGACGAATTTAGGAACAATAGGGGAATTTTTGCAAACATTCGACTATCTTTACATAAACGAATAAATTTGTGCATAGAAACGGATGGTCGTCATGTGGAGCATCTTTTGTAGATTCAGTTTTGTGTTTCATGCTTTCAGTTGTCATTTTGCATTTTTTTATTATTAATTGTGTCAGCAACATTTGTTTTTTGTATTAAAAACGATTATATTTTACCCGAGTTTATTTCTTACTTTCTAAAGCAAAATTAATTTATGACATGAGAGCAGTTTGACGTTCACGCATTTGTTATATTGTTTATTTTCCATAGCCATCTTTCATAATTGTAAATGAATTCGTTAGTTAATTTTATAAAAGTATGATTAACACATGAAAAGTTCAAATCGATTTATTTCGAAAGCGGTGCGTCGTAGCGACATCAGACAAGAGTATCATTCTTATATAAAAAATCTAAATTTTTTTAAATGATATGTCAAAATTGCGAAATTTTGAAAAAGAAAAAACTTATGAGTAACAATGTCCAATACTCCGCCCAAAGGAGCCGCTTATGAGTACAACTAAAACATCATATTCACGTCATACGATTGGGCATATTCCACTAAATAAATTTACAGAACGCTATCATTTAAAGGGAAACCATTTTGAAGATATTTGAATTAAACTGATGTTAGAGCGCCATCTTCCAAGAGCTCCAGCTCTCTTAGGAAGTATTTTTGTATTAAGGTAGTTTACGTTAAATTGACATGAAATCAGCTCTAGAATCTGCAGTTTTCTTTTGTGAAAAGAGTTTGTGGACATCCCGTATGTATAATATATATATATATATATATATATATATATATATATATATATATATATATGTGTGTGTGTGTGTGTGTGTGTGGTGTGTGTTGTGTTGTGTGGTGTGTATAGAAAAGTGCAATAGTCTTTTCATTTGGCAAGCTGCAAGCATAAGTCAGCAGCAAACCGGGCTACTTTAATGAATGTGCTGTAAATGTGCCGCCTGCAAAATATTATGTTAAATAAAAATATTTCAGGTATGCGGCAAACAAAAGACGACCCTTTAAAATTGGGATTTCGGTGTATTAAAAATTGTACATTTATTGTACAATTGTAGGTACTTGTGAAAGTATTAATCATTTATTTTAGATGTGGCTATTTGAAAATACTAATGTTTTGATTAATTTAAAATAATTATAAATGTAGTTTGCATTAATTTTTTGGCATTTAATATTGTCATGAACATAAGTTTTGGAAACATATGAGATATGTAATCAGCAATCAGTCTTTGTCATCCTCATCCGATGCGAAGAAGCTGCCATTTTGTCTTGCAGAAGTTCCCACATACGCAGTTCCTCTTTAATTATACGATGAACACCCTTTTTCCACTTTTCTGCTTTGGCATTAACTATTGCTTGCATTAAAAGCTGTTGCACCTCACTTAATTTAAAAGTCGTATTGTAACGACCTACTTCACTTTTATTTGAGCCCAAAGTAACTCTATGGAGTTGAGTTCGCAGAGATATGATAGTAATCTATGTACGGTAATCCCGCGAGAAGCACAGAGTTCATCAATAAGATACTTAACAAATTGTTGCTTATGCTGATTTGCTATAGCTAAAAGCTCTTGTTTGAGCATAGTTTCATCAAACTGTATCGGTTTGGATGTTAACCATTTAACAATGTCTCCTTTTTTCCATGCAGTTGTTGC
This sequence comes from Vesta saturnalis, assembly GCA_036346205.1. Taxonomy (NCBI): domain Eukaryota; kingdom Metazoa; phylum Arthropoda; class Insecta; order Coleoptera; family Lampyridae; genus Vesta; species Vesta saturnalis. The sequence goes on from JARFJB010002021.1 coordinate 5,976,726, forward strand.
TAGAATGGTAACGTGCATTATCCAGAACAATTACAGCTTCCCATGAAATGTTTGCTAATCTATTGATAATCTATATTTGATATTTGATAATCTCCTGTGTGACTAAACTGAAACACTAGTAAACCATTCTTTAAGAATCCATTAGCACTACGTATATGTCGTTGATCTTTGGCCGACGGTGCATTTATTTCAGTTGGCCAACCCTCTTGGACTGTTCGATGGCAACTTATAATATTTTAATCTTACCAAATTTCTTTACGGTATATCCGCTGTTCAACCAAGTCTCATCGAGATAAAAGTTTTCCCGTCCTTCGGTACGAAACTTTCGCGAAGATATTTTGGTCTCCCAGAAACAATTTGGAGATTATCATTAGTAATGGTTTTCGATTCACCTTTTCCCACGAAAAATTAAGTTCCTGCAGTACCCTGTGTAGTGTCGACCTAGACAATTGTGGTGTATCAACGTCCCCTTTTAGTACAACTACTATTTTGTTGAGGGTAGGAATTTCTTTATTGAAGCGGAAGGAATGGATTTTCTTCTTCACTTGAACGTTCCTTTTGTTTTCCTGTTGAGCAAGTCAGTTCTTTCAAAACACCCTCTTTTTGTTCTTTTAATAATCTGTACATTGTTGACTTCCCCAATCCCGTCATATTAGAACACATGTGTACTACACTATCTACATGATTTGTCATCATGATTTGATACTTTAAGGTATTATGTACATTCAGAATGATATTTTTTTCATTCCCACCGAGCAAACTAAGTTTCAAACATTTTTCTGGGGAAGATTTATACCACTATTTTCAACCAAAACTCGAAAATAACTGAGCATTTTAAAGTACTTGTGTTGAAATAACAAATGTGGTAATTGCATCTTAATGCATCCTCCATTAAGTGAGTTACATTTCTAATTTATGTATAATTACATAATAGTGTAATAAGTACTTTCTAAACTAATGCAAATTTTCTTGGAATTTCGGACGATTCTCGCTATGCTGCATAATAATGTATTTTTCGCCTACCCCCTCGGAAACTCAATCATAACGTCACAATAAATCGTGCATATATGAACATTTAGTTTCCTTAGGACGACTTAGAAATTTAAGTTTTTCTCAATAGAGGTCGTTAGGAGTTTTTTTCTTGTGATCCTTATACATTAAAAATCTATTTAAGCTTAATTAAACGCCTTGTTTCAAATTACGCAAATTTTGTATATATTTTAAAGATCATTTATCAGTGATTTTATTATGAACAATTTTTATTTATTAACATATAAATCCAAATTCGATTCTCACTACGTGTATAATTAGTTGCATACACTACAGGTGTATTCGTCCTGCTACTTATTTGACAAATGTCAATCAATTGAAATCTTTTAAACTTTTGAAATTTGAATGTATAATTGTTATTAATAATTATAAACTTCAAAATGACACAATTAACTTATTGCCGGAGAAATCCAAGACACGGTAATAAATGGGGTATAACAGCTATTGTAAATGGTGAAGTACCAAAAAGGCAAAAAATACTACAGTAAGTACTATTCTCGCTTATCAGGTAGAAAGCGACAAAAAAATAGATCCTGGGACATTATGGTCAGAATTCTCGATGTTAAAATCCGTAATCACAGTTAAAGAAAACATTGATATTGTCTCCTTCAATAAAGTACAGGCGTACATGAAGAAGAATTCAAAAAAACTATATCCCTAAAAAATCGCAAGAAAAAGAATACCTGATGTAAAGGTAAAATAAAACGTTTCTAGTTTAACATATGGATGCTGTCGTCGAGGAGAACTATTGGACTTGCTTGTTGACCATATATCTGTTAAAGATGACTGCATAATCATATCAATTCCGAATACAAGTCCCAAGGACTTTTGGATAACCAATAAAATAATTGATTGCATATTATTATTCGATATTATAGGCATCTTCGAGAAATATTATGCATTAAGACCGTTGCATACACCACATAAAAGGTTGTTTGTTTTTACTCATGAGGAAAATTCACAGTACAGCCTGTGGGTAACACAAATTTGGAGAAATTCCTGACATAATTGCCACTTTTTTGAAGCGACCAAACCCTAACTCTTATACTGGTCACTGTTTCCGACGCACTTCTGCAACCTTAATGGCTCAGTCAGGAGTAGATATGTTAGCAACTGAAAAGCATGGAGGTTGACGTTCCTCCGCAACTGCAGAAGGATATATTCATAGCTCTCCTCGTACTAAAATAAGTGCTTCAGAAAACATATTACAAGGATCAACCTCAGCGGGAATTACTGCACCACCTACTCAAGAAAATGTGCCACAAATATTCGATGAGCCCACTGATCATCAAATATTCATATTACTAATACCACGACTAGAATTAATCATCCAAGCTCATCAGGAATAATCATTAATAACTGCGCTTAATGTATAATAAACATTTATTATAAGAGTTGAATATTACTAAATAAATAAAACTTTATTTAAGTATATTAAATTTGGGGCAGGGAAGGCGAAAAATGGTTGAGTGCACTTTTGGTCGAAATGGCTTTAGCAGCCCTCCGATTTCTCAGCCTAAAATCGTCGAGCTGCTAAATCCTACTTTCCACCCTTGGTTCACTATATACTATATCTACTTCAGTAAAGATGTTTGTTTTAATACAATCTCAAACAATTTTACGTAACTAACAGAGATAGAGCTGTCGCTTCATTTCTCGTTAAATAATATGCTAAATTTGAAACATAGACATGATAAATGACGTCACAAACGGTTTCTCTGCTCAAACTTGAAACAGAAGTAAAAGAGGGGCACCTCATTTTTCACTTTTTTAGACGCCCACGTGGGGATCGTATTTTTTCACCTGAGAATAAAAAAAGACGTGTTAATTAGGATCCGTTTTTATCAAAGGAGATTGCATAATTACTATTACCTTTTTTTAATCCCAACTACTGGTTTTGACCTAACCACACCCTAATATCTTCCCTAGGGGCATGTTTATAAACATAAACTCCTTTCTTGGCTGATGTATTTTCTCCTAAGACGGCTGCGAAGGCTGTTTCGGCGATCGCTACTCCAAACTTCCCCGAACATAGACAAGTGCCCCCACAAGACCCAAGGCCTGCAGCATTCTCGTTTCTCGCGCGTTTCGCTCTTTAAAGTATAACCGTCATCGAGTGAGCATTATTATAATGTATTCTCCTGTTTATGAGCCAACTATCAGCGGACATTAGAGATTTTATTGACTTAATAAGCTATTACAACATAACCGTTCAAGATGATGATGGAAACGATGACGTGGATGAGCTGAATGTATCTCACATCCATGGTGATGGTGATGATTCAGAGAAGAGGAAGAAGAGCGATGAGGTAGAGGAAAGGACGAGTCTCAAAACCATGATGACGAATCACGGTTCAAGAAGAAGAAGACCGATAAATAACGTAATTAAAAAAATGATGCATTTATAATAATAATATATTTTCAAATGCTAAGCTTTCCTTCAATTTTTATTAATAAACTTGTTTTTCCTAACGGTGCTTGAACCTGCACTAACAATGCTGCAGTTAATGCGAAAGGGCGGTTAGATGGGTATTTACAATAAGTGTGAGATTGGCTTTCTTTTGCACTCTGTAAGTTAAATCATACTGCTATTTTTTGAATTGAGAGCTCATTTTGTATGATTAAGTTAAATCAATTTCGTATTTTTTAATTGTTGTTGGTTGGTTTTATCAAAGTGTAAGTTAGCCTAATCAGTATTTCAGAGCTGTAAAAACTAGTTTTCGCCGGCTGTAAGTTATGATTTAATTGATTGAGATTGATTTGATTGATTGATCTTATCGTTTGATTTGATCGGTCGAACGTGATTTGTGTGGGATTGATCTGCTTAATTGATTTGATTAATTTGATTCGATTAATGGATTTGTGTCTTTGAGAAAGAGACGATCGAGACAAGGGAGAGCGAACACGATTAACCTCTATTACATAAAACTTCATTAGTCTTTACACCACTAGAAGGCACCACAGACAACCCTAATTAGTCCTAGAAATATACCGCTTGTTTAAAAATATATCATGAGATGGTGCCACAAACGAAACCCTAATTAGCTCTAGAAATATAACGTTAGGTGACCCCCTTTATTACAGAAAATATTCATTAGTCCATACACAACTAGATGGCTACACAAATTCAAATTTCGCAACAAGGGGGCCCAGACAGGAGGACGCAGACCTAACACAAGTTCCTTTATTTGTCTTATAAGTTATCATTAGGGCCCTTTATTAGAATATTATTTACAGCCAGACATAGGAGCCAAGGCAGGGGTGTGAAGGCCCGAAAGCAAGTTGAGAAGTCCTATGTCCGTCTTATAAGCTAGCAATAGGCCTCTTATTAGAATGCAGGTTCAAATTTCTCGCAATAAGTAATCAGAATGTAAACACTTAAATACAAATTCAAATTTCCCATCAAGGGACCAGGGATTAAGACCCGAAAATAAGATGCGAAGCCCTGTGTCTGCCTTATAAGTTAGCATTAGGCCCCCTTATTATACTATGAGTTTAAATTTCCCCTCATAGATCGCACCGCAAACAAATTTAAATTTTTGGTTGAGGGGCATGGGCCTGAGAGTAAGTTGCTAAGCCCTGTATTACAAGTTAGCATTACATCCCTTATTACAATAGAAATTCATATTTTCAGCCATAACCTGCAGAGACTTAAATACAAAATCAACTTTTCCGCCAATGGGGCCCCAATAAGGTGCAAAGCCCTGAGAGCAAGTTGCGCAGCCCTACACCTGTCTTACAAGTTAGCATTAGGCTCCTTATTATTATAATAGAAATTCAAATTTGTCGCCAAGGATACCGCGACAATACACGCAGGCCCACGAACAAGTTGCGATCACGACAAGGGGCGAAGACCCAAGAACAAGTTGCGACATCCTGAAACTGTCTTACAATCTCGGTTATGTTCGGGGAAGGTTTGAGTGGGGATCGCCGAAACAGCCTTCGGCGAAAGCTTCGCGTCGCGAAATTTACCTACATGAGACATGCAAATAACGGTTTCTCGAGACGTCAAGTACTTGCAGCCACCAGTAAACAGATTGAGATGGTTGTCACGTGCACTAGGATTTATTTAATCAGGAAAAGTTTCTCATAAGTGGTGTTGAGTTAAAGGTTAAATTTGTACGATCAAGAGATACTGTAGTCTAATGGCGGCGCATGGTTCAAATTACAAACGCGGATTATTGACATTAGTTTACTGGCAAGACGTATACGAATCAATCCCGCCATTCTAATTGCGCGCTAAAACCTTAGAAATAACTGCAGTTTCGAGTAAATTTCTCACTAGAGGTTTATGTGTAGTGTACGCTACTTGTTTCTGTAACCGCGCTCTAATATCTTCCCTAGGGGCCTGTGTATAAATCTAAGTTCCTTTTTGACAGATGGTATTTCTCCTAAGGCAGAGCTTGTATGTGAAATAGACTTCTTAACCTGATTATAAAATCTAAAACGGTTTTTTTTTGACAGAGGTATTTCTGATGAGACAGAACTTTTATGTGTGTAAAATAACATATAGGCGAAATGTAGCTTAAAGAAGAGGACACAGGCAATTGGCTGCATACATCACAATATTAAATAACCTGTTTGCCCAATATATATTTGGTTTTGCTATTGACGATTTGATAGACATTTTATTCTAAATTAGTTAGTAATTTAATTTAATTAAAACAGCTTCGCTTTGCATGGCATGTACGGTGTTTATTATTATTGTTTACGTCCAATTGCGGAATCGTGCATTCACTTTTGTATAACTACAACTTTATTAACTGATTACGCAATACCCATTAACTGTTTTATTATCATTATATATATATATATATATATATATATATATATATATTATATTAAATCAATTGTATATGTTATCTTTATCTTGATTAGCTTCTTTAGTATCAAAAAATAATCCATAACACATTAATTAACGCAATGTCGACGACTGATGCCACTTTCCAATCATAATGAAGTTGTATAACTGTTAAGAATAATAAACACATATTAAGAGGCACGCCAACAGATCCCCGTCTTACAAGACTACGCTACGGCCCCTTATTAAAATACTACCCCCAATGCACAAATAAATTAGGTCAAATTGGTAGATGGGATTAAAAAAAAAGTTATAATAATTATGCAATCTCCTTTGATAAAAACGGATCATAACTAACACATCTTTTTTTATTCTCAGGTGAGAAAATACGATCACCACGTGGGAGTGTAAAAAAGTGAAAGGTGAGGTGCCCCAATGGGCGGGGTTGTGACGTAAAAAAATTATAAAATAATAGGTCATAATTACAATTACAAATATATATTTTTAAATATTTTATACGAACACAATAAATTGAAAAGTATTTTACAGGCTTTATAGTATATGCCTTTAAGTTCACCACTGACCTGTCGCTGTCAAATGATATATTACTCTCTGGTATTCTGGGATGTACTTTACTAAACTTTTATTACTAAAAATGCCTATTTAAAGACAATGCTTTTAATAAGGGAACTCTGAATGAAATGAATATACACCATTCCAGATGTTTCAATAAAAACTATTGCAAAGTGAGGTAAAAGCATAATGGATCTTTTTCTCACGTGTTCTATTAACATGGATAATAAATAGATAAATTAATTTAGTGTAGTTTATAATAAAAAGCTACGTATCTAATAACTCAATTAAGCTGTAATCATTTTCTAAAATAAAGTCTTTGGGCGCCTCCAACTTTGTTGTCAGTGATCGAATATTCAGATGAGCCATTTGAACGATCCATCATGGTTTTGATAGAATATAGTCGACACTTCATAACATATTATGCATAATCAGTATTAAACCTTATGAAACGTAATCTGTATGGTACATAAAGGTTTTAAACCGTAAATTCGCATACTAACCTGTGGAAGAGTCAGAAAATACAAGTTTGAATAATGCCATTGGCACAAAAGATAAGGTGTAATAATGATGTTAAAAATGTGTAATATTCGCAAATATTGTTGGAGTCCTTTATTGAGCGAATCGAAGAAATTTCGATTTAATCTCAAAGAGGGCGATGATATCATATATCTAGAATAACTGTCATGAGCAAAAATCTAACACTGGACGTTCTCATAATCTTTACCATAAAGTAAAGCAGTGTGAACGTTCAGATCTAAATTTATTGAAGTTCGGAATGAATACATCATCGTTCGAGACTAATTTAGTAAAAATTGTTATTAAACCACACACTACGCTTGATATGTATTCTAAAGGACGTCCATTAAGAAAAACGGTATATTTTATATTTCTTTGGGGTCTCTTGTTACCCTTCATTTCTTTGGTATAATTCAGAATTATAGTAGGCGACTATCTGCACAATTGCCACATATTTGTCCCTCACATAATGCTTTCCCATCCTTCGTCATCTCTTATCGCTGACTTTGCCAGACCACCCGCTGCATGCTCTAACACATTCTCGACGAAAATAAAACTTACAACAAAAAATTGTTAGAGTTGAATTTGCTTCATCCGCTTTAATTTTTTATTTTTACTTTTTATATTGCTGGAAAAATGATTTTGTGTGCCGTTAAAACTTTCTTAATAAGGTTACTGAAAGAGGTTAATCGTGTTTGTTAGTGATGGTGCTAAATTAAGCTGTACGTGCGAAAAATAAATATAACGAGGGAAACTTGAGTTTCTACCGTTTATAATGTCTTCTATTTAAGCATTCCATTAACTTGGTACTTAACAATGCAGTTTACTTTTCGATTAAACTGAAATATGCACAAGCACGCCGCAAATTGCACAGATTTAAACAGTGTAACATTTAATCCTTATGTGTATTTTACCCATAATCCATTTATTCCTATTTAGAAGCTTTACTTTAACTAAACAATTCAACAACAAAAATTTGGGAATTACAGTATGGATTTCATTATGTACGAACATGTGTAGGGTGATAATTGAAGTATTTCTAATGTCAAAGTTGCTGAATATCTAACAATGTGGGCCTATTCTGTAAAATAAACTTCTCCAATTATTGAAGTGACAATGTGCAAAGTAACGATGAATGCTTAATAAGGAAAACTTTGTAGGTTACGTGGCCTAATTTACGAAATTATGCCGTTGTTCATTTAGTTCCGTTTCACGTTCCAATAAAATGATCATCAAGCTTACAATATATTTTTATTGGATAAATTGGACATTTAGTTAATTTTCAACCTCTTAGTGCTGCATCACAAATAAATATTTGGGTTTCATTCATCTTGTTAGTTAAATTCCGAAACTATTAAAACAAAATAAGTTGCGCGTTCATAAAATAACAAAAACAGTTAGGGTTGACACATGAATATTTCATAGGCACATACAGAGTGTCTCACGGTAACGGCCCTTCAGAATTATTTCACAGCGTTTTCGGGCATGCTCTACTCAAGTCCACACACCACTTCCAATTATACCGGTGATTGACGTCATCTTCGTTATTTTAAAGGAAACGCCCTGTATATTACTGCAATTTTGGATTCTAAGTAACGTTTTAGGTAGACTTTCATCAAGTTTCCCTATTTCTAAAACTAAGCGTCTTTATCGCATTAAGGACCATGCAGTGAAGTAATACGACTTTATAAAACAAAATTATTTATTTAGGCCATAAATATATAAGAATGGGCAAGAAATAGCTATTTGTATTGCCAGAGAGGAAAGTGGTGGTTTTCCTTCCGACTGCAGAGTTTGCTGCCCGAGTCGTAAACGAGGGCAGCAACTGCAGAAGGGAGGGGAAAGATACTTTACTCCAGTGCAATACATATGATTTTTCCAACACCTTCATGAAAACTGTAAATAAGAAATAAAAATGTGAATTTCGAAATTTTGCGTCGAATCTAGTAGTTATTATCGTTACCAAGGAGTCAGAACAACAAACATTCCAAAATTTAGAAAAAAATTACATTTTTTAGCGGGAGCCAAAATATTTTGCCTCCCTAGGGAAGAAAAGGGGTACTTTCGTCACGAAAATTAGGGAAGAAAATTGAATTTTCGATAGAGGTGTTGGAAAAAATCATTTTAGGCTTGCACTGTAATGACCCAGAAGAGGAGTAAGAAATAAATTATTATTATTTTTAATATTATTGAGATAATGCCGTAAATAATAATTTATTCCATTTCTTTAATTCCGATATCATAGCAAACAGCACTTTTGCGTGCGCACCAGCTTCCCCCCTTCTTAATATGTGCAAATCCATCGCCCATGAATTTTTCCAAACCCCACTTCATCCAATTTTTTGATATAATTCGACACTCTGTTCTACAAAACACTTATTTGTGTAATATCCAACAGAATTTCTCTGCAACCTGCTTTTAATAGTAATTTATTACTATTTCTCTGTTCGAGAATATCGCTTTTAAAGCAATTTTGTGCAATTTACCTTATTGTTATAACGTATTGTACTATTTCTAAATACGACCTGTATGATAAAAATATTTAAAGAATTCTTGTGACGTAAACAATCCCGAAATAAATAATTTGACGCTAAAGAGGGACTAGCTCCTATATCGAGTTGTTTATCCGCTAATTACCGATAGTGAATGACTGGATATCGATGTCTTTTCATGCAACGATGCTTGAAGCTCGTCTGGAGGATCAAAACTAACGCTGGTGCTTTTGGAACGTCTTATTATTATTCCACCATTAAAATTCTACTAATTTAAAGTGTCCAAATTAACTTTAAGTAAATATAACTACTAAGAATTCGCGGGTTCAGCTGAGGTTACCTAACCTGGCCATTGGCAAATTCCAAATCTAAACCTGCTGTATTGCCCGCAAAGTTCTACTTATTTAGAGTGTCCGTATTAACTCTGAATAATTAGGATCTCTAAGAGCTTACTAACTTCGGCTCGAGATTACCTTGGCCGCGAGTGAACCCATAATTAAACCCCCTGTATATGTAAATATCCCCAGTGCCTCCTTGTATAAATATTATCTAAAACAAACACATCCAGACATAACGAAAACGTTTAATTTACTTTCACGAAAGTGAATAATTAAAACAGGTATATTTCGTAATACCAATACTGGCAATATTAAAAATTGTACAGGATTAATTCTTAGTTTTAATTTATTTTAAACGTTGGAGTAAAATTGCACATAAGAAACGATGTAAAACCATTCCACAATTAGTGAATGTTTTAAAAAGATGGAATAACGTTCCTGTTCACGCAAACCATAAATCTAATTATTTATAACATTTTCCCTGTGTATATAAATCAAATACTCTAAGTAGTTCAAGGTCCCTAGTTAACGGGACATTAACCTTACATTTGTTACAATTCAAACTTCCGCTTGTTGATGGAATTATACTAAACCCTCCTATCCAGGTATTCCCATAACTAATCAAATCTTAATCAAGTGTTCCCTCCTACAAAAAAAAGTAACTGTAGTGTGCAAACTTCAATTTCAAACCTAATTTATTAGGTAAAAGGATCATTTTAAACCTCAACTTACCTGTTAACGTTAATTATCCAAATGATTTGTTGAACATACACATAGTATTTCGAAGTAAAATTAACCACATTTATAACGTTATTTTTCGCTTTAAAACCGACATATCACTTTGTTTATACTTTCAAAACCTATAACTGACGTAAAATTACAGAACCGCATCCACGGAAAACCAAAACTCTCTAGCAGCACGGGTGTTCTCGAGGCCATCACCATCCGTACCCGGCCACCCAGTTGGGCGAAGTGAAAACAACCACCAAGAAAAAAAAACTTAATTTATCTTCACGCCCTAACATTATTCATTTATTTTTTTTATAATATTAATTTAATTTCCTTTTCTTTCCAGAATTGTATTTTTCTTGTTAACCAGACTATTATTTTGTTTAAATATGTGTACAAAATTTGTTCGTATCTAATTATTTAAAGGTTATAAGAGTCTAAAAACAGAACCCATTCCCACACCGCACTGTAGCTAGTGAAGGACTATTAACTAAATCCAGATAGTGAAATTTTAATTTGTCAAGTACCCGAAAGGGTGTTACAGCACAGTATAATTCTAATCATTGGCGTGGAATTGTTCAAAACAATTTGGGTGAAGATGAACATTACACTTTGCGCACGTATAAATCGTATTTTTGCACAACCTACATCTTCTTCTTGATTTCCTTTTTCGTCTATTATCACAGACTCTACGCCATTGTAACGTACTTCAGGGGGCAATTAGTGCTTTGAGGGTCGGCATTATTTGGTAGTTACTTCATTATAATTATTTTCGTCATAGTCTTGAATATCGAAACTCTACCATTTTATCAATGTGAGAGTTAAGTACGACCGAAAGTCTACTTGCGACGTCTTGTCATGATTAGCCAGTCTATATATTTTCCAGGGAATGACGATAACACTGTATCATATTTACGATAAAAAACCTCCACCATTTTTTCCTCTGACACAAGTTCTGTAATTTGCAATTCTCTTATCATGTAGATCAACTTCTTCCATATTTTGAAAATAATCAGAGTATACTTTGGGTTGAGGCATTCATTTCTTTTCCATTATTCATTTTGGCGCTCTCTAAGGGTCGTATAGTGCAGCTGTTGTTGGCTACTGTGACGACTCTTTTTCATGATCAAAGTGGGTTTCATAGGGCACTGCGGTTTTCACGTAAAATGCTTCAGATTTCAATATATGAAATAATGTATAAGACGAAAAAAAGTTGTCAAAGATTATACGATGAGATAAAGCTTCAATAATTGAGAGCAGATCTGTAGCTACTCGCTCGCCCAAAGTTAATTGAGTGCTGTCACTGTCAGTACTTTTCCCAACATTACGAATAAATTTGTATAGGTAGCGATTTGGACTGCACATCACAGTTTGTAGCCGAATCGTACAGATTTCCCTTTTATGAACATCTTACAAAAATGTCTTCTTAAATATGGCACTATTTCCTAGTCTATGGTAAGATTATGTAAAAAATTTCAAATTAAAGATTTTTTCATTGATATCAAAAAATGGTTATTTCTATCCATTATCCCACAAACGAATATTTTATTTGATTGATATAAACTTATTATGACATATATTTTCTAACCAAATGCAAACCCTTATTCTCATCTTTTGACCAATACATTTTCATAGCAGGTAATGTGTGATATCCTGATAGAATCATTATTGCAATAAATTATTTTAGAGATACTTCATTTAGATGAAATGGATGATAATTATTATCAGGCAGGTATTTCATATCTTTGGGTAGATCTTTTAATATAGGAAAAGAAGTATAGGTAGTTTCAACTTTCTTCCGGGAATGTTTTCCTTCGGTTTTGTTAGTCTACTTGCTCTGGCAACAGCTTGGTTCGTTCTAGTTTAACATATATGCTTGTATGCACTTCAAACGTGCCAGCGACGTCAGCTATTTCCATATCTTATTCATCGATAACTTCATCAACAGCAGTTGAACGTGTGTAGCATCAATCGTATCTCAGGAGCAGCACCAGGGGGACACTAGAGGTAATCCTCAAGAACCTGGAGACTTAAAAAATAATGGTACATATATTTTTATTTGGATTGAATAAATATTATTATTATTATATTTTGAAAGTTAGTTTGAGAACATTCTCGGCAGAATATAGCTATTCTTGAAGTTAAATTTTAACTGCTAAAATTGACTAAAACTCACAATTTTGCTTCAAATTTTCAAAATTTTCCTAGGGACCCTTCATTGCCTTGGAGGGTATTCCATACCCCAATAACTGCTCGGTATTCTCCCCGAAAGTATATGCTGTGGTCCCCTGCCGTGTCCACATGTAATAACTAATCATCTTTATCCAACAATGCTAAAGCTCCGAAGTAGGCAGAAGTCTTTTGTTCGTACACATTTAAATAAACACGAGTCTAATTAGAAATAAGTAAAAAACTAAAGTATTTTATGTTATCTACCTAGCTGTGAAAAAAAGCACATAAGAGAACGAAAAAAATTATTTTTCATCATCAACTCCCTTCAACACTAATACACTTATTTCATCTTTTTTCATTGCATTCTGATAAAAATTCCTTTGGTAACCCTGCAAAATATTCTTCAACAGCTTCTTTGAGTTCGCCATCAGAAGCAAAACGCTTTTCCCTGAGATGCTTTTTTAAATTTTTGAGTGAGAAGAAGTCTGACGGAGTTCGGTCGGGGCTATAAAGTGAATGCCTTAACTGTATAAACCGACAGCCATTGATTATCTGCTGAACTTTGATTGTCTCATGAACCCGATAATTGTGCAGCAAGCTTTTGTGGATAAGAATGCAGCGTTTTTCCTCCAGAGCATTTTTAAATTTTTGTTTCCGTATGCCTCCCATTTATGGTAGATCCCTTCGGCATATATTCAACAAGCAAGACTCCTTCACCATCCCAGAAAACAGTTCCAACCAGTTTTTTTCCAAAAAATTGTGTTGGCCTTTTTTGGTGGTGGAGACCCCTTATGAACCAACTGAATGGATTCTTGTTTAGTAGTAGGGTCCCAGTAATGTACCCAAGTCTCATCACCGGTGATAATTCGAGAAAAAAAATTTTTGTCCCACTCCAACTCGGCCAAACTTTCTTGAGAAACTTCTTTTCTGTACAGTTTTTGTTCAGGTGTAAGCAATTTGGGTATCCACCGTGCAGACACCTTCTTCATACCCAAATCGTCATGCAAAATTTTGAGGACACTTGTTTGGGATATACCGACTTCATTGGCAATGACAGAGATCTTTACAAGCCGATCTTTCAGTACCAAACTTTCAACTTTTCGCACAATATCTTCAGTTCGAGCTTCAACGGGTCGTCCGGACTTTGGGTCCCCATTGATTGATTCTCGACTTCGTCAAAAGAGTTTAGTCCAATATTTTACTTGAAAATAAGATGGTGCATCTTCAACATACACAACCATTCTTTCATGAATTGTTTTTGGACAATTGTCTTCGTTTGTTAGGAACTCTATTACGTTGTGATGTTCAATCTAATTTCACTCATTTTATTGACAAAAATCTCTATAAACAGCACAAACTAAACACAACTTAGCATGTATACTTTAACAGAGACAGCAATTTTATAATAATTTTGTTCGACATTGTCACTTTTCTTGTTTCATGGCTAGGTAGATAATATAAAATTAATCACAAATTTAGAAGTGTATTGATAAAGTTCTATATGAAATTTAAAACCATTACCATAACCAGTTTTACATTATTCAAAAAATGCAGGTCAACAAATCCCTTTTAGTTAGGAGGCGGTACTTCGAAAACCATCGATGTGATAAAATAAATACACCGGTGCGCGGGAATAAATATAGCGTAAATAGTTCATTAGTTAAGGCTAAGTGTTAATAAATAGTAATAAATACATAATCGTTATAGTGTAGTGCGTAGAAAATCAGAAAATGCGAAAAAAAAAGTGTACATTTAACAGAAATTTGGAAAGTGAATATGCATTTATTAAACCTCACGTAGAGATGTAAAATGCTTAAAATGTTGTGCACAGTTTTCACTTGCACATAGTGGAAAGACAGATATTGTTCTACACATATCGACACTTAAGCATAAAAAGGTAGATATTTCCGCTTCTAGTAGTAGTAAAGTATCATCTTTTTTTCGTAAGGATACATTTGGAAATGAAGCAGAAAAGCTAGCAGCAATTGAATGTACCTGGTCACATCACAACGTGATACACAATATTGCAAAGTAAAGTAGAAAAACATTCATGCCTCCTTTTACGGAATTGAACAAGGTCATTCTTTGTAACGGTATAAACGGGTGGTAGAACGGGATTACAGATAAAATTGGCCTTTTTGCCCCGACTAGCCAGCGTATGGGTGTAGGTCAGATGTTGAAAAATTTTGCACAACCAGAATAGTAAATCGTACGTAAGTCAAAATAGGGATGAAGACAAATCATTCGGTTAATCGCGCCAGAATGTTTGGTAGTCAAAATAAGGGTCGTCGTGCCATTACGAGTACATAGCGTGTCTAAACATACAAAAACATACGCTTACCTATCCGCAATCAATTCCAGGTGTGCTGGACAGCAACTCAGCAAACTACCTGAAATCGGGTCGAAAAAGCATATCCGCTTCAAAATAAAAGCGTGATAAACACTCATAACGTTACGTTAATACACCTCCGTGTAATAATAAGGCATTAAATAATAATAAAACAAAAAAAAGAAAATCTATAGAATGAACTCTAAACTGAATTAATACTCAACAAAAAAAATCAAATAAAATACTAAATATTAATAACGCTATTACTCAATAAAACAAAAAACTAACTTGTTACGTTAAAACTAAATTACCGGTAACTTGCAATTTGCAAAAAACTTTATGTAACACAAAAGGTTTCCACAGAATTAAAACACATTTATAAAAAAACCTAACAAAGCTATAATAAAATAATAAAAATAATAAGGATAAATATAAAAGAATGTAAACATACGATAATGCGTATCAACAAAAAAAATACAAATGCTTAAAAGGCGACAGGATGTCTGATCAGAAATTCTTTTACGCCAGTCTAAATGGTTTAACCTATAAATATAATAATCGTGGATAATATACCCACACATAGGCAATTGCCCTTTAATCACAAAATAAAATAAGAAAAAGTGTGAAGGCGGAGCGTCAAAACTATAATTAATCACACTAAATATATTTAAAGCAACTTAATTTACCAAAAAAAAATACGACACCGCTTCCAAACTTTCATCAACACAAATAAAAATAAAATTTACGTTCAACTTGTCAAGTTGTCAGTTGTAACTGCAGTCCCCAATTAATTTATAAAAAATTGTGTGAAATATTAAATTTTATTATTACAAAGAATTTTGAACATTTCAAGAAATTTTGGATAATTATTTGAAGATTTTAATATATTACTAATCAAGAAAATTATATAAAAGTGGAAATAGGATATGGATTGAATTTTAGAAATAATAAATTTTGACATTTGTCAAATATAGCATACAAAACCGTACGTACAAATAACAAATTCTTTATAAACAAACAAATCAAAATTATGTTTCCAATACAAAATATCAATTGCCCGGGTCCATCTAACCGGAATATCTACAATAAATTTTCAACCACCTCGCGAAAACTACGAATATACATCTAACTTCCCCAGCATGCCTAAAGACTTACAGCCACAAAATTCTTACAATAATCAATTCTTGCCCAATTCTCAAACTTGCCGCAAAATCTAAATTCAATACCATTTCTACAAAAGCCAACAAATTATTTTCCTCCAAACGTATATTTAAACAATCTCCAAACATATCCAAACAGTCAACATAACCTTATGATAAATTTCAACAAAACAACCCACATCTATCATTCATACCATCACAGACTACTAGCGAAGAATCCTCCATGGAAGAAAGTGACAATGAAGGAACAACAACTCACGACTGGCAAACAGTTAAATCAGTAATTAAAACTAATAAAAAACCAAAAAAGAATCCTAAAACCCCAACTAATATTACTAATACACAACCGATCAGCACCAAAACAAATTTAGCGCTCTACAAAAATCTACCTGAAAAAGAAGACAAGAGTAATAATTCCACAGATGACAACAAAACTCCTAAAAAATCCAATCCTCCGCCTATTTTCGTATATGGTGTTACTAACATTAACAAAATGATTGAAAATATAACAGATGTAACAGAACGAGAAACTTATCAATGCACAGCCTTACAAAACGATAAAATAAAAATAAATACTCAAAACCCTGATACATACAGGAAACTTATAAAACACATGAACAACAATAAAATAATTCACCACACCTATCAAATGAAAGAGAACAGGGCATACAGAGTCGTGATTCGCAATATCCACTACTCAATCCCTACCAAGGACATTATCGATGAACTAAAACAACACGGCCATATAGTACGCAACATAATTAATATAAGACACAGAGTAACTAAACAGCAATTAATGATGTTCTACGTAGACCTTGAACCAAAAGAAAACAATAAACAAATTTACGAACTTCAGTATTTAAGCAATATGAAATAATAATAGAACCCTCATAAAAAATAAACATAATCCAATGTACCAGATGTCAGCTATACGGCCATTCAAAGACTTATTGCACCAGACCTTATCAGTGCGTTAAATGTGGAGGTACCCACATGTCATCTGATTGCAAAAAATCTAAAATTACACCTGCTAAATGTGCACTTTGCGATGGAGATCCACCGCAAACTTAAATTGCACGGTTTATAGAGACCTACTTAATACAAAGAGGAAAACATCTGGACAAGCCCTACAAACTAAAATACCAACAACCAATCCAAAACCAAAATTTTACAAGGACAAACACTTTTAATGAAACCATCAACCGTCCATCTTATGCACAAATAACAAGCAACAAAAAAACGGAAACACAAATAACCAAAATATAGACTTAGGAAATCAAATGAATACCTTCCTAATGGAATTTAAAACAATGTTCTCACAGCTTATAAATCAAAACAGCATGATATTAAACATGCTTACCACAGTAATAAATAAATTCAATAATGGACGTTAAATCAATTCGCATTGCCGAGTGGAACTCAAATGGTCTAACCAACCATAAAACAGAAATAATAAATTTCATTCAACACAACAAAATCGACATCTTACTTGTATCAGAAACACATTTCACCGACAGAACAATGTTCAAAATACCCAAATTATATATATATATATATATATATATATATATATATATATATATATATCATACCAACCATCCTGATGGCACAGCGCATGGTGGCGCTGGATTATAATACGTAATACTATAACTCATCATGAGGAAACTAAATACCAAACGCCTCACATACAGGCAACAGTGATTCATGTCAACGCCCAGCCCTGGTCTTTCGACATTGCTGCAATGTACAGTCCACCAAGACACGGAATTAGGTAGTAGAATATGAAAACTTATTTAGACAACTATCAAATAAGTTCATCATCGGAGGAGACTGGAATGCAAAACATACAGACTGGGGTCGAGACTCTGCACGCCAAAAGGAAGAAACTTGAGAAAAGCTATCACTAACTCAAATTGTTCTTATTTATCCACTGGCCAACCCACTTATTGGCCAACAGACCCAAACAAAATCCCAGACCTCCTCGATTTCTTTGTCTTGAAAAATATATCACCAAATTACGTTAGCATCGAAGCTTCCTGGGATCTCTCCACAGATCACTGTCCCATTATCATCACACTCAGCACTCACATCATAAATCGACCAATAGTTCCTAGAATTACATCAATAAAACAAACTGGTCTGTATTTAAAACATATATAGATGAAAATCTACGTCTAAACATTCCTTTAAAACAACAAAAGAAATCGATAGTGGAGTACACTATCTCACTCAAATTATACACACGGCAGCAAACTGGCTACCCTCAAATAAACTTAGAAAAGGAACCTATAGTCAACATCCCTGTACATATAAAACATCTAGTTGCTCAAAAAGAAGAGCTAGGGAACATGGCAAAGAAGTCGTAATCTTTTGACAAAATTGAATATAATAGACTAACCAGACAATTAAAAGCAGAACTACAGGACATCCGAAATACAAACACGAGGCAAAAAACAATAATGATGAACAAATTAAAAACTTCTTAGACGTCTCCTGTCCGATGATGCTACCGATCAAGCCTTTTTAAAGGAAGTAAAACAAGAGATTTCAAATGTCTTGCTGGCTTTGATCTAATCACTGGATCCGTTTTAAAACAACTACCCAGGAAAGCTTTAGTATTGTTAACTTCAATCTACAACAGTGTTTTAAGATTAACATACTATCCAATCACGTGGAAGTTTTCACAAATAATAATGATCAGCAAACCAAATAAACCCCCAAATACGTCCCATAGACCAATAAGTTTATTACCGATTATGTCCAAAATCCTAGAAAGACTATTACTCAAAAGGAATGAAGACACTGATATAAACAAAATTATACCAACCCATCAATTTGGTTTTAGAGAGAACCACTCTACTATACAACAATGCCACAGGATAATTAAAATATTCACATAAGCCTCGAAGAAAAAAATTATGTACAGCTGCCTTCCTGGACGTACAACAAGCCTTCGATCGTGTATGGCACGAAGGTCTCCTCTATAAACTCAAATTGATCCTTCCTACACCTCACTATCTTATTACCAAAAATCTTGGAACGATACTTCCAAGTCAGATTTAATACTGAAACCTCTAATTATTACCCCATAAACTCTGGTGTCCCTCAAGGAAGTGTACTAGGTCCCTTTTATACTTAATCTTCACGGCTGACATCCCAACCACAAATTAACTACAATTGCCCATTCGCAGACGATGCGGCAATAATATCCAAAATAAAAATAGCATCAGCAAACTTACAATCACACCTCAACCTTTTAGAAAACTGGCTCGACAAATGGAAGGTCACAATCAACTCTACAAAATCCACAAATCACCTTCAAATCGAAACATCAGGTGCCCTACAGTCACATTTAACATACAATTACCAATTAAAACCAATAAAGTACCTTGGACTAACAATAGATCAAAAACTCACCTGGAAACCCCACATCACAGCAAAAAAATCCAAATTAACCTAAAACTACAAAAAATGGGATGGCTAATAGGAAGAAGATCAAAACTTCCACCGAAAATAAAATACTATTATACAAATGCATAATAAAACCTATATGGACCTATGGAGTTCAACTATGGGGATGGCAAAACCATCTAACACGCAAATAATACAGAGAATTCAATCAAAAACATTAAGAATGATCTTTAATGCACCATGGTACATAAGTAACAAAACCCTGCACGAAGATGCTACCATACCATTTATTAATGAAGAAATCATCAGACTAACTAAAACTACCTAAAAAACTTCCAGAGCATCCTAATGATGAAGCAAACCAACTCCTATTCAACCATTAGTCAGAAGAAGATTAAAGAAACAGTGGCCAACAGATATTTTAAATCAATAAACAAGTAATGTTAATTTAAGTCAATAATTTATAAATAACTAAGAAAATTATCACTGGATAACTTTTCCTCTAATATATTCATTCATTAAATTTACTTATAGCTTTAAAACATTTAAATTTAAATAAATAAATAAAAAAAAAATAATAATTCGCAACACAAAAATCTTGAAATATTCAATAAAAAAAATATTATTTTACCTTTTAGAATTAAACCTCTCCTGTGTTACAACAGAAAATGATGGTCGATTACTGCTATAACGGAAAAAATCTTCCTGGTCTGGCAAAAGATGAATAAAATGTTGACTATTGTTCTATGATACCCAAACGATCCCATGATTGAATCGCGTTAAAATGTTATTGCATAAATTCAAAACTTCTTTTAAAATAATAATTTGAGCGTTCAAAATTGCTTGTTAACTTAAATCTTTTAACTGGTTTTATTTCCACTAATTAAAAAACGGAAGGGGAAGATTTAGTACCCCCAAACACAAAATTTAGTTTTCGTCCATAAGGACTCGGTAATTTTCAAAAACGTCCAGCTTAACGCAAAAAATATCCCTATGTTTTTTCAAGTAAGACAATAAGGCCCCATGCAATCTCTATGATTCAAAACCAGCCACTATTACACTGAACAACTATACTTAAGGTTTTATGTCGCCAACATGACATCAACACATATAAACCTACACTATTTAAAATTACAAAACTTTTATTATATTTTACGGAAACAAACGTTTTTTTAATACAACTATTTACAAATAAGCGTTAATCAAACTTCTATAAACGGGAAATAATAAGAAAAACAACCTAAATTAAAAAAAATAATTCAAAAAGAATCTAAAGCTCACCATACCCTACTATTAATTTAACACGAAACAAATTCACTATAAAACTAAACTTAAAAATATATATATATATATATATATATATATATACAATTTAACTATGAATAAAACTACAAACAAAATTACGCACTACGTATGGGTGTTCAAAATACCCTCACATCTTTTATAAAATCAATAATTTTACATTTAGAACGCTTACGTATAACATTTCAATTCACACAATTAGTACTATTCATAATTGAGGGTCGGAATCTTAATTAGAATATTCACAAGACTACGTACAAATTATACTTAAATAATAACTACGGAAGGTTAAGGAAAGCATGCCGCGGTGAGGGTCAAACAAATTGATGTTTAGAAGATTATTTGAAAAATTCTACGTTTCACTCTGTTTGAGAAAATATATAACACTTAATACTTTTCTTTCTAGTTATAGGTCAAACATTGTTTGTAATAACACGTTGCGCATGTCTTAAAGCTGATAATCACCTTGCGTTCTGTACCTTTCACAGACAGCGATGTACATATTGTGGTTTTTCATAGCCGTTAATATTTGTTTTTGGCAGTATTTCATTTTGCTAACCGTGTCAGATAGTTGCCAGATGTAATAAACTGCACACTGTCTGTATTATGGTTTTGTTTATTTCATATTTAACGTTCATGTTTATGTGAGTGACTTGTGATTTTATATGGGTGTTTTATTTTGTAATTATTTTTAGTAATTACCTTCCTACTACTAAAATAAAACGATTCAACAAGTATAGATATAGTGGTAACCAACGCTTTAGAACCAGTAATGTTGCTGGACCAAGTACTCCTAGGCTTGGTCCCAGAAAGTTCTTCAGTTCAAAGAAATTGAAAGTCTAAGCGTCCTAAGTGAAATGACAAGTATAGTGCTTTATGGTCTCAACATTAGGGCCATGTGTGCCCTGCGGTTAATTGAAAATATACAATGAAAACCTTCGAAATGTAAAACAGAAGTTTGCTAGGCTTTCCTTTTCCATACTTCTAAAGAAGCTCTAAATGAAAATGAAGATTGTGCGGATGAGGACGCTGCTTTTAACGGTGCGCGGCGAAAGCTCGGAATTGTCTTATTGCAGTATAATTTGACATCGATTTTGAGTTCCTATCAAAATACTGTAATGTTTGTGTAAGGAAACCGGATATATCACACCTTCTAAAACTCGAGCAATATAAGCAAACAACCAAATGTTCAACTTACTAGTAGTGGCATAGAGGTAAAAGGCGCAAAAGCTCTCTTCTAAAGGTGTGCAAATAAGCTAGGCCTTAGGTATGTAAAATACATTGAAGATAGCTTCTGGCTTATAGAGTAAACCTTACAATAATAATAACAATAATAATATTTACCCAACAACAATAAAAATAAATGTTAACTATAAATATATAAACTATGGTAATATAATATATAAAATAGGGTAAGTCAATTTATCGAAATGTATCAGGAAAAAAATTTTCGGCATTTCTACACATAAGGTGAATTGGGGATCTACGTAGTTATTCGGTACGAGCAAGTTGTGGGTAGAATAAACATATTTCTGGTTTCGATTTGCGTAACCAGAAATGGCACCCGACCTAAGAAAAATGCAGCATCAATTCTATTGAGAATTATCATTCTGAGTAGCTCTCTCCGATCAGACAATGACAACGTGGTGTGGCGAAGAAGAACGCTACTGTAACTGATGCTTCGCTCCGGATACTCATGGTCCGCTTTGGAGGACATAAATTTAAGGAACTTTTTATGGATTCTTTCTAAAGGTAAACAATGCGATACATTAATTGGACACCATATTAAATTAGCATGTGCTAGTTTACTAATAACATAAGCATAGTAAAGGTTTTAAACATAGTAACGTCGGAGAAGTATTTATATGTTCTTATAATAAATCCCAAAGATCTGTTGGTAGATAACCAGAGAGTATTAATGTGTTCGGAAAAATTTAAATTAGAGTTAAATTGCTCATTCTGGGAAGATCAGAACTATTGTTTGATAAGATTGCAGCACCGGTGTGGCTTGACGTATATAAGAAGCTATACCGCATTTCATGCCATTAAATCCAAGGCTATTGCAAGAACACCAGCTCACTAGAGTGTCAATATTGTGTTAAGCATCCTGCCTTAACGTAGTTTCCATATAGAGTTTCATATCGTCAGCATAGGCAACTACTGGGTATCTCAATGTGTGAATATTCTCATCAACAAACAGTACGAAAATTAGGGAACCCAAGGTGGATCCCTGAGGAACACCTGATAGAAGTTTAAATTAATCACCTCCACTTGTCCACGCCTATCAAGAACTTCCGTAAAGATTATGTAATATAAGCAAGATTCGTTGCAGTTGAGCGACTCGCTGATCCGTCGAAGGGGCCGGCTTGACACTAGAGTAAATGGTATCATGTATTACTGGTTCAAAGATTTAATTGAGCATAGATATTGGTCTGTTATTCTTGTTGCAAGATTTATCAGCTTTTTGTGGACAGGAGTAATTCTAGCTGTTTTCCATTTATCAGGAAAAGCGGAACCCATGATAGCCGAGTTAATTATTAAGGTTAACGGCGTAACTAAAACAAATCTACAATCGCGAATCTAATAACTTGGAAGCTCGTCTTCACCACAGCTGGTTTTATTGAGAAAATACGCTAAAAGTTTTAGTACTTCATTTTCTGACACATCTGTAGTTGATAAAGGAAAACAGTAGTTGAAATCATTATGGTTATAATTCACAAGGCGAGGATAAATAGTACGGGAGTTAGGCGAAAAGTAAGACGCAAAGCCATTGACGATATACTTAGGGGAATCATACGTAGCTTCATCAAAGGTGAATATAAGACCACAGTTCCTTAATTGCTTTAATAGTTTTCCACGTTTGCAATAGTTTAGATAAACAAATTAGCTTCTTTGCAAATAGCTCTAAGCTTTAAAATGTACAAATAGAAATTTATTTTGTTAATGACATATCCGGTAATGCATTGTTTGATTTTAAATTATACTTTAATTCAAGTATGCTATTAACATTGGAACTTTTTTCACTGGCACAGACTATTCATAGCTTTGGAAAGTCAACTTAATGTTGTACATGTATCTATAAATTGCTGAATAGTCTATCATGAGACGAATCATTTTCGTACAATAATTACGCTTAAAATGTCTAACTAGAGACTTGCATGTCGAATCAGATGCAGATAATCATTGATGGATGACTTAGCGTTCGTAGTGCGTAATTTGCGTGTTTCGTGTGTGCATGTCGATTGCGACAGATAATCTATGTGAAGACGTTGCGTGCGTGTGTCGTGTGCGTGTAGACGTGTCGTGTGCGTGTGCGTAGTGCAGTCTTGCGGCTGCGTGTGGTTGCGTGTCGTGTGCGTGTGCGTGCGTGTGCGTGTGCGTGTGCTGTGCGTGTGCGTGTCGTGTCGTGTGCATAGTTGGTGTGTGCAGTGCGTGTGCGTGTGCGTGCGTGTGCGTGTTGCGTGTGCGGTGCGTGTGCATGTGTGCGTGTGCGTGTGTGTGCGTGTGCGTGTGCGTTGCGTGTGAGTGCGTGTGTGTGATGTGTGCGTGTCGTGTCGTGTGCGTTGCGTGTGCGTGTGCGTGTGCGTGTGCGTGTGCGTGTGCGTTGTGCTGTGTGAGTGCGTGTGCGTGTGCGTGTGCGTGTGCGTTGCGTGTGCGTGTGCGTGTGCGTGTCTGTCGTGTGCGTGTGCGTGTGCGTGTGCGTGGCTGTGTGCGTGTGCTGTGCTGCGTGTGCGTGTGCGTGTGCGTGTGCTGTGGTGTGCGTGTTGCGTGCGTTGCGTGTTTTGCGTGTGGTGTGCGTAGGTGCGTATGCGTGTGCGTGTGCTGTGAAGGTGCGTGTGCGTGGTGTGCGTGTGGTGCGTGTGCGTGCTCGTGTCGTGTGCGTGTTGCCTGTGCAGTGATGTGGTGCATGACAGGATGCGTCTTAATGTTTACGTCATTGAGTTATTCAGAATAACTTCATATTTTCTTAAATTTGTTAAGATACTGGTAAGTTAACCAACAGTTGCTCTCCGACCAACGAAACGCCATTCTGAATAAACAATTTTGGAAATTACATAAATTAAGATTTATATAGATCAGAACTGGTATATCACAAAAGACGTAATTAGGTGACAAAATTTTTATCTGTTATGCCTATTTCAACCCTTGGTCTTGTTTTGGTTATTTTTGCGTTTGTACTGGGTGTTTGCTATCGGTTATATAGGGGTACAATAACTTCTGTTTATTACAGTGTAACTATTTGGTAAATGGTTAGAATCCAATACTCTAGCTCTTGAAGTGTTTGTTGTACATCGCACTTGGTTACAGAGTTTTTGCACTCCAAATTAATTACACAGACCTAAGTGAAAATATTCGCGCATGTCGGTCCCCTGTAGGTTTGTCGCATAAAGCTATACGATCGCAGTTAAAATATGCCTGACTCGAATAATTATGGTTGCATACACTTTTAGTGAATATTGTTTCCATTCTAGCATAATGTCAAAGTTAGCCAAATCATTAGAAATTCCAATCTATAAATTAACTTATGAACAACTTAAAAAACTAAAATGATGTATTATTGTTTATAACAATAATAATATATTTTCAAACGCTAAGCTTTCCTTCAATTTTGTTAATAAACTTGTTTTTTCTAACGGTGTTTGAACCTACACTAACAATGCTGCAGTTAATGCGAAAGTGTGGTTAGATGGGTAGCTACAATAAGTGTGAGATTGGCTTTCTTTTGCACTCTGTGCGTTTAATTATACTGCTATTTTTTGAATTGTGAGCTGATTTTGTATGATTAAGTTAAATCAGTTTGGTATTTAATTTAATTGATTTGATTAATTTGATTTGAGTAATTGATTTGTATGTTTGAGAAAGAGACGAGAGAGACGAACACGATCAACCCCTATTACAGAAAACATTCATTAGCCTTTACACCACTATATTGCACCACAAACAACCCTAATTAGTCCTAGAAATATACCGCCTCTATTACAGAAAACATTCGCTAGTTTAAAAATTAACCACTGGGTGGTGCCACAAATAAAACCCTGATTAGTCCTAGAAATATAACGCTAGATGGTGCCACCTTTATTACAGAAAATATTCATTAGGCCGTACACAACTAGATGACGACACAAATTCAAATTTCCCAACAAGCGCCACGACAGGAGGGCGAGGCCCTAACACAGGTTCCTATGTTTTGTCTTATAAGCTAGCAATAGGTCCCTTATTAGAATACAAGTTCAAATTTCTCGCAATAAGTAATCATAAGTAAACACTTAAATACAAATCCAAATTCAAATATCCTGTAAAGGGGCCAGGGGCTAAGACCCGAAAGTAAGTTGCGAAGTCTAAGTCTGTCTTATAAGTTAGGGTTAGGCCTTCTTATTATTATAATACAAGTTCAGATTTCCCCTCATAGATGGCGTCACAAACAAATTCAAACTTTTGGTCGAGGGCGAGGACCTGAAAGTAAGTTGCTAAGCCCTACATCTGTCTTACAAGTTAGCATTATACCCCTTATTATAATACAGATTCATATTTCCAGCCATAACCTGCAGACTTAAATACAAATACAAATTCAAATTTTCCGCCATTAGAGCCACGACAAGAGACAAAGCCCTGAGAGCAAGTTGGCAGCCCTACACCTGCCTTACAAGTTAGCATTAGGCTCATTATTATAAAAGAAATTCAAATTTCCCGGAAAGGGTACCACGATAGTACACGAAGACCTACGGGCAAGATCCGAAAACAAGTTGCGACACCCTACACCTGTCTTACAATCTCGATTATGCTCGGGCAGGGTTAGAGTGGGATCGCCGAAACAACCTTCGCCGAAATCCTCGCGTTGCGAAACTTTACGTATATGATACATGTTAACTTAAAAAAAATCCAAGGCCGACCGCTTCCATAAAATAAAAATAATCTTGACACATGTTAACAGGTTAAATTAATTAAATCAAATCTTTTATTATAAAACACTTCTCATTACCTTTACATGTCTTTGTCCTTTATTAGAATACAATTTTTATGACAGACGATAATTATGCAACCTATTTATAATAAATCCTAGGTGCATACCAATTCCAAAGCTGTATGCGGTACAAGTGTTGAGATGCTTGAAATTGATCCCCAGCCACAAGAAGAATGTGTTTCGGCTTGTACGTGCTTCTAATCAACTACCGAGACACGCACCTAGACCGTGTGCAATTATCGTAAACACGGATCCTGCAACAAACCAGGTCAGCATTGCAGCGCTATCTACATTGACGAGAATGGTAATGGGAAATGTTTTGATTCCTTTGGACGAGCACCGCAAGGATATCATTTACGTTTCCCAGAAAAAAATTTCAACTCCTTCCTATACAATAAAACAATACTGCAAGATTACCTTTCGAATGTGTGTGGACTTTATACGTTAATGTTTCTATATTTTAGATTACATAATTTACCTATGTTTGATTTTGTAAAAAACTTTTTTAGTACATGTTTAATTGTAAATTACGAGATAATCAAATTATTGTTTAACACCTGTTACCCAACCGTTCTATTCTGATAAATAAAGAGATTTTTTGGTACCTTACTTTTTTTAATTAAGAGTTGCGTAATATCAGATGAGCCTATTGTTTTTATTTCTTTTAATCTAGCATGTATGTTTTTTTAAAAAATCGTGTTATAAAATTTATGATTTAGTGTTCTTCAAAAGAAATTATGTTAACCATTCGATATTGGTAATCAATTTTTTAGACTATTAAATTTAACAGGATTATATAATTACACAGTAATTAGCTAAAAGTAAACATAAACAGTGGTTTCTAACTACATATTGTTGTGTAATTTATACATGTAATTATTACTTTCCATACATTTAATGAGGTTTTTTTAAAAACAATTTGCGTGTGTATGTATGTATAACCAACATATAATATTTTGTTCAAACCGCTTTGTTATTAATTACTTTAAGGGAAAGGTGTTGCAGTAAGTGTGATAAAGATAATTAGGTTGTTTGTATATTTACACTCTAAAAATTAATTATGGGGAAATCAATAGCTAGTTTTACATCAACTATTTATAAACGTAAAACACAGAAAGTTGTTTTAGTGTGAGTATACGGCTAACAGAAAACGGGTATCACTTGTGAATCAGTCCCTCAAAAATGTTCTTTCAATACAGAGCTGGTAAGTGTGCTTTTAACCTTTTATTTATTTTATTTACTTGCACAGATTTTTAATTACAGCTATAAAACGCATCTAATCTATACGTAACAACAAGTTCTTTTCAAAATACTAAGGTGTACAATATGCAACAATTTAACGATCGGATGGATATTAAACATATTTCTATGCAATCAATGCAGGTAAAACAATCAGTCTTAATATTCATTTAGAAAACAATATTGTAATAACAGTTATGTAATTAATCAACTTAATAAAAATTTTTGTTTAATTAGAGAATAATCTGAATGTCAGTAATTTTTTATAACTCACTGTTCACACAAGTTCATACACCTGTGTTACAAGATAGCAATAGGGTCTCCATATTAGAATACAACTTCAAATGACCAGTCATAACCTACAAAAACAAATACCATTTCCAACCAGGGGTAACGACAGGGGGCGAAGGCCTACACTTGTCTTATAAGATTAGGGTTTCCAGCAAAAAGGCACTTAATACAAACAAAAAGGGTTTAAAATTCCATCAAGGGTTGAAAGAGGTCTCCAAAAAGAAACCATAAAATAAGACCGACCAAAAATTGCTGTAAAGAAGATCATAATTAGGGTTGAAAATTCTATCAAGGGTTGAAAAAGGCCTCCGAAAAGAAGCCGCCAATAATAGGAGTGAAAAACACGGTCTCACACGTGGGCGAGTAAAAGTAGTGGGGAAGGTGCCCCAGTGGGCTGGGCTTGTGACGTAAAAAAAGTGGAGGGGAGAGTGCCCCACTTCTACTATAGTAGGTATAATAATAAAGGAAGTTGAACCTATACATAAAACCACAGCTATATTTTTCGTTTTTTTATTACGTATTTTACCTTAAAATCCATCTTTCAAAGGAATATTTAAATTTGTACATAAGCGATATAATGAAAATGAGTTTGTCGTCGTTAAAAATATGCTATCACACCTGTGCCCATTGCTCGCCTTGACAAATTTTGCAATAGTATGTGTAAGGCTGCCGCAATAAACCTACAACTATTCACAAACCGTAAGTAAATAAATTTGTTTTCTTGAATACCGCAACTGTTGTTGACCCGTACCGCCACATGCAACATCGTTGTAAATGTTTGTACTAAATTGGCAAAAGTTTGTTTTACAAAACTTAGCTGTATTGTAAGTTGCATAGGTAACAGTGGTAAACATAGTTATAATTACAGTTTTAAACAGAAAAGCCACAATAAATTCAGCCCTAAACGTCAGAATTTGAGTATAAAGGACTGCTTTATTCACGTGCTATCAGACATCATTGTATATTAAGGAGAGTGAGTAATAGCATTTCGTCCGGTAATTAAATGTTAGAGATATAAGCAAGGAATATTGTTATGCATGTAAACTGTGTACAAAGCCTTGTATCTACGTCCGGTTTAACACACTGCACACAAACACAGCAGTGTCAAAAGTTCTAAACAACATAACTCTAACGTTAATTGATAAATTCCAAAAGAGTTTCTACAATCGTAAAAACTTTTTTCCCACGTACGTAACACAAAATTCCTACAACTTTTACACAAACGTATTTAATAAATAATTTTATAATTTACAAAATTAATTATCTTTTTGCGGAACAACACTGAAGCTTTAATAATATAAAGGTTACGTTAAGAGAAGAAGGTCTTAATTTATCAGTTGTGGCATCTCCCAATCATTTATAAAACCCTTCTTGTTTAAGTGACAAACCTCATTTTATCACTACCAACGTTGGGAAATCAAGCGTGACCCAGAAAACTTCAACTAACAAAACACGACAAAATAACTTTTCAGAATCCGTTTTACTATTGTCGTTCCTATGGGATAGGTAGATTAATAAGTTTAAGCAAACTGGCATGATATGAAGCTTTTTTTGTTTTTATGCTTTTGGATGGATTTCCCAACAGATATTCAGGAAACTTTCGGAAATTATGTTTAAAAAATATATAAGCGCAGTTACGATTAAATTTTTCTTTTGCTGCTTTTGAAGTAAGAACATAACGCATAAATTACTGTAATAAAATATGTTATTGTGTAAATTTTACGAGAAGTGTAATAAAGTTATGGCCTAGAAAGCATAATACAGTAAAGTCAGAATGTGACAGCAGATATCCTTCAAATCCCTCTTAATCCTATTGTTTACAAATATAGTGAATAGAGAAGAAAAGCGAAAACTTTACATTGTAATCCTAATCAATGAATCCAATTTCGAGTCTTCCAGTAAATTTAAGGACAAGTAATTTTTAAAGCGTCATTCGTTAAGGGAAGTATTAAGGATTCTTCTTCATTAGCCGTTACATTGGAGTTTAGTAGTGCCTGCTGTTCAGAGTTACCACCTGCAGGCCATAAATGTTTCTAAATCTACAGTAGTCACGAACTGATGAAGACATTCTTTAACGTGAAGGTTTTACACACTCTAATTTAAAGGCTCGCTTTAATAGTTTGTGCTTTTTAGCCAAAAACTAATTTACGACTAAAAACAGAAAAATTGGAAATACTTGTTTTATAAAATGTTCCTAAAAACGTTTCAGATATATAATTAATCAAGTTCGGTTTATATATATATATATATATATATATATATATATATATATTGAGGCACTACTGATAAATGAGCGTGGACGAATATATCAACTCATCAGACAGAAAAAACAAATTTGTGCTACACTCGCCTAAATTAATTCTTGTTTATGAACTTTTGAATAAGCCTTAATTACACCATTGTTTGTTAATCCCAACCAATTCCTTATTCATAACAAAATTTTACCCTATACACAAAATTGAGTTAAAAACACAATACAAGAAGATAAACCCCTCTCTAGTTAATTTCATAAATCTCAATTGTTTTAATTAACAAAAAAGCTCATAATTAGAAATTAAACGGATAATTTCTTTAAATAAAGCAATAACGAAGAGATTAGAGAGGAATAACAAAACAATTATCGAAATGCAAACTATGCGAAGTTCCTAATTAACTATAAAGCTTTATCGCTTCAATACTAATGCACTTGCAGTATTCCGTATTATTGTGTGTAGCAAATTGTCTATACAGATCTTAAATGGCCGTTGCTGTATTATTGACAGTAACAATGATTAAATTCGCCCGATTTCCGCTTGATCATTATCTCTATTGTGTATTCAGAAAGTTTTGGATTAAATCCGTGTATCCTTTATACACAATTTTAAATTACAAAATCCTGGTTTAAGTGTAATATAACGTGGCATTATTAATGGTGTATGTGCCACTTTATGGATCATTTAGATTCTTATAAACTCATAAACGTAAGGTATCTTAGTTTAATAAGGAACAGAAAGCCTCTTACGGCTACGAAATTATGATAATATGAGCAAATTTTCACTTACCAAGCAGAGAAATTAATCGTTCTTACCTGTAACAGAAACATATAATTAGCTATTAAGTTTACATCAATTATTACACTCGATATTACTAAGAATCTTTCACAAAACGGTTCCAAGTAATACAAACAAAATTGTGAACAACGGTTTTACTACACTAAAGTTTCAAAGGAAAGCTTCATAGCACGAAACTATTTAAGCCTGCATCATTTAATCGAGTTAATGTATTTAATATTTTTTTATGTTACTTTCTTTTCGTAAAACCTTTGTTTAATTAAAGCGAATTCTCTAGAAAGATCTCGATTAAATATTGACATTTATGATACCGTTGTCTTAGTTACCTAAATTACGATATCAAATTCTGTTATCACATAAAGGAATAATAGGAAAGTATATAAAGCCTCATAACAATCAATTTGGCATGGAAAAGGAATTTCACGACTGGGAAGTGGATCGGACAGTTCTGCAACTAAATAATACTTAACCGACTTAAACAAAACATTGATAACAACCAAAGTAGTTTACGTATAAGCAATGACTTTAACAAACACGGAAGTAAAACACATTTTTCTTTTATTTCAATTGAGAATTACTTTTTATTTTTATTTAGTATTAATTTTACTTGAAGAAGAGAAGGTATTATGTTTCTTACTTAGTATAATACACAATGAATTAGTAAACATTATTCATATGTACCAGAAATTGCTATATATATATATATATATATATATATATATATATATATATATATATATATATCATACATATAATAATAAAGCTACGCCATTGGAAAGGGTTGAAAATAAATTGCAACGTATTAAAGCATTTTGTGCAAATATAATAAGATAAATCACATATTTAAGTACAGAATAAGTTTATGGACTGACATCTAAAACTATTAAATAATTTTAAACGAAGTATAAATTTTTTGCAGACGATTTAAAAATTTAATAGCAAATTTTTTAAAAAATTAATAGGTATTATAGTCGATAAGTTAATGAAACCAGTTCATTTGTATTAGAATATTTAAGTCTTATAAAAATTATTAAATCAGAAATTCACATTGGCTTTAACCTTCCTATGGCCAAGCTTTCTCATATTAGGGGTGAATTTCGGTGTACAATGTGACATTATCAGTTTTATGCTACAGTATATACCTATTACAACAAATAACTTAGCAAGCCCAGACAAATATCCTATTTTACTATTTTTTACAGTATTGACAGGCTTAAAGAAAATTTTACTGTAATTAAAAACTAAATCTATGCTATAACTAAATATTTCAACCCAAGGAAAAGAATTAGTGACCTCAAAAATCGTAGTTTAACTATCTCAAACGAAAAACAAAATTCTATTCCTTTAAAAAATGTCACTTCCAGGAATTCATTCAGAATCACGAACTCTTTTTTCCAGGCAGTACAGGCAATAAGTTTTTTCTCTTCTTTCCTGTGTGTAATCCGCATTGCTTTACGCCATTCAATGCAAGATACTCTTGATTTTCTATCTTGATTTCTAGGACAAAGGCTGTATCTTCGATTTGCGGCCGTATTCAAAGTTGAAGGCACCTGGTGGATATCGCTTGTCGTGGGAAATAGATTCATTGCAGCTTTTACAACTGAATGAAGGTCGTTTTCATTTTGTTTCCTCTGTAAGACAGTTGGTTGAGTAAGCGAAATTGCCAGTTCCTGTAGAAATGTTCTACGTCTATTTCTATCATTTGGCCTCCAGTCCGGGTTTTTCTTTATTCAAACGATGTATGCATTTAGAGCAGCCATGCCGATAACCTCCAGAAACAGCTTCAAAGGCCATTTTCTGGTTGCACGAGCACAAGGATACTCGTTTTATCGCCAGTGTCTACGACTCCTTTACCGCTGTTATAATGCAAAATAATATCTGCTCGAAATTTTGCATCTGCACCCTCTAATTCATTACCCGAAGGTTGCGTGGATAGTAATGTAACCGTCTTTTTATTCTTTGGGACATATGAGACCAAAGTTATGGTTTTTGTGAAAGCATAAATGCTGGTAATGCTTGATGAATTAGGTTGTAACTAATTTGGAAATTCCGTTTATTTGGCCGCAGTGTTCCAGTTATTATTAAATTTTTGTTTAGGCAATTCACGTACCAAAGAAGTACACGTAAAAAAATTATCTATGTAACATCTCGCCCAGTTCCATAGTAAGGTTTAGCCAGGTCTAACACAACTCGTTGTCCTTGGTTTACTTCCCTGCAAATTTAAGATATATGCAGTTTCGGTGTCTGCGCAGATCCAGATTTTATCACATATCGTCCAGGTTTGCTTTCCATGTAGAACTCGGAAGGGACTTCCTCTGAAGATTGCTAGGCGTTCATCAATTGTTAGACATGTGCGAGGTGGGGCAAAATTGGTCAAAGATTGATCCAAACGCTTGTAATTTGTCTTTTGTGTTTTCAATCCTCGTTGCCCTTGTTGTAAGATCATCAAATCTTATATGTCTATATATACATTTGCATTGATTCCTCGACATAGCCGCAGTGAAAAAGGGTTGCCTGAATAATGGTTCAGACGACCATACTTCATCTAAATAAATCTTTCGTACTAGATTTCTTCCAGCTGCAATCAATATTCCAATGAAGGCACTTGATTCTTCCACAGTAACGTCAATCCATTCCTTATTTTTAGTGGAGTCAGCACTATTCCACTTCTCCTAAAATCTTCGACCTTGAGAATTTGTTTCTTTTCATAATTGATTTAGCATATCATTTGTAACAAAGAGTAAAAATGAATCTTTCATTGAAGTTACATGATTAGCTAATCTATTTATACCAGATCGTGAAATAACAATATTTATTGCCTTACGACGCGTCGATACAGGCGATTCAGATTTCCAATTCAAACCAGCTTTCGTTAAATGTACTTCGCAGTCGGCGTTTATTGACTCATTATTTGAAAATAGTACATCTTCTGCAATAATCTCATCATCCACCACTTCGTCTATTTCAACCGATTTTTTTCCCTCCACGACGTCTTAACCAACTTCATTTAATTCATATTCATCGTCACTATCACTTTCATTCAATATTTTAGCCAATTCTTCTTCCGTAAAGTACTTTCTGGCCATCTTGAAACACGTGCAACTAAACGTAAGTACCAACTGCAGTGATTTCGTTATTGCTTATAGAAACGTATATAAAATTCAGCTGTGCATGCGCATAGAATTATTTTGCAATCATTCCATTTATCAGTCACAATAAACCCGAGGTAATCACAAGCTCTAAGTAAAGGAAGGAAAAAATTAAGCACTCAGGTATAACCTAATATAAACCGCCAGCAGCCAACAGGGCATTTGCTGTACCCCACAGAACTAAACACGGTTATTGTAATAAATTAAAAATACTACAAATTGCAGCACTTGATTTAGGAAGCTATAAGGTACGATTA
This sequence comes from Vesta saturnalis, assembly GCA_036346205.1. Taxonomy (NCBI): domain Eukaryota; kingdom Metazoa; phylum Arthropoda; class Insecta; order Coleoptera; family Lampyridae; genus Vesta; species Vesta saturnalis. The sequence continues at coordinate 6,011,550 of JARFJB010002021.1, forward strand.
TCTGAAATGAATTTAATGATTTACTTTTGTAAAAGAAGTTACGGAAGAAGATGTACAATTAATTTACGCATGAAATAGTACCCGCAGGAAGTAGAATTGAGCAGGACAGCTAAATTTTCAACCTTTTGATCGTATGACATGTTTATTTTGATATTGCAGGTTGAACATAAAACTATGCTTTTGGGGGTAAGATTTATAAAAGAATTTTGAGTAAGACAATGAGTTTTCAGTTAACATCAACTCAAGACTATTTATAACCGATTTACGTAGCCAATTAGGATATGTTAGTTTGAGATTCTATAACATTTTTAAACTTTAAAACTGAAGGCTTTCAGCCGGAAATCTTTAAAAATATAGTTTTAGATTTAAAAGGGCCTACATTTCATATTCAGAAATATCTGACCATACAACAAATATTGGGTGGTACGTTCAAATTGGGCAAATGAATATTTAAGACTGTGCTAGACCCATTTCTTTTTAAAGAAACCACATATAATGGTCTATAGATTATTTATAAATTTAATTAGGTAAATGGTGAAAAGAAAATATTTTTCACAACTAACTGAGTATAACTGGGAGTTCAAGAGATTTGTTTAAATTGTATTTAAGCCTAGAAATTTAATGAATAATAAGATAAATATCAAAAATTTATGTAAACGCATAGTGAATCGCGACAACTTTCCAAATTAAATAGTAAAACTGAAGTATAATAAAATTTTCTTTTACACCTACAAGCGATTACAGATATATACCGTTCGTAATTAAAGAATTTAAGTTTATTACTGAAAAGGGAAGTCAAAAAGTGATAAAAGTTCAAGGGGATTAAAACACGATTATACAGCACTTTGTTTTGGACATATTACTGGTCTTGTGACGTGGGTGTGTTCAAGAAGAGAGACCTAGTAATGCATCACTTTTCTCAATTAAGTAAGAGATTTTGTGTTTCTTTATATATTTTTGAGACGAGACAATGGTCGCGTACTGATATAATTTAAATTTTTAATGTTCATTATTGACATACTTGATTGAGTAAGTCATTGTTGTGTCAGAGATTGAGAATTGACTTTGTATGTTTCGGGTTTAATGAGCTAGATTGCAGGGCTGGTAGGTTCTATATAAGAAATTGCAAAGCATACGTAATTTCTTAATGCTTAACCTTTAATTTGAAATATATTGTACCCTTGTGTTCATTTGGTCTAAATTAAAAGTAGATAGCACCATTACATTAGGTTGAAAAAAAAGGCACTGTCTAACTTAGGTAACAGTTTCAAGAATTCCAGATATGTTGAGATTGATTGTGACATAAATTTTGAAACATTTGTGGCAGTTAATATACAAGAAATTAATGTAAAATTTTCATTATTTTATTTTATTTTTAAGTGATGAAGCGTACAATGTAACACTGAAATTTGAATCAATATTTAAGATCATAGCTCAGAGCGATTTAATTAAGTTATAAAGTGAAACAGAACCTTATAGGAATCGATAAATTTGAGTGACCTTAAGATATTACTTTATCGAGGATTTAAGAAACAAATTATAAAACTGATTTTATTAACATGCAATGATAAATTCAATTTTCGCATTAAATTAGGTACTAATATTCTTTGGCAGAGCTTATATTTATATTTAAGCTGGTTTACATAAAGTGATATTGATAAACTCGTTTAAATTTAAATTAAAAGCAGCTTACCTAGAGTGTACAGGATTAATTTCTATTACAAATTGCATATATTTGTATCAATAACTAATATTGGATATGTTATGAGCTACTCAAAAATAAAAGTCAAATTTACTAATTTTTTCTGTTGTTTGGTAAGATTTAAACAATACGTATTGAATTTAGGTTATAATTACACTTCAATCACACATTAATAAGCTAGTCTGGGTTAATAGTACATTTTTTAACCTATTCAACACGTTATAAATTTGATACTAAAGTTAGATTACAATATCTCCCTACGAGTCGGCATAGAATTGCCCTTTCATTACAAATTTGTGCCTAATGCGTGGAGCTCGAATTACTTGAGTTATTATATTTAGTTTGCCAAACTTAATTCCTTTCAATGAAATATCATAACAACACGAAACGCATTTTGATCTAAAGTTATTATGTAAGTCTCATCTGGTTACATAGGACGAAAATGGTAGGAGGGTTTGTAATAGTTTTGGTTAGCATGCTAGAAAGCGAGGTATGTATTCACTGGTACACTAACAGATCTGATATATTCTGTCTAGTTATCAAATACGACGGATTTTCATGTGTCAATAGGCTCGCTCAAGGTTTAATGTAGGTGTGGAAATGTATGAAGGTAACGCTGAAGGTAAATATCTTATCTATTACCAAAATCAAAATAAAATTACTTATGGCGGTAGCAATTTGAAAACCAAATCATGCATGCGAATTGAGAGCCGAACGTATTTTAGATATGGATAACGCTGTGTTTGCTTATACAACTTGTGGTTTTGTAACTGAAGTTTGATTCACTTGTACTTCATTAGGAGAAATGCAACGAGGTCAAACTTTCTTCGTGCGATTTTCTTTGTTATTCATACAACTTTCGATCTATCTTCCGACCACGTTGCTACAGTTCCAACCACCGTGACACGTTCTACTTAATACGATCTTCAACACAATCTATACAAAATATTAGGGTGTAATATATAGCTATTATTACTAGCTCCCAAATATTTTATATCACGTTGAATCTGATCTAATCGCCTTTGTCGAAAGCCTCAAGGCTGTTACACAATGAAACAGCGCTAGCGTAGTGGAGAGCTTATCAAACAAGCAGGGTACCAATTAATTACAATGGAAATGGGCGGGTTTGAGATAAGACGTAAACTAGTTAATATTTGAATTCAATCACTTTACACTTACTCTAAAACAAAGCTCAAAATCGGAAATAAATATGCTCGGAACGCTACTACAATATAAACTTATGTGAAAATTTATCTCAAGTTGAAAGGGTATATAGAAAACCCATCCACACGCGAAGCACTTACACTACAACACCAATCACCACAAAAGTGTATAGTTACGCGTAGCTAAATTCTTGTACTATAGAACTGAAAAAATGTGCTCGAAATAAGATCACCTGGAAAAAGAAAAAGAAAATATCGCTAAAACACTTAAATCGCTACCTTGATAGTAACCTAATCTAAATCGGGAAAGGGTAACCAAAAAGGAAGAACCTAAATGCACAGCTGTAATACAATATATACCAGGTACCTCGCACAAGGATAGGCAGCAAAAACAAGATACTCACTACCTTCCAATTGATGAGAACCCTTAGGGGAATACTAACTAAAATCATACTACACAAAAATGGTGTATACCATGCCAATACGCAGTAGTCCACTCAAAGCGAGAACTCTGGAACTCAAGGATAACATCCGCAAAGGCGAAACAAAAAGATCAATAATCGTCTTACATGTCTGGAACGAAGTCCACCGAGTTCAATGGTATAACATACGTGGCGCTGGCATAAAATCTGGTAAGCCATGCTAGTGAACAAATAAAAATTGTATTGATCCTAAGAAGACTTGAAAGTGAAAAGTACCAAGTTAGAATCAGAGAGTAATCAAGTGCTTGGGAAAAATCGTACGTAAATTAATTCGACTCAAGTGCGAAATCAGTCCCTTCTTAAGACTAATCCTGATCATGGAAATAGAGCCCGTTTCCAAAACGTCTCTCTACAAAGCAAAAACTGAGGCAATAGAACGATCATCTCACCTAATATGAGACCACAGTTACAAAACACCTATAATACAGAATTAAGTTAAAATATTGATCTTATGAAATCTCGGAACGCAAGATATACACTCGGTAAATAGAACTCTAAACTTCCTGTGTAACCTTTGTATAATTGACTTTGAATGTAATCAATTGGTTTAAATACTGTTTAAAGACAAACGAATATTATTGTCAATTCTAACTAAACTACTTGTCTCGCCCTCGTAAAAAATGCATGAACTAATATTTATGATTACCATCAATAATACAAGATAAATAACGGAAATATCAGGCATCTCTATGTGCATCAACTACTAATGAGTATAAGCACTACCCCTCACTAGAGCTTTGTCCAACTAAAAGAATTCCGCCTTTAGTAAAGGATCTTTAACGTGTCAATCATCGTATTGCCACGAGACCTACCGTTTTACTTCCTATCTGAGAAGGAGTGCTTTGATTTTTCTCCGTTTTAGAAAAACGGTTACCACGGCCAAGTTTGACCCGCGTCGCTCGTATGAAGGGTAAGCACTCTAACCGTTAAACTACCGAGGCAGCTAGTTAAATCTATTAATTTTTGGATTATTAATATAATCCTGAACGGAGTACATTTAAATGCGAAATCACTGTTCCGACCTTAAATTGATATAGACATAACGATCGGTGCGTAATTTGGAAAATACATTCTTTTAAACACTGTTAGAAATCTTATCATTAGTATATTAAAACATTTACAAGTTTTATTTTCCTTGATTCATGTTGTGACATTTATTTTCATGAAACGAAAGAAAAATAAACCAACAAGAACTAATACGGAGATAAACAGTCACTGATACTAAGGTCTACATTGTATGTTCGATTGAATCAACGAAATAAAAGCAACCAAATTTTATAATTGGTTTGTCACAAAGAAATTCAATTATTAATCCAACAGTCCGAAAACAGCCAAAAGTAACAAAAAAAGAATTATTATGCTGAACCTTAAAAAACAAACCAAAAAAATCCAGCCAAGCACAATTAATTTGTACCACTTAAATAGACTTTTTGCTTTAATTAAGCCTCCCAATACAATTTTTGGGGAAATGTTCATTACAATTCAATTAAAAGGATTTGTCCCTACTAGGTCTTATTCTACTCTTCTATGGACTCAAAAAGGGAGTAACTAGAATTAGAATGGCACCATTTTAGTTTAATAAAACTTTCACTGCACAACACACAAATGGTCTTAATCTACAATACCTCTAAAACAAGGTATTGTAGTTTAACGGGATTGAGCTCCTTTAATTAATCCTTGGAGGTGTAGACACTCGCACATACTCGACCTCTTCACAACAAACACAAGGCCGTCGTACTGTGACTTTATTGTTCCACGTACTTACGTCCTTCAACGCTTGTATAAATTAGACAATTACTTTACTGTATGCCTTCTTAAACGTTCGTTACAGAATTTAACATTCTAATTCACTTTGTGACAAAATTCTTAATTGTGCATAAACTAAATTTCGTTAGCAAACATAAACATAATTACATTGGCATTAGTAATATTTAATGCAGTCTTAATATTAATTTACAATATCCAAAACCTTTACTTAGTTAAAAAGAATCTCTTTAAAAGTTTCTTTCACTGGTCGGACAAAATTTTTTATGCACAGCTCTCTCTTAGCACAGTTTACTTCAAATCTATTTAAATACTATTTAAGTAAAGTTTCACCATACAAACACTTCAACTTAATACAGCCTCAATTTTACTGCTAAATATTTTTAATTTTCTATCAGTAAACAGAAATGTTTCGCTTGCACTTCTAAGCTTTACAACACAAATTGGCACAAACTTGTGTGTAATTTCTTTTCAGAAATTATTCGCGATCGCTTTAATCGAAGATTGGCTGAGAAATTTGTTTAATTCCCTTTTATAGATTTTAGAGACGTCATTGAATCTCCCGTTAAATCCCTTTTAAGAGGTTAAGTGTCACACAACTGTGGACAGAAAATCTGAAACGGAACCAACGCAACCGATAAGCTCTTCATCTACGCCATCTTGAAATTTTTAAGAAAAAGGTAGTAACTTTCAGAAATGTCACTAAATACAACATTCAAAACTAAACTTAACTTTCTATGTAATCTCACATATGCGCGATATCTCTTTCCGAGAAATTCAGTATATTTCAATGCTATTTGCCCTTGAGTCAACTTTTCATTATGAAATCCTGACTCATATATACGAATACAATACATGTATGTTCATTAGAGCATTCACACAACATTAATTTGCTTGCGCTACTCGTACATAATTGTTGTATACCTGCGTTCCTGAAAATACAGTAGCATGTATTATACTCTTGATAACGGTTTTACAAAAAATTCTTTCTTATTCCAATTTAGCTCTTCAACTCACATCCTTTTAATACAAACTTCAAGTATCCCTTTGAATAACATTCATAGCTTTATTGAGATTCCAGTTCCAGAAAACTTACATCCATATACTTATCAAAAACTCCCCCGTAAAACACACGCCCATAGATTATCAGAAGTAACGTCGTACCAGCAATAAAGTAAATGTACCCAGCATGTCAAAATATCATTACAGGTAGCTGAAACTCACTTTTTCTGCCGTTGTTATGGGACTGGAAAGGTATATTGTTAACACTGAAGGTGAATATTTTAATTACAACCAAAATGAAACATAACTCTGAACAAATAACATCAGCTTCGCAATGCACCAGGAGGTTAGTTGACGTCAGCCGTAAAAAAGACTCAACATATTCCTTTGGACGTGGTAATTTTAAGCAAACTGCTCTTTTTTAAGACCCACGTGTATACGCAATACTTTACATCCTGACTATTAAAAATGTTTGTGTATTAAAAATCATCATTTCGTTTCCAATTGAAATTATGTACTCGTATATAAATTTATTTTTAACAAACAAAACAAAGTGTAACTTCACTAGTAGCATTAAAATTACTATTCAACTAGTCTGAAAAGTGTTGGCATAATAAAACCGGAAATCTTAACTAACAATATATCTTTATTTCTCATTGACAGATCAAATTAAAGACTTTATTTTTCCATGCTAAAGCTTACGAACTACTCATGTTACTCAATTACAAACAGGTAACGATATTTTAATGGTGTGTTCACGTATAATCTTATCACGTTTAATAGGTAAGTGTAAGGTTACAACATATCGGTCTGAACAACAAGTATAGAAGCAACATTACAGAATTCATGTACACATAGGAAATAATTCTCCATGTTACACTAAAACACACGAATCATATCTCCACATAATATCAACTTACGAATTCGAAACCTGTAAACCTACAAATGAAAAAGAAGCATTCTATGAAACCCTGCATTACACCTTACACCATGTAGAAACTCAACATGAAATCTTCATACTAGACGACCTTAACCTGGTAACAATGGAATAAGTGGTACAAAGCAAATATTTAATTCAGCAATCCGCAACGAAAATGGAGATCTTTGATTGATTTTTGCTCCCTCAATAAACTATGGATTAGTAACAGCTTCTTTAACCACCCAGAACGATACAAGTATACTTTTCAAAACACAAGGGGACTGCGATCCACGATTGAGTATATAATTACAAATCGTAAGTTGAGACCGATGCTGATATTAGACAGAGACTCTGAACTCGGCGAATATAGAAACAGATAACAGCCTTCTGTTAGGCAAAATAAGATTAACCGTCACGTAACAGAAAGAACCGAAGAAAAATTCGTGGTATGACCCCCACTAAAATACTCTACGAACAGAGACTAGAAATGCATATCGAGAAGAACCCTGTAAATGAAGAAAACTCGGTCGAAGAGAGCTGGGAGACCCTGCGCACAAATACCGAGAAGGTTGCTCTCGAAGGAATAGGCAAAAAGAAAATAACAAAATCAAAAAGAAGAAAAATTTCATGGTTCCGAAAAAAGGTGAAAGTCAAATGCCAAGAAAAAAAAAGAAATCGAAATACAGGTCACAAGAACACAGAAAGCATATGAAGAAGACAAAAGAATTAGAAATGAAGCAACAGTCCTAACAAGACAACTAAAAAGGGAACAATGAGAAATATTCTCAAAGAATATGGAAAGCGACAGGAAACCAACGAAGAAACACAGAATCCAGGTATAGTAATAGAAAATGAAATAAACATTATCGATTCTTGTGCAAGACCAAAGGTCTTGGAACATGGAGGAACGAGACTAAAAGGTCAAATAACACTACTAATAAAGACATTCTACGCACCCACAGAGTACTGGATAGATGGAAAACATGCAAAATACTACTACTCTTTAAAATAGAAAATAAACAAGAACTTACCTGACGGAAATTACAACCAATCAGCATAGCAGCACGGATTCAGAATTGGGAGATCTTCTACCGGTGCCATATTTATCATCTGACAGATCGTCGAAAAATTATTAGAATACAATAGGCAAGCATTTATATGGTTCATACAAGCATTTGACCACATCCAACTCAAATACAAATACCACCAGATTATTATGTTTTTGTTATGAACGAGTAAGTTCAAAGGTAATTAAAAATTATTATTAATTTTATTAAATACATAAATAAGTAGGATTTGAACCTATGACCTGTACTTTACTCTAACAAAGTACAGGTGGTAGGTTCACATCCTACTCGAGGTAAACTTTTTATTTATGTATTTAATAAAATTAATAATAATTTTTAAGTACCACTACATATTATTAAGACCATCGAACCATGTACTAATCAAAATAAATGGTAAATTAATCTCACCGATGCCAGTAAACAGTGGCATAAGACATAAGAACAGGACTCCTTAATCCCTATGTTGTTTAATATCGTGATAGATGAAGTAATACACAAAGTGCGTAAAGGGCGATGCTGCCCTTATAGCGGAGAATGAAGACGACATACACGACTACTTAACACATTTAACAAGTATTATTAATATGAGAATATCATCAGAAGTGCCTAAATGTATGACGACCTCAGCTGCACCAATTAGATGCACACTCGAAGCAGATGGAATAATAATTCAGCAGGTGATGAAATTCAACTGTCTGGAAATATAACTATCATCATACAGAAGCATCGAAGACGAAATTAGACAACAGGTCAATAAAAGCAGCAAGATAGCACGAAGTCTGAATGATACTATATGGCGAAATCTGAAATACAAACAAAAACAAGAATATTTAAAGACACGATCTATCATGACATACAAGTCCAAAACAACAGAAATTAAAATATTAAGAAGAATAGCTGTAAAAGCACTACTAGATTGTGAAAGAAGCACAAATATAAGAGCAGGTTGTGGAGTGGAAAATATTAATGAATGGGAACAAAGAAGGAAAGTAGAATGGAACGAACATATTAACAGGATGTATGAAAATGGAATTATAAACATCGTTAGAGGTAAATCACTATTGTGTAGAAGTATTAGTAGGCCCATGAAAAGATGATTCGACAATCTGGCGGCACAGTAGTAGGCTCAGACCAAGAGAGAACAGTCTACACAAACCGCATTATTGAAGTAAGAAGAAGAAGAAGGCAAACAGAAGCGTGTTAATGGACAGAAAATTTTATGTGAAATGAAGCATATCGTTGTAACCAAAGTTGTTTTTGAGAAAATTTCTGCAGTAAAATGTTCAAGCCAAGATGTCAGATTTGTGTGTACACGAAACGTCAATTTATTAAAATGGTTCTAACATTCATCGATGGGTGCACGCACCAAAAGGAATCCATCTAAAATTAAAGGTACACCATTTTATACGCGGGGTGTAATTTAGGGTTTTTGAAAACTGTGATTCGGGGAACGAGGATCGGGATTATCATGAAACCGTAAATGGAGACCGATTTCAAAATTGCGTGATTAAAGAGTTGATTCCTGCGCTGTCCAAATCACCCGGAAATTATGTTGTGGGTATGGATAACGCACCGTACCATTCGGTGCAGTTTTCAGGTCACTCTCATTTTCTAGTAAGTGATTGACCACGGGGGCTAAATTTGCGGGCAAAATTACAAAAAAACAACTGTGAAACAAAATTCTATGTTTTAGGTCTGGAGGGAAAAATGATATGATTGACAATATTTTAATTAACCCTGAAATATTATGATAAGATAGAGTTCAGAAATTATGGCTTGAGGCTGTATCCAAATGTTTTCCTACAGTATGGAAAAATTTTTGTTCGTACTGGGGAAAGCTTATTTGATTAATATGATTTGAAGAAAGGTATGGGAAATTTTTCGATTTAAATTATGCGGCATGTTATTACGGCACTAGAGCAATCCGATGCACATAGTGATACGGATTCAGATTCTTCTGGTGATATTATGCAGTTGAAACAAGATCCCGTCAGTTTGGCATCAACATTTTTGTAAAAATACATTGAAATATTCGGTTTTCGTCAAGCCCTGTTCGTGGATACAAAAGCAGTAATCTTGTGGTCAACTCCATTTAGCGACGACTTAAACGGATGCCTTTCTAGATATCTACTTTCATGTCTACGTAACAATAAAGAAAAGAACGACGCAGCAAATTTCCTCATAAAACCAAATCTTCACATTAGATTACTTGTGTAAAAGCGCTGTGGATTTCGTGGATAGGTTAAATTAAATGGATACATGTTGATGTTCTGCTACCTATTGACTTTACGACCAAAGAACTAATTTGCATATAAGCATACCTTTAAATCGTGTTTAGTAGCCAAGAAAAGAAAGAGAAAAATGCAGTTGGTAAATTTTATGTCTTCACATTGGATTACCTATGTTTATTATTTTGGATGAATGAAAAAAAGAGAAGGCATTTTAATTAGTTTCTATCGTTCAGTGACACGTTAAAGCCTATTTAACTTGCATGCATGGGTGGATGAGTACACTGGGTGCATAAACAAATAATTAGACATTACCTGTTTTGCTTTCAAATAACCATGTTTATTTATTAATATTAATATTGCATACATAGTGTTGAAAGTAGCCTCTAGAAGTTGAAGAAATACTTTCGGATATTATAAATAAATATTTATTATTTGTTTTTGTACATTAATGATTCAATGAATTATAAATTAATGGCCGCATCTCGGGTGGTAACAAGCCTTAACATTTTTTTAATAAATTGCAACGCTTGTTTATCTCATTATATTAGATAATACACGATGTTGTCATTTATTACCAATGTAAAGAATATGCATCTTCCCTTTTGTGTAGGCAATGGACGTTCAAGGTTTGAAGATTAAAATTTACTTTTTTTAATAAATCACTCCAAATTCAACGATGTTCGTGCAAACAAAGTCTAAATAGCGTGAAAAGCTATGTTGCAACGCCGCATTAGTTTCGCTTTGAAAATACAACTTACGATTTTCGGTAGTAACCGTTTGTTCTTTTGACAGTGCTACCACACTCTCCTTAGATTTCAATAGTCTGCTCTAATGAAAAGTAAAATAAAACAGAGTATATTACTGAAATTATTTTTAAACAAAAAAAGCAAAATGTATAGTAGTATAGCTACTGCACTTGTAGGCCACTGAACAGTGTTGCCATGTATCAAGATCATGCAACGACATGCAGCGTTGCCAGACTCAGCGTTGTTGTCAGTTTATTGACCTTGTTCAAGGTTAAAGTTTATTGATCTTTTCAAGGTCACACGGTTTCAAGGTCATGCAGTTCTCAAAGTTCGTTGAGATTCTGATCTCTGTTTATGAAAGTAGGTCAAGGTGAGTAGGTATTTAACAAGTTGAAACTTGTTCAAGTCAATGGCATATTTTTCTTAAGGTCACGGTTAAACTTTGGCGGGAAATTTAAAAATCTAAAAATATAATTTTTAAGATCACACAGACAAGTTTTAATTCTTAGAAATCTAAAAAAGTAGAATTTTTAATGTGGCCTGCAGGGGTATCACGTTACAATTCTTAGAAATGTAAAAATAGAATCAGTTTATGGAAACAAGAAGAAAAGGAACGCCAGGTCGTTGTTGCCTATGCGAAAAAGTAGACCAAGGTCAAATGGTATATTACAATTCTTAGAAATCTAAAGATAGAGTGCTCAATCTCAAAGATTATTGACCTGCAGGGTAATTGACAAAGGCTGGACTTAGATTAATCTGCTTAAAAATATTTCTGTCGCCTCCTGATAGGGGTAGCTTTTACATTAGGCATAGCTGTCCCAGTTTGATATATGTGGTAGATACATACAAAACTTGACAAGCGGTGTTGGTGGAAGGGGGGTTAATTTATTTTTGGTAAATTTTGGCCTGTTTTAAAAAAAATTGATTTTTTTGTTTGAAAAGGCTTAGAGTAATCTGCTTAAAAATATTTCTGTCACCTACTGATAGAGGTAGATTTTACATTAGGGGTAGCTGTCCCAATTTGATATACATGGTAGATACGTATAAAAGTCGACAGGGGTGTTGAGGGGGGTTAGGAAATCTTACTTCCAATGAAGTATATAGGTTACTTTACGCTCAGTGATAATCACGATGTGATTGGACCTAATTGTGCAAAATCAAACTATATTTTTATTTTCGATGATATCGCTTGTGAAAAGCAAGATAACATACGAGCATATTTTTCTGTGGGTAGGCATAACGGTATTGACTGCTACTATTTTTATTTTTACTTACTGTAAAACTCCAAAGCAATTAATTCGTGATAATCCGAATCTAATTATATTATTTGAGTAAGATGAATTAAACCTAAAACATGTGTATGAGGATTATATAAGTCCCACCATAAGCATGAAATTGTTTCGGGACATGTGTTCAAAGTGCTGGATAGATCCGTTTGGGTTCATAGTCATAAATAAGGATGCTGAAGTCAATAATGGTCGCTATAGGAAAAGGTTTGATGAATATATAATACCTTAGCCTGATTTCAGTGGTTTAGTAGTTACTGACCCGTTTAGGTATTAACAGCTATCTATGTAGTGTAAATAACTATCTGTTCAAAGTAAACTGGTACCTGTTCAGTGAACCCCTTTTGCTACATTGGATAATAAGAAGATGATATTAAAGAAAAAAATTATTCAGGCTCGTAAAACAATACAGCAGAAATACAACAGTCTCTAACTGAAACAGTAAATAAAAGCAATCCTGATAAAAAAATTAAAACATCTAAAGAAGAGTCCATTGACGTTAAACCCAAAACACTACCCTGTTCATAAGTCCAAGAAAGCATGCTACTACCTCCACTAGCCTGATAGTTTAAGTTCAAAGGACTCCAAGGAAGGGTGCTACTAGCCCACTAGCTCAGTTTCCGTTTTTTCATACAAATCCTCCAGGCATTCGTACACCATCTTTCTTAGACACATCTGCCATAGGAGAGATTAATACTTAGGGAGAAGAAGAACCTATTAGTATCACATATGATACTACTACTCATAATGAACCCATCTCGGAAGACTTTCTCGAGCAGTACAATGAATTACCTTGTATATACGTTGAACGTATTATGACCGATCCTTAAGGTGCTATTGATCACACTTATAGAGTCCACTATGATACCAAAACAGACAAATTGACAATTGGTAATACCCACGATACAATTAAAGGAAGCGATAGGATTATTAAAGTATCACGTATAAAAGGACTCCAGGTTTATATAATCTGCTTATTATGAATGAACCCGGTTTAAATCTAGTAAATTCAAAAGACAGAACAAATTATAAAAGTATTTTAGAAGCTACGAATGTTGGAAGGCTAGATTTTGATGTAAGTGGACAAATTTTCAAGTATATCAGCTAACAATAACATATCCGTTCTTACATGTGAATCTGAATATTGCCGTAATGCTTGTACCGCAAAGATGTTCTAGACTTGAATCGCATGTAAATCGCTTTCATCACTAACACCTTCTTCAACAATGTGACTATAAAATGCTTCCTTTGATGATAGACCGGATTCGTTTAGTCTGTCCCAAGAATAAATATATTTCTATGGGAAGATACCCTTGCGCACTAGCAAATTAAATTGAGCGTCGCGACTGCACGCTGATCTAGTAATAAGCTTTTTATCTTTATCTAAGTAAGAAGCTAGGTTATCAATACTACTACTCATAAATCTAAGGGGATCTGTCTGTTATCTACTGTCTTGGTAAAGGATATATGCTTCTCCTTGTTTAACGGTAATATGGATATTTGTCCCGGAAAACCAATAGCTTGCTCGCGAATGAAGAAATGTGCATCATAACCACTTAAGTTATGGAACACGATAGGGACAGTATGCGTATCTTTAAAGTTTAAGTTGCAACCTTGATGTGCGCTCCCCGAAACTTTGCTGTCAAATGGTTATGGTTACTAACGTATACAATAAACAATAGCGCGTTCAAAATTCGCAATTTGGTCATAAGTCAGCGTCTCCATTGGTATGATGGTATTGAGAATGCTGTTTGGTTAGTTCTAAATCTTTAGTGGTTCTTCGATAAATTATTGTATACAATCCTCTCCTCTGTCCAAATGAAATTGTGATAACGAGTTATCATAAGAGCATTTAAGGTAATATGCAATACTAAAGGGTACATGTTTATCACATATACGTATGTTTTGATTCTTATTACTATCGTTTGGTAATCTAGCACGACATTGATTGAGTTGATTACAATACGTTAAATGCTTTTCTATACCTGACCAAAAATGATTCAAACACCGGTTACACATTACTATCTTATGACCATGCTTTCATATCCGTTTTGAAAATAAAGTGACAAGTTTTTAATCCACACAAAGTGATAAGTTTCGTCATCTTTAGATTTATGGGTTCTCTGCTGCTTTTATGATTACTCAATACAAAGGGTATAACTTTTTTATTGTTTATGAAATAGAAATTTATTGAGAGATTTTTTAAATTTTCGAATTCTTTTGAATCAGTTATTTTAATGGGGAACTCAATTGAACCATGATTTAAAACGTTATTGAGGATAGCTAGAAGTCCAATCTTAGTGCTGTGAAGCGGGATATAAAGCCGAAACAACGGCCCACAAAAACAATAATTATCGTTATTTTCTGTATTTACAGCTCTTTTGATCGCTATGAAGTTAGGGAAGTTAATACACATTCCACCTTTTAGCCTGTTAATGTTTACCTTTAAATATCAAATTTCATGCAAAGCCCAACCTGCATCCTTTTCCGCAAAGTTTCCCAATTTTGATTTGTAGCTTGTTATAAACATTAGCTTGGTACCATTGCCACAAATCAGTACCAACATAAATAATTTGATTTTTAGTTGGAAATGCTTTTAAATCAATTTCCAAACTGTGAGGCTATACTAAGTAAGCTACCAAAACCGTGTTGACTTTCAACATGTACTCTTTAAGCATAAAATTAGTTTTATCAATAAGAAGGTTGATTTAAAAATATTAATGGATCTTTGATATTTACGTTCACAATAATTCCTGTAAGTATTCTACTTTTGAAACAAGATTCAGTAGGTTGCCACATTAAATTTTCCAGATTACCCCCACATATTTTAAAAGCGTTACTTGATTGTTTCAGTTTTAGTAAATAAGATTTAAATTACTCTCTATCTTGAGAACATTTTCATTTTTATCAGCTAACTTATTATTACTATATTGCTCAACTAACCTAATATTTTTCTTTAATATACGAATGAGTTGAATTAGTTCATCTTTATGTTTAATTAACTTCATGGCGTTTCTGGTTAACTCTACAACTTGCGTACTCATATGTGAAATTAATTACATTGTAGTAATATATAGTAAAAGTGTTATCCAATTATGTTTACACACAACATTACAATAGTAAATACGCAAGCGATGTTACATACACAATAACAATGTGCAGTATATTCAATAAGAACGGCAATTTTAAATACACTTTTTAGAAAAATATGATGTCGAAGCGATTGACAATGTGATTATAACATTTCCAGTTTATATATACAGGTGGGCTGACCGCACGACGATAGCCGAGCAATAGTGAGCATGCACAAAGTCAGTGATCTGATTATGAACGGTTATTTGGCTACCACTTAACCTTAACCTATTTTCACTAACTGACCCTATTTTTAGATTTGTAAGAATTATGATACCATACGCCTGCAGATCAATACATATCTACCATATATATCAAGTTCAGCATTTTCAAACAAAAAAAAAATCAATTTTTCTCGAAAACGGGCTAACATTTTCCAAAAATAAATTAGAACCACTCCTTCGGAAGCTCCCCTCGACTGCTCTACGTATCTACCACATATATCAAATTGGGACAGCTACCCTTAATGTAAACGCTACCCCTATCAGTAGGCGGCAGAAATATTTTTAAGCAGGTCAATAACCTTTGAGATTGAGCACTCTAGTTTTAGGTTTCTGAAAATTGTAATATTCAATTTGACCTTGGCCTACTTTTTCGCATAGACAACAACCTGTCGTTTTTCCACTTCTTGTTTTCATAACCTGATTCTATTTTTATGATTCTAAGAATTGTAATATGATACCCTTGCAGGTCACAATGAAAATACTGCTTTTTTAGATTTCTAAGAGTGTGTGTGTTGCCCTTGAAAATTTTATTTTGAGATTTTTAATTTCCCGCGGAAGATTCACCTTGACCTTAAAAAAAATATTCCCTTGACTTGAACAAGTTTCAACTTGTCAAATACCTACTCACCTTGACCTACGAAGAGCATGACTCAATACAAGTACCACTTGACCTACTTTCACAAACAGAGGTCAGAAACTGAATGAACTTTGAGAATTGCGTAACCTTGAAACCGCGTGACCTTGAAACCCTCAATGAATTTTGACCTTGAAAAGCCAATGAACTGACAATAACGCTAAATTTGACAATGCCGCATGTCCTTGCATGACCTTGATATGGAAACACTATTCAGTGGTCTAGAAGTGCAGTAGATATACTAATATGTAAGTCTACCAACAGCATTAAAATTACTACTAAACCATTCCAGAAATTGCTGCCATAACAAATCCGAAATATCTTAACTAATTTTATATCTTTATTTCGCATTAACACATCAGTAGATAAGCTATTCCGGTTTTAGCCCAAAATTTCATATTACATCTTATGGAGGTTCATTTTGCAAATTTCATCCCTTATTTCTTTAACTCCTTACACACGCCTTATTTCATCCCGTAATCCTTCGTAGATTTAGCAAATTTCATCCCCTAATTTCTTAACCTCTTACGCACACACCTCATTTTTCATTCCCTATTTCTTTCCTCTCACACCTAAACGCAAGCACCGACACCAATGTTCATCCCCTATGTGACGTAGTAAGACCAATGGCATTGAAAAACCTACACAACTTCGAAGGTTGCAAGCTCGTCTTACGTATATCAAATTGAGGGAGCTACCCCTAATATAAAAACTGTCCTTATGCGTATATAAAACATTTTAAGTGGATTATTCTTAGTCCAGTCTTTTCGATGAAAACGGGACAGAATTTGCCAAAAATAAATTAAAAAACCCAGTCGACTTTTTAGCGTATCTAACATATATATCAAATTGGGGCAGCTACCCTGGTGTATAAGCTACCCCTAGTAGGTGATAGAAATACTTTTTAAGCAGAACCAGCATTGAAACCTTCGATGTGGACAATCTGTACGAGAGCTTCAATGACCCTGACCTTGAAAGAGCAATCTAGTAACTTTTCTAGTGAATTTTTTCAAATCTAGCTTACTTCAATGACCTTGACTTTGATGAATATACTTTGATGCAGGAAATGTGTACGATGACCTTCGGGCACCTATTTATAACTTTAACTAATATCTACTTGCTCTTTACAGCACTTTAGGTTTACCGTAAAATTATTCATCATTATTGCACTCCCCTTATATAGCTGTGTAGGTTGCATTCAAGGTTAAAATACGGATAAGATCGGACAGAATCGGGACCTTGGAAATTCTATTTTTAGATTTCTTTGAATTGTAATATGGTGTGACCTTGAAATTTAAAGCAAATGGTAGGGGTAGCTGGTGAAATCTACGTCTTTTTAACTTGAAAAAGAACACCATATTCACAACACTTAAAGTCTTTATTTTTTAATTATACAATAGAGTTCCTTAAATCTAATACATATGATTGTGTTTTGAGACACATTTGCCAGCAATAAATTTTTTTTTAGGATCGACGTACGACCTGATACTCTGCAGGTTGATTTCTAATAACTAATACCTTGACTCAGCCAAATTGCTTGAACAGCCTAACCTAACTTGAACACAGGAACTCGTATAATGTGGTGCAGAATCGAGCTGACTTCTTTGGCGTTGATGTTGCTCCCCTACTAATTGCTATTTTTAGATTTGGCCGTTACTAACTTCAAGGTGGTCCAGACTTCTTTGACCTTAATACTGCTGCTCTTTGACCTTGACTAACTTCAGAGTGGTGCAGACTTCTTTTAACATGATACTGCTGTCCCTTGGCCTTAATTACCTTCAGAGTGGTCCAGAATCGGTCTAATGACCTTGGAAATTGCTTTCTATGGACGTTTCCATGACTCAGCCAAGCCTAAGTTTGATCACCCACATCCAGCGTCCAATCAGCTGGGAAACGGCTACCTGTGTTGCGAAACAGCTATCTGTTTTGGAAAACGGCTACCTGTTTCCAGTTCTTGGGGAAACTACCTGATACGTGTAAATTGTGGTTTATGAATTTATGGTCTTTAAGTTACGACTCACCTTGTATGTTGTTGGAAAATGGCAACATTGCTACTAAAAATCGTTTTAAATTTAAAATGTTTCAAACATGTGATTACTTTAAAATCTTTGGATTGGTGAAAATAATCAGGCTATTGTTCTTTTGGTTTTCTGGTGCCTTCAGATAAGAAGGAAAACGCCATTTTGGCAAAAAGAAATTGAATACGTAGTTAGAAGCACATGTAAAATTTGGAAAAGGTGTTCTTAAAAATTTGATTGAATTTTTCAAGAAAAATTTTAACTCAGCCTGTCGCTGGTTTTAATCTTTTCCATATAAATAAATCCTGTTGGGATTTCGAAGTTTAGTTCGGCTTTAATTTTTTTTTGTTTCTACTACACCTTAGCTTCGATCAAGAGGTAAGCTACTCACTTTCTTTTCTTATTTACTAGACATAGCTTTGAAATGCATGCGTACATGTTTTGAAATTTTAATACAGCATAAAGATCATATTTTATAAAATTTGGGTATCGATTAAAATTCTAACACAGTTATCTTATATAGGTTCTTTTTGGTCCTTTACACATTCACTCAAGATTAACATATCTCGTGCTTCCATAAGGAATAATTAAACCGTTTCTGACAGCACATTTGGATATCATTCGTCCGAGGTGTGAAATATTAGTTATGGGTCTTCGAGCCTGAATGGAAACAGTCTACGATTACTCCTTCTCATAGTATCTTCCGAATTAACCGAAGAAATATACGTTACACCTACGACTAGTTTCTGATAAGTATTATTGTTACATGCATACAAAATTTACCTATGGTGAGTGACTTTTGATTGCTTTTCTACATAACGAGGCTCTCGTTATCTGTACTTTACTGAAAGTCTTAACTATTACATTACTGTGCTTGCTACTTGTATTAGTGTGTTTCCGCAATTATCTTAATCCTGAAATTAATGCTTATGCTTTATTGTTAAACATTTTCTTAGTAATCGAGGGTAATACTATACATTTGTACCTGTAAAAGATAATTTGGGTTATTCCAAAGTTTTGCTTATTAATTAACTTTGCAATAGAATTTATATTTTATCTATCAACTTTTCTTATATACTAGCTTTATTCTGATAAATAACCGTAATTGTTCAACCGTTGGAACTACCTGTGTTTACTGTACATATGCAACAGCTGTTTGTCGACTGAATGCTACTCATTGAGTTTAAATATACAATGTATGTCAAAAAAAATTATGCTAACTGCTGGGGTTTCAATTACTGTGTAAATCAAATTGAATATTTATTTATTATCATTGGGGTTGTATAACATTTGTTATTTTTTTTCTGATTACAATTTTAATATTTGTTTAGTATAAAACTGTTTGACGTAGGATTTACTAATTTGAATCTTTTGTTGGTAGCCCTATGCTTACCAATAAATGGGTTATTTTGTGTTGCGCTTTATTTAATTCCTGTACTGCAATTGCCAAATCGGTAATAAACTTGCCCTTTCTAAATTTTCTAAATGCTTCATGCTAATTATTTTGTCTGTAATGCTCATAGTAATTTTACTGAAGAATATTTTGTGCTTACATAAGTAAACAACAGGGTAGACATCTAGTGCTAATTTTCGCTTTATATTTGGGGTTTATTTGCGTCCGGTTGATTGGAAACTGATAAATTAGTCCAACGGAGAGCTCTTCGTGGAATATCGGTCTACAAGAATTCAATTTCGGATAATTATAGATATATGTTTGGGTATTCTTTTCTTTTAGGGTCATCACTAGATGCCGAACCGTATTGTGTCTGAGTAGGTAAATTTTTAAGTAAATTTCATAGGTTGTTTTCAGTTGTGGTGGAAAGGTAAGTTGATTACTGCTGGTTTATTTCGTAGATATATTGTCTCTGATTATATTTTTGTGTTAGATATTTACGAAAATTTAATTATTATTATAACATTTATACTATTTTACGTTGGGGTATATTAAATAAGTGGTGTTAAACGATTGTAAGTTCTTTCATTAATCCTGTGATCTACGATCAACTTCCTAGCCAGTCCTTTGTCAGTGTGGACTTAGTTCACCATTTTCTTTTAGCTGTCTCTTTTGTCTTATGTGTCGGTAGCCCTTTTCTTGATAGAGGGGCGATAAAGAAGTAAATCAAGTGGTGCAATTTTTAAATTTTATGTATCTGTTTTCTCCTGCCAAAACGCCCATGCATCCAAGTTCTTAACAGACCGACTGAGCTTCCGGCTAATTCCTTATTCCTTGTTACGGCACCTTAGCCACAATTTCTACCAATATCCTTTTGTGCACGTAACATACCTCATCCTGAGACAGGCCAGTCTATCACCTACAGATAGGGGTAGCTTTTACATTAGGAGTAATTGTCCCAATTTCATATGTGCTAGATGCGTTAAAAAGTTGACGGGGGTAGGGGGGGGGAGGGAATTTATTTTTGGCAAATTCTGACCCGTTTTCGAGAAAAATTGATTGTTTGTTTGAAAAGGCTGGACAAAAAATCTGCTTAAAAAACATTTGTATCACCTACTAGGGGTGTCTGTTACATTAGGGGTAGGTCCTCCAATCTTATGTATGTGTTAGATACGTATAAAAGTCGACAGCGAGCGTTGGGGGGTTTTTAATTCATCTTTGGCAAATTCTGGCCGGTTTTCGAGAAAAAATGATTTTTTGTTTGAAAAGGCTGGACTAAAAAAAATGTGCTGAAATAGTATTTCTATCACCTACTAGGGGTAGCTTTTACATTAGGGGTAGCACCTCCAATTTGATATATGTGCTAGATACGCGAAAATTCGACAGGTGGTGTTAGGAGAGTTTTTAATTTATTTTTGGCAAATTCTATCCCGTTTTCGTGAAAAATTGATTTTTTTTTGTGTGAAAAGGCTGGACTAAGAATAATCCACTTAAAATGTTTTATATACCCATAAGGGCAGTTTTTATATTAGGGGTAGCTCCCTCAATTTGATATACGTAAATAATTCGACAGATGGTGTCGGGGGATGTCGGTAAAACGAGATTGCAACCCTCGCAGTTGTGTGGGTTTTTCAATATCATTGGTCTGATGACGTCACGTGATGTATAAACATTTGGAGTTGGTATCTGCGTGTAGGTGTGAGTGGGAAGAAATAGGGGATGAAACATGAGGTGTGTGCTTAACAGGTTAAGAAATTAGGGGATGAAATTTGCAAAATCTACGAAGGAATAAGGGATGAAATAAGACGTGTGTAAGGCGGTTGAAAAAATTAGGGGATGAAATTTGAAGAATGGACCTCCATGAGAAATAACATGGTATTTTGGGCTGTAACCATCGTTGCTTATCTACTCACATTAAATTAACGGCTTTCCTTATCCATACTCAACTAAAATTAAAGTAAATTAAACAGGATCACTATTTCGATATTATTGCCACAAACAGCACGCACTCATATTTCAGGCCAGAGGCTGAAAATCACAAATTTTTACAGTTTGAATACGATAATTGCTACAGCAATAATACTAAATAGTAAACCGTTCTGATTATTACGTTACCATTGGAATGTTTAATTTTATAAGTTATTAATTATGATACAAGATACTTTACTAAACTTGCGGCATAAATAAAAATGACGACACTATCAATTTTATGAAAATAAACTGTAGTTTGGTTTCTTAGAATTATGAATATAATTTGCAAACATTTAAGGAAATGTCATTTATATAAATTAAAATTCGTGCGTATACGTTACTAACAAAGCCAGGTAATGTTAACGGCTTATTAGATTAAAGTTTAAGTTTTAGTGGATTTATGGAAGCTTTCAAACTTCCTTGCAACATTATAACTTAATTGTCTCTGAAAAGGGTTTGTCATTTTTGCATTTACAAAATAAACCGAAAATTTTAGTTTCAGTAAACGAATTTCATGTTTATAAAGATTATAAGGATAATAATTTAATGAACTTGCGGATATCAGAAAATAATTTTCCGCAGGTGTAAAAGCTTAATAGAATCTAGTTTAATAAAGGATCTGACAGGAAAAAGAGCATTTCCAGAAAAATTTCTACTTTAGTTGAATCAGAATCTCGCGATTCACATGTTAAATGTCATAAAAGAGTGACTGACAACTTTGACGTGTGCGAGATCAAAGCTTTTAATTGTGGATGTCATTATTCTATACAACTCAAAAATGGATTTTCACTTACTCAAGTACTTCAATTAACAGCTCTTCACTCACGATTTTTGTAATAATCCAAAATGGCGATAATTAATTAACTTCGAATCCCGTTAAGTGTTTTGTAACCTAGAGTTAAACAACGAAAGGGAACAAAGAAGATATGATCGTTTGTGGTAATGTATTCAAACTAAAGTAACTAATTTGCATATTGCAGTAAAAAGATAATTGCATTTTAGTCCAACTGTCAACATTTTTACTAAAGGAAAAGTAGTAATTTGGGTTACTTTTTGCTAAATGAATTCAGCCATGGTCATTATTTTAATTAAAGCCTAACTGTAGACATCTTTTAAGGGTATAAGGGAGAGTATTACATACAAAAAAAAAACAGTTAATGCGTATAGTTCAATTTTATTCTAAACTCTGTTATTATCAGTTAGATATCGTTATTTATGTCATATTAGCAGCTAAATGATGATGAATAAAGCTGTCATTGTCGATTAGCATCACATTTCATAGTTTGTAGCTTTTAATGCATATTGCGCTATTGCATGCTTTTGTTGCATTAGAAAGTGATCTATTTTTATTGGCATCCTTTTTATACTTGAATTGCGTGTTTTTATATATTCGCTTAAATGAGCTTAACTATTTTTCTATTTTGGTCGCCGTAAGGGATTAAGCTTAAGTTTAATTAAATATTTAGCTTCATAAATGAAAGTGCTTTTAGGGTTTTTAATTTAAATAACGTAATCAAATTCGTATAATGAGAATTAGTGTACTGAAGAATAATTGGAACAGTCTCTAATGCTTAGTAATTTAATTTTTCTGGAAGGTCTTAATTATTTTTGTCATTCTCTTACAAGCGTTATTATTGCAGGAACGTGTTACTAAAATTAGCAGCCATGTGAATGCTAAATTAGTAGATATAAATAATAATAATAGTTTAATGTTTTTGTGCAAGTTTGGTTCCCATTTTGCAGTATTTTACATTAATTACAAGGTAAACTTTTTTTACTGGCAGTTATTGTGTCTCCCTTTGCCCAGTAAAAACCCTTACCTTTTGTGTAATATATATATTTTTTATTTGTTATTCATTCGTGAAGAACATTATGAAAGTAACATTATGCAAATAGGACGAGCGCGCTTATGACATTTTACACTAGGTATATGCACCAAAATAGTTAACTGTGAATTAAACTAAATGTTAATTAATAAGACTCAAATTCGTTACTTAGAGGGTTTGTGCATCTAACTGGGCTTCTTTAAGAAGTGAAGCTCATTATAAAATTTATAAACGTTTGCTCATGTATTTACCAAGATAATATAACAATTAAAATGATGATTAGTGAGAGTAAGATTTGTGGCTTAAAGGATTTGTGTTTAATTGGGGTTCCTTTAGAAAGAAAACTCTTTAGACGGTTTTACTGCCCTAATTAACGATTGATTACGAGTTTCTGGAGCACGTAATCCGAGTTACGATGGCATATCTCTATACAACAGATAAACCCAAAAATGTTATTTATTTAAATCAATCCTATCAAATCTAAGCGCTTAAAGCTTCAGACGTTTCAAGCAGAAGTTATTAGACAATAAATCTGATGTGTTTATTTTTGGACTGCTTTTAACTGCAAACTATGCTTGTCTATTCAGGAGTATTTATGTAAGTATTTTCAACGCTAGCCGGTCTGCAACTGAGCAAGATCAGGACATAACTGTTTGTTAAGATGGTATCTCAAGTTGGCCAAGTCCTGAAGAATGACTACGCTTGATTAAGCTAAATGGCAACAGCCGTCTTGATCACATCGATGAAAGTAACATTATGCAAATAGGACGAGCGCGCTTGCTATTACAGAAATATTGCTCACTTGGTAGTGTTAATTTCTAAAAGAATTTCGGATCTTCCACCACTATATTACGATGTGCAGTTTCAAACATGACACTCACTAGAACATCAGCGGTACAGGAAAAATCCATGGTACCGACATAGCTTACGGGGCGAGCTCGTGATTCTTGCTCCGTCTACAAAGGGCATTCGTTAGAACTCAACAAAGTTAAAATCAGGAACCAAATGTCACTAAGGCACGATATAATTGTCAGTTTTTAAAATAATCCCGACATGAACTAGATCTCAAGATCTGCATGTGAGATAGTTTTGACGCACTGGCTATACGCAGTCAGTGTTGTGCGTAGGACGTATTTTGAATGATATATGAACGTAACTCACAAAAAAAAATTGTTGTGTGTACCGGGTGGCCAGATAAGAATGCAAAGTGCTGTTTCTCGGAAACTATTCGTCGTACAGAGTTGCGGTAAAAAATTGTATTATTACAGTAGCCAAAAAAAGACCGTGGAAAATATTTTCAAATTTTCAAGATGACCGCCAGGGGGCGTAACCACCATCCTAAACTTTTAAAGTCATTTTTTTTACTGACATACACCTAGTAAATGTACCAAAAAAATTATACACTTTTTAAAGCTCAGTTTTATTCGAGTAGCTTTTGTTTGACGTATCTATTAAAATAAAGTGGTGGAGGGTGATTCAGTGATTTTTAAATAAACAACTGTAACTCCTAAACGACTGAACTGATTGTAATAAACTTAGTCTCGTCGGAAAGAGCATTTATTGCTCCATGAAATCCTTCTTACGTGTAATATGTCTAATTTTTAGTGATGCCGCTAGAGCGCCTTTTTTGATATAATACCAGAAAATTTCAAAATCCTCTAAAAAATTAAATGCAACAATATGACTTTTTTTCATAAAATGATATGGAATCATCCCTAAATAGGGTAGTGAAAACGGCATCTCGATATCTTATTCATACCCTAAAATATCGAAGAAAGAAAATTTGAAAAAGTCGATATTACACCGGTATTTATTCTTATTTATTTGTCCAAGATTCAATGAAAAATTGTCAGGGTATTTTGAACACCCTGTATACGTATTGGGTAATTTTGTTTGTAGTCTTATGCACTTAGTTAGATTCCGTATATACATATTTTTTTTTGTCAAGTTTAGTTTTATAGATGAATTGGTTTAACGTGTGTAACGACCTTTAGGGATGGTAGGTGTATGGTGAGCTTTAGATTCTTAGTTTGTGAATTATTTTTTTTGTAATTTAGGTTGTTTTTCCTTATTATTCCTCGTTTATAGAAGTTTGATTAACGCTTATTTGTAAATAGTTGTCTATAAGTTTAATTAACGTTCATTTCGTTTGATTTCTGTAAAATATAATAGAAAATTAAGTAATTTAAATAAATAGTGTAGGTTTATATGTGTATGATGTCATGTTAGCGACATAAAGTCGCTTAAGTATAGTTGTCCAGTTTATTATTGAGTATTTTGGTTTTAATTCATAGAGGAAGAATGTGGGACTGATTGCTTGTACTTAAATAAAAATATAGAGATGTTTTCTCGTTGATCTTGCTGACGTTTAGTTTACCGAGTCCTTACGGACGGAAACGAATTTGTGTATTGGGGTACCTTATTTTCCCCTTCCGTTTTTTAATTGGTGGAATTCAATTAGACAAGATTTTTTGCGAGTAGTGGGATTAAAAATCCAAGATGGAATTTGTTAATAATTTTGGGATTCTAAAACTGATCGTGCTTTCGGGTAGTAGTACGGTGCCATTTATTGTTACGCTTTAAGGGTGGTTTAGAACGTTGAAATTTTGAACCTTGTGGTGTTTAACGAACGTACGTTTTGTATAGTAAGGGTAGTTAAGCTACTTCTGAAGACGACCTGTAAAGGGATCTTATTAAAATTGTTCATCACCAGAGGATTATACCTAGTGCCGATTTCGGTTTTACGTAAAGTTACCTAGAGGACATCGTCGTGTTGTATAGTGCTTCAGTGACCTCTTTGGTTTATATCGTTTCTGCGGATATTAACATCATCGTTCTTGCAGTGCCACCTATTTATCGTACAAAGCGTGTTTAAAGATAAAGAAACTTTCGCAATATATCAAAATTAACGTTATTTTAAATCAAGTTATTAACATGTTGGATTATTAGTGGAAATAAAACTATTCCAAAGCTAAAAGTTATCAAGCAATTTTGAACGCTCACTTTATTATCATTTTAAAAAGAAGTTATTAATTTAAAAGTTTTTTAACTAAGACAGTAACATATTTCGAGATTCATTCAAGGAATTGTTTGTGTATAAAAGAATAAACGTCAACATTTTCACTCATCATCTTGTCAGACCTGGGGGGGAAACCCACATCCGAATAGCAGTAATTGAACACCTAGTTCATCCCCATCGTTGTAACACAGTAGTGGGGTCAAGTTAACCATTAAGGTAATATAATATAGTTTTTTTTTGATTGAGTATTTTCAATAATTCTGGAACAATTTAATAGAACTTGTGGATATATATATTTTTTTTGTGTATGTACCTTAAATTATTTTCTTTGTATACGAAAGTTTGAAAGCGGAGATGTTTTGCCTTTGAATTAAGTTTTTTTTTGCTTTAGATTTAATTATTTTAAGTAATTATATTATTGACACTTCGCCTTCATACTCTTCTTTTGTTTTGTATTAAAGGGCAATTGACCCTGAGGTAGTGTGGTCATATTTTCCACGAAATAGTTAAGATAAGTGATTTAGACCGGCGTTACACCGATCGCTGGGCAGTCTTTCGTCGCCGATTAAGTATTTGTTGTTTTCTTATGCGCCTTATCGTATGTTGATATTTATACCATTCTTTTTATATATTATTGTTTTAATCTTATTATAGGTTTGTTAGTTTTCATAAATGTGTTTAATTCTGTAAACACCCTTCTTTTGTGTTACATAACCGTTTTTTTTTTGCGAACTTAAAATTTATTGAGTAATTGCAAGTTACCGGTAATTTAGTTTTTAACGTAACGAGGTTAGTTTTTTTGTTTTATTGAGTAATAGCGTTATTAATATTTAGTATTTTATTTGATTTTTAGTTGAGTATTAATTCAGTTTAGAGTTCATTCTTTAGCTTTTTTTTTTGTTTTGATTATTATTTAATGCCTAATTTATTACACTGAGGAGTATTAACGTAATTTTTATTGAGTGTTTATCACGCTTTTATTTGACAAGCGTGTTGTGTTTTTGAAGCCCTATTTCAGGTGGTTTGCTGCGTTGCTGTCCAGCACACCTGGGATTGATTGCGAATAGGTAATCGTATGTTTTTTGTATGTTTGGACACGCTATGTACTCGTAATTTTGGCACGACAACCCTTATTTTGACTACAAAACATTCTGGCGCCCAAACCGATTGATTTTGTCTTCATCCCTATTTTGACTTACGTACGATTTATTATTCTGGATGTGCAAAATTATTAACATCAATCCACGACCCATACGCTGGCTAGTCGGGGCAAAAAGGCCAATTTATCTGTAATCCCGTTCTACCACCTGTTTATACCGTTACAAAATTTCATCATTTTATAATTTTTAAATAATAAAAGTTTTCATAATTTCAAAAATTAAAAAAAAACATGTAGGGGCATAATAATCAATGCATAGAATATGCAAGTGCGGAATTGGCAAAATAGTAGGAGTAGGCCATTGAGAAAAAACAAATACCTAAAATTAACTTGTAAACAAATATTAAAATTTGACAGACTGTGTAATTTATGTTTGTTGCACAAGTAAGTCCTTAAAACTACCTATAATGTTTTTTACAAATGATGAAGCTGTTAATATGATTGCGGTATATTTTGAATGTCTTCAAAATGCGGCATTTTTCTTATTGAAAAATGTTCTCGGCAACCATCTAGTTGTAAAAATATATTTTGCCGTTATTCCAAGAGCACATCTTCTAATAGAATAGGCAATTGGTTTACCAGAAAATCAATAAACACGGCACCATTTAGTGGATCGTCAAAGAAGTAGGGACCTATAAATAGTTCCGTCCAGGATGCCACACCACACATTAACACTCCAACGACCTTGATGATGAATAATGCATATTATGCAAATTAACGTTTCCATCACTTTTAAAAGTGGCCTCATCCGTTCAAAGAATTTCGGATAAAAATCCTCTATTTTCCCTGATCATGTCCAACATCTAATGCCAACAATATATCCGTCGGTCAAAGTCTTCGTCATGTAAGGCATGATGTGAAACCATATGATACAGGTGATTTTTATAAATTTAAAATTACAAACACATTGTAAAACGTGTAAAGTAGTATTGTCCGTGACATAAGAACTTACCTACGATCCTTTAAAATGTCCTGAATAGTAGTTCGTGACTTATCCAACGCGAAACGCAGTGCTCTCGTACTAACGTGGGGATTCAACGACATGTATGCTAAGACAATAACAATATTGTCTTCCATTCTCCTAGCAGAGTCCAACATCAAGGTCATTGGAATGTTAATCTGTGGTGTGGCATCCTGGACGGAACTATTATAGGTCCCTATTTCTTTGATAAACCACTAAATGGTGCCGTGTTTCTTGATTTTCTGGTAAACCAATTGCCTGTTTTATTAAAATGCAATTACGGCAAAATATGTTTTTACAACTAGATTTTTCAAGAAATGTGCGAGAACACTTAAATTTAATATATCACCAGAGGTGGATTGGACGAGGAAGTCTAGATATCGAGCTGAGTATACTCTCTTAGCCAATGCCAAATTTTGAAGACATTCAAAATATACCGCAATCATATTAACAACTTCATCATTTGTAAAAAACATTATAGGTAGTCCTAAGGACTTACTTGTGCAACAAACATAAATTACACTGTATATCAAATATTAATACTTGTTTACAAGTTGATTTTAGGTATTTGTCTCAATGGACTACTCCTAATATTCTGCCTATTCTGCACTTGCATACTCTATGCATTGATTATTATGCCCCTACACGTTTTTTGTAATTTTTGAAATTATGAAAACTTTTACTTAAAAATTATAAAAAATTTTTTTTTTAAATTTTCATTAAATCTTGAAAAAAGACAAATAAATAAGAATAAATACCGGTATAATATCGACTTTACCAAATCTTATAATAATTAAATCTTCTTTCTTCGATATTTTAGGGTAGGAATAAGATATCGAGATGCGGTTTACACTAACCTATTTAGGGATGATTTGATCTCATTTTTATGAAAAAAAATCATGTTGTTGCATTTAATTTTTTAGAGAATTTAAGTTTATTAAAATCAGATCAGTCATTTAGGAGTTACATTTGTTTATTTCAAAATCAATGAATCACCCCCCACCACTTTATTTTAATAGATACGTCAAACAAAAATTGCTCGAATAAAGCTGAGCTTTAAAAAGCATATCATTTTTTGGTACATTTACTACGTCGATTTCAGTAAGAAATCGCTTTAAAAGTTTAGGATGGCGGTTGCGCCCGCTGCCGGTCATCTTGAAAATTTGAAAATATTTTCCTCGGTCTTTTTTTTGCCACTTTAGTAATACAAGTTTTTACCGCAACTCTATACGACGAATAATTTCCGAGAAACAGCACTTTGCATTCTTATCTGACCACTCGGTACATAATGTTGTGCGTTAGAAACTCCTCTGGGATCAGCTCTTTTGGTTTGGGCGGGATAATTACGATGACATTTTGCAGGGTGGATGCCTGAAGATATACAAGAAAAAGTAACAGGGTAGAATACGGAGACTTTCGGGTTCAGAATTATAATTATTTGTAAATAATTACAGCCGCATTGGTTTACTGCAAAACCCTATCTTGGGGATGAAGTATTTAAACGTTTGCTAGTGGAATAATTAATGTGGATTGGAAACAGGTATTGAGCTTTTACAAACTTTAGGGAGTGTTTAAAACGATGTGTAATAAACAGTACTCAGTGTATTAAAAGAAAATATTGCCGTTGAATGAATAACAGGAAAGAAGCGCGTTCTTATGGAATTATTTGTAGCCAAAAATCCCTCTTATAAGTTGGATGGAGTTGTCGTTTTGCATCTAACATAATGCCTCTTAGTAATCAGTCGACTTATAGCTCTCGTTATTGTTACTTCGTGTGAGTATTAATTATGTAGTACGTGTATTTCTATTTGCTAGTTGTCCAACTGACGATACTACTAAGCTGTTGAATGATATAAACCGATTAGTATTTTATGATTAATAATAATGTCCGAAAGGTTTTCGATTAAATGCAGTTATATTAACTGTAGTAATATGTGCAAAAACAAAAGAACGGATGATTGTGTGTCATTTTTCCACTTCCCGATAAAAGACAGTGAACGATTAAAAGAATGGGCGAAGCGCTCCGGAAATATAAAATTAAACAACAACTGCCTAGAAAAATTAAAACATAAGAAAATTTGTGAAAAACGTTTTACCACTGAAGATATAACATTTTCGACGAGAAAGCGAAAACGTCTGCAAAAAATGCACTTCCTGTGTCATATTTATCAACTGAGTAATATTTTTAAATTGGGTAGATCTTTAAGTTTATTTTTGTTTTTAATTTCGGTAACGACATTCGGTTTGAGCCAGCCTTTAGGGTCTAGGTTATGGTAGAGATGTTAGGTCCAGTTAAAATTATATACAGTGTGTACTAGAATGGACGCAACAATAGGTGCAGGTGACAACAGATTTTGAAGTTGAACACTCATCTCTCAGGATTCAGCCCTGCTTCATGCTTGTATACGTGGTGCTTTTTCATGAAACCATCTTCAGAAGCTTACTAAAAATATAATTTTTTTATATATTTCACAAATTTGTTTTAGTAATTCTCTGAAAACGGTTTTACCAATACGTTTTGGCCTAACCTTGCCACATGCACAAAGGTAAGGTCGTGGCAAAAGTAAAAGGTGTGCCGTAACAGCTAGTATGAGTAAGACAGGAAGCTCGGTCGGTCGGTTAGGAACTTGGATGCGTGGGCGTGTGGCTGGGATACACAGAGAATTTAAAAGGGCACCACTTGAATTATTTTTATGTCGCCTTTTTAAGAGAAGAAGCGCTACGACACAGTAAGAGATACGCTAGAGTTAGAAATAAAGTTGGACAGAGTCCAAGTAGAGAATAGGCTCGGTTAGGATTTCACTTCTAAACTTAATCTTTGTAGATACAATTGGTAACAATAATAATAAACCCCAAACCTTAAATGTAACAAATATGGCTAACCTAAACTCACCAAAGCATTCTACTCTGCATATCAAATCGTATTCATTACATTAGGTAAGTACTCAAACAACTAGTATCGTAAATCGGGATAGCTACTATTCCGCAAAACAACCCATGAATGTTTGTATGTCCACCGAGACTAGACTCATAAATTAACAGTACCCACTCACCTTTTTCTAGTGTCTCGTCTAAATAGATAAAAACAAAAAAACAATGGAATCAAATTATTTTACAATGAAACGACACTGCCCAACATCTAGCGTTGACCCTAGAAATAAATTACGTAATACAGAATGAACCCAAAATAGAATAATGAAACCGTAGTTATAGGAAGAGCTCTCCTTACAACTGGCGTCTCGGTTTTAAGTCAACCGAATCATAACATAGCTCAGATATAAATAACCAAAATATAGTAGCCAGATGTCTACCATTGCATAAAAAAATTAAATCTGAAAGCATTTAATAGGCGTAATAGAAAAGTGAAGTACATATTTTCAAGCAACGCGCAAAAATAATGATAGTCTGTTATTACTATTTGTAACGGGCATAAACATATGTGGCTTATTTCTTTTTGTTTGTTTACACTCGCTACAAAGAATAAGTTGTAGGGTTCTTTTACAATTCTTAATAATTTCAAAATCTTAAAAATTTATATTGCTTTTGTGAGAACTTAAAATGGGTACCATTTAATTTAAATTGGGTGGTTTGAATTTCTAAAGATAGCATTCATTAACTAAAATTTATTTTACTTGCCGTCAGGTTTCAGTTGGTGTAAACGAACTCGATGGTTGCTTCACCAAATTTTTTTATTGTTTGTTTGCTCGGCTAACGTCTTTATTAAAGGAAATGACTATTGTTATCAATTACCATATTTATATTCAATTTGATTTTCTTAAGATATGTGTAATTTGTAAATTTATTCAAATAACTTCCTTCGGTATTAAATCTTTTAGTATTCGTAATGAAATAATGAAAATAAATCAAACGTTATACTTATTTAATAATTACTTAATTCCCCAAAATGCAGAAATACGTTGCATTAACACATAAAAACAATCCTATTATTATATTGACTATTCTTATCATCTAACATGTACAATGATAATGAATGACATTTAATTTATTCATTGTTGATATTCAAACACAAATTTACAGGAAGATAAAACACATTCATGTTCCTTTATTATATAGTTTGCAATCCTACTTGTCACTTTTTGAAGGCCAATGACGGAGTTACTGCGTTCCTAGGCCAGTGATTTGGGCACCGTCTTTTCTTTGTTCCCAATTATTTTTTTTAGAAGCTTTCAATGAATTGTACAATTCAAATTTTCTTTCCAACAATTTATTGATCCTGTTTTTTAGTTTTTAATTATCACTTTAATTGTTCAAGTTTTACACAAACGGCAATACGAATCGTACAAACTAACTGTTAATGCTTTCGTGTTATTCTTCTTTATTTACTGATTAACCAGGCCGATCACTGTATTTAGTCATGTAGGACCTCCAATATGCACAAAACGCGTAATTTATTTATTTGTAGTCACTTTTCTCCTTATCATATATTTGGCGTTATATGCACGTTTGTTCATTTGCGCCTATTATTATTGTAATACGGAAGGTATTCTTACATCTTCCCTATTATACACTAAATTTTATCTTACATTATTTCTTAATTTCGGAGTTAGCGTGACTATGTACTACTGTCACTCGTGCCTCGGCAATGACCTCTCTTTTTGGTTATTTTGAACCAACTCTAAGTAACTACTACTTAAACAACAAGTCATGTTAACAGTTCATCTACAATACATTTATGCACTTGCAGATTGCCGCGTTTACTTAAATATTTCCTAATAATAACTTATATAAGTAATTTCAAGCTTTTCGTATTAATATTAAATAAACTTATATATAAACAACAAACAATCATTTCCCACACTATAAAATACACATAAAGTATCAAATATCATATAACTTAGCGCGAAATTCGAATTTCTCAGGCTCCCGTTACATATCACACGCAAAACTACAAGCTTAAATTAAAAGTCTACTTGAATGTTTTGAACTCTAAAACTTAACGCAACAAAAGAAAAACTCCAGCTGAAGGCTAAAATATTCACGTTCGTGAATCATCAATAGCTTCCTTATTTATGATAACGTTTGTTAGAACGTACAAGGACAGTTTAAATATTAGTACTACAGCAAGTGAAAGAACACCAATCATAAGTTCAACAGTTACATTTCGGCAATATTAAGTCATTACTTTAATCGCCCAGTATAAAGCGGTTTACTTTTCAAAACGTCATTGTTATATTATAGTATGACCGCAATTCTCGACCTGTGGGGCTCGCCCTCGTAGGGCAGCGTGATAACTCTCAATGGGGGGCGCGAGCATATAAAAAAATATTATTAAAAAAATTATTAAATTTACTGAAAGAAGAGCAAAATGAAATACTTTCTGACATAATAAAAAATAAAATACACGTTTACACTGATGTAATACACTTACATATATAATTGTATCTGTACTGCACAATGCATTTAATAAATAACTTATCAATACAAAATTAAAAACAAGTTTAATCATTATTAGTGACTCCTTGGGCCTATCTGACAGACGAAAGTTTTTCGAAAGAACGTTTAATATTAGAAATTGACACGCTGAGTTTTTTTTTCTATGTTTAGCTGAGATCTATCTTTTGTCTTCAAAGCAGTTACCACAGAAAATCCGCTTTCGCAAAGGTAGGATGTTGAAAATGGTAATAGTATACGAAACGCTCTTGTTTTCAGTGCAGAAAACTCATCATCCACCCCTGCCCAAAATTCAAAGAGTGGTTTATTACTAAATTGTCTTTTGATTTCGCTACTTGCTGTTAAGTTTATGATGGTTTCTGCTTTGGCAATTGAGAGATCTTCGGTAGTATTTGGAAATGGGTCCCTAACCCACCCGTAATTTGCTACCTAGCTGTCGTCAGCAAGAAAACACTTTTAAAATTCATTGCCAGCATGGCTAAATGATTTTAATGGTTACAAAGACAACTTTCACACGTTGCTCTTCAGCCTTGTAAGTTTTAACACATTCATCCACATTTGTAAACATTTCTAGGTTTTTTTGCTTTAAATTTCTGCTATACAATTCCAAGTCTCTACGAGAAGCCTTAACTTTATCACTCGTATCCAAGATATGTGTGTTTATTCGTTGAAGTAAGATTCAAGGTATCTAATTTCTTGAAAATGTTGGCCAAGCAACTCAATTTCATAAAAAAAACATCCAGAAAATTCTATGCTTCCGGTCTGTTTTCCTCTTCTAGAAATAGCAAATAACGCAAGTTCCGTTGCTTTGTATATATATATATATATATATATATATATATATATATATATATATATATATATATATATATATATATATATATATATATAGGAGCGGAGTTAAGGTTCTGAGGGGAAAATACTATTCCACCATTCGCCTAAGTACTCGCACATGGAGTACATATACGCAGTGACCATACCGCTACTCGTGTATGTGGAAACCCCCCTGAAGAAACCTCATACGAGGTAGGAGGTAACGGGAATCGAACCCATTACCTCCCGAATGCTAAGCAGGTCGTGTCACCACTGCGCTACCAACTCGGTGGCTGGAATTGAACCAGGTGCAGCATTTATACACGCTTGCGTCGCGGTCGCACAGACGTTCCAGAGTGTTCGAGACAAATCGGAACTTTTTGCGAAGCCGCGGGAATGTCCGATATGGGTCAAAAGTAAATAACCTGTATTCCTATCCCTGTGACTGTGATTACAATATTATGTGTTTCACTGAAATCGGACTAGTTCAAGTATATCAAACTCAAAATTGTTTCCTAAAAACTATAACGTGTATTACGAAACACGGGATTACAAAACTAGAAATTTAACTTAGGGTGGTGGAACAATATTCCTTGTTCGTCTATCGATTTGTGTAATGTAACTAGTGTTGTTCATAGCGTAGATTGGATGTTGGAACTTTATTTGCAGTAGTATTAATATATATATATATATATATATATATATATATATATATATATATATATATATATATATAGATACACAACCAAACTTATATAGAATCACCCAATATTTCCGATGTTATTCAGTATTTCTGACAAATTCCGTATAGAAAGTGAGAAGGACTTTATTATAACTTAGTTTATTAAATTACAACAAGAAAAAATTACAACAAAGATTTAAGATGAACAAAAACAATAAAAATGCGAAAACTAAAGATGTAGGTAGTTGGTTAAACAAAAGTTAGATACCTTTTTTCAGACATGTTTTTCACTTTAATAGGCAGTATTACCACCTCTAGCCCTAATACAAGCTGCAATTCGACGAGGAATGCTTCTAATCAACGTGTCAACGTGTTCCTTACGTACGTTTGCCCATTCCTCTTGGGCGGCTGGAATGAGCTGTTCCACATTTCCTAGAGCATATCTTCTAGCCCTAGTCCCTTTTTTGACACAGTCCGACACATGTTCAATGGGATTCAGGTCTGGTGAAGAGGCAGGCCATTCTAGAACCGTCACAGCTTCTCTTTCTAGAAATTCTGTAGCAACTCGGCTGGTATGTAGAGGGCATTATCATGCATTAAGACGAAATTGTCTTCCACTGCACCTCTCCACAGCCTAACTATTGGTTCTAGCACCAAATCAACGTACCTAGGACCTGTTATACTCTGGCGTAGTGGAACCAAAGGAGTTTTATCTCTTATCATGATACTGCCCCAGAACATTGCCGTTCCTCCTTTGTATTTTGGGACAGATCTGGCCGTTTGCAGTCTAACTTGTCTACCTGGACTTCTTAGAACTCGAATTCGACGGTCATCTGAAAAAAGGACATTTTTCCAATCTTCAACTGTCCAGTTCTGGTGCTCGAGACACCAATTTAGCCGACTAATTTTGTTCTCTCTGGATAACTCGGGAACCCTTAACTGTCTCCTGCTAAATAAATTTCGGGCACGAAGTCTCTTTCGTACTGTTTTAAGAGAAACACCAACACCTGTAGCCTGCACAAGTTGCCTTTTGAGCTCCGGAATAGAAGAGGTTGGATTTCTTCTAGCTATTTGAGCTAAATATCGGTCTTGTTCATCAGTAGTCACTCTGAGACGACTTTGTCTAGGTCTGTTCTTCAGTGATCCCAATTCCAAAAATCTTGTATAAGTTTTGGAAACAATACCCTGAGGCACACCAACTGTTGCTGCTATGTGCCTCTGTGACATTCCCTGCTCAACAAGAGTAATAATTCTTCCCCTCTGAACTTCGGACAAGCCTACGTAAGGCATTTTGAACACAAACTTCTAAATTAAAAAGTTTAAACTGTCACTTTAGTTTTACAACTAACAACAATTTTTATCACGACATACGTGATGGACAACTTCAAAAACCTTTGTTATTTTCAACAAAACAGTTTCGTTATCTTTATCTCTTATCTGCATGAAAATTTTCATACATTTCGCAATATTAGTAAGAAATACTAGGTGATTCCATATAAGTTTGGTTGTGTATATATATATATATATATATATATATATATATATATATATATATATATATATATATATATATATATATATATATATATTATTATTTTACATAATGTTTTAGGTGATTTTAATATCCCCAATTTTAATAATACCCTTATAAATGAATTGAAAACAAATACGTTGAAAGAAATTGTTAATACGTTTAATTTAAAAAAATTTAATTTTGTAACTAATATTAAAGGTAAGCTATTGTATGTAATATTAACTAACTTAGACTGTAAAGTGTAAGGTGTTTCATGATAAAT
This sequence comes from Vesta saturnalis, assembly GCA_036346205.1. Taxonomy (NCBI): domain Eukaryota; kingdom Metazoa; phylum Arthropoda; class Insecta; order Coleoptera; family Lampyridae; genus Vesta; species Vesta saturnalis. The sequence goes on from JARFJB010002021.1 coordinate 6,048,952, forward strand.
TACCTATTGTTACAGAAAATAATTGTCATTCGTCATTGGGGATAGTACTTACTTGTAAGGTCGTAGTGTTTAACATCAAAATACAATTAAATAGAAACTACTATTACAATTACAGCACGATTTCCGTAAAAATTATTATATGAGAGAGGGGGGAGGTGATGAGCATTGTGATTAAAAATTGGGTCGCAAGTACTTAAAGGTTGAGAAACACTGTAGTATGAACACCCCAATACACCACACTATTGAAGTACAGAAGCAGCAAACTTCAAGATAAACAGGTACAGTTTGTCACAACTGTTTATGATGCACTTGCAATTCAAAACCTTTAACAGTAATGTACCTCAACATGTAGTACTGAGGAAGCTAAATTAGTAACGGTACAAGTAATCACCTCAGGAAGTATGAATGAAATTAGTTATTATTAAACCTCTATTAAACAGTCATGATTTCAGGTACCTAATCTCATTAGGTGTAACCCAGAGCAATACCACAGTTAAACGTATGTATAACACACCACTAAGAAATCGTGTTATGTCTGCAGTTGTAATTCGTTTAATAACGAACTACGACTAAAGCATTTCGAAGTTAAACTTAAACGATTGTATATAGATCCAGTCCTCGTCAATCAGTTGTTGGTAGATAGGAGAATTCGTGTGTCTTACGTGACTTAAGCTTACTGATCTTATAGTGAAAACGAAACGACATTGAACTCGTCACCTCTCGAGTTATCTTCCAGCGGGCTGCCGTAGACTCCTGTTCAGTACTGCTAGAACTCCTAGTCATGCGTTCATAACCCGAGATGTGAAGCAGTATCCTATTTACAGGTACCAATTTGTTACAGCATTGAACTGAAGATTACGAAAAGATTCTCCCCCACGTACCTCCTCTCCAACAACGCATATTTTCCGTCACAAATGGCATTCCTCTTCAGAAAAAGGAAACAACTCTAAAAGATAAGGTCACCTGCTATCGATAACCAATCGAAATCTTTTCGTTTTCCTAAGTTTGAATTTATTGGATAACTATTTATTTCACACATCGTTGCCATTTTCCTCAATTCGTACCTGACTACAGTGTGTTGCCGACCAACACGCATAAGAAATTCTTTGCTTCTCAAAGAAACGTAAAACCACGAGGTTAACACGTTACAACCTTCTAGACCCGAACCATAATATCATTAATAACCCAAAAACCCACCCTAAGGAATTGTTTTTAAGTCATCCCCAGCAAATTATAATTTTTATTGCAATTGAATATAAATGTAGATAAATAAGGTAGCCATATGTAACATCGTCAGTAGTTTTCTAACGGTTTCATTTAAAAAACAAGTAATTATTACATTTATACCTTGTTATGTAATAATATAACAGAAAACAATAAGTAAAGGTCAAAGGCAAGTATATATAAATACGTCTTCTCAAAAATACCTTTTTTAATTTTTGATAACAAATAAAATAAGGTAAAATACTAAGACACAGGCCAACAAAAACAATTTTTTGTAAAAACTTATTAAACCAATTTACCTAAATGGTATGTATTGGGTGCTGAAACCGTATTTGGTATCAGTTTTTTATCACCCACGATTCTCTCACAATATGACATCGATTGTATACTCTTATTTAAAAAAATAGGGAAATTTGATACATAGATATTAAAAAATCATATTTCTTCTTTAATTAAGTTACAATGTTTACTTAGAATAATATTACATTACTAAAATGCGAATATTAGGTGATTATTTTTTTGTATTTCTTCTGCCTTTACTCTGTAAAGTTTCTCGCATAGCTTTTTCTACGATGTGATGCATTTTGTTGTTTTCTGTGAAGTTACTAACAGTAATCACCCATCATGTTGATATTCCACCGTCCCTGGTATCGTTTCTCCATCTTTTTTATGTGTTGATGACCGTTCCCCTACCTCTTCACTCACTTCACCTATGTTTTCAGGAAAAGGCTCAAGATGGTTGTGAAAGAAGTGGACTTTAAGGCTCATCGTACAACCAAGAGTTTTAAACTTGTCTATTATATTAGCTACGGTAAGTTTATAGTTAGGGGTTTTCACATTCCCCAAAAACTTCTTTAAATGATATCCAAGCCTCCTTTTCCTTTTTTGTACTCATCGTTGCTTCAAATTTGGAATCGAACATCAATTTACGAATATCAGGCCCAACGAAAATCGCTTCTTCCAGTTTAGCTTCTGATAAATGAGGAAATTTTCCTCACAAATATTTAAAACAGTCACGATCTTTAGGCAATGCTTTTACAAATTGTATCATTAAGCCCAAAATTATGTGTAGTGGTGACAGAAGAATTTTTTTGGAGTCTACTAATGTTTTGTGAAGAATATTCTTCTGGCCGGGTGTCAAAGTTTTTCTTACGGCCATTGTTTTCTGGACACATGTCGATCTTTTGCTCTGCTGTCCAACTTGCCACGTGTCTAACCTACCACGTCACATTAAATTGGAGAAATTAGTTAGCTCGACTAGTAACTCAGTCAAACGGTCCTGAGACCGCAGGGCACCCAGATAGCTTGGGTATTTTGATGCGCTGATAAAGAGTAAATAGATGGTTAGGTTAGTTCGAAACCAATAACAAAATTGTAGACAGAAAGATAGGGAGAACAGACAAGAAACAGGCGCCACAAGCTTTAAATAAAGAAAAGATAAATTATTGTTTCTTGAGAGAGAGAAAGAGAGAGAGAGAGAGAGAGAGAGAGAAAGACCCTGTCAAGCTTGAACCAGGGAACCAACAGGAATAGCGAATAAGCGACAGTTCCTCAACAAGCGCAAATTTACTGATAAATTTTCCAACAATGAATACTATACCTAACTTTTAATATATATATATATATATATATATATATATATATATATATATATATATATATATATATATATATATATATATATATAATAACCAGTAAGACAAAACAGTGCTAAATAGAAATTTATCACCATAAAAAAAAAAAGTAAAACTATCAATATTAATCCTGACGAGCGCAAGTCGCCATATTTTACTTGTGATAGCCTCACCTTTAAATAATTTAGATATATCAATAAAAGAACGTAAGGCCCCTCTCTGGTACGCCTAAAGATCTTTCATAAACGTAACCCTGAAAAGGAAAATTTATATACATTCAACCGCAATAGTTGACTTTAGAAAGGTAACAAACCAACTTGCTTTTTGTTTTACAATCACTCAACACACTCTCCTTTCTAATAATCACTGCTTCAATTGTCTATTTAATCGGAGAAAATTGTTCAGTTCACTATATTAATCGTAGCACGCATATACGAGTACCTAATTAAGTAAAATTTAATACTAATGATCTGAACACTCTTATCCTTAAGAAGAGAAAATTTGTACTTAAGCGCTAACAAACATAGTATAAATAATACGACATAGACAACTGGTATATACAATTTATGCTTTGGGTTACTGCTACTGCGCAAGGTAGCGTAAGCAGCAAGTAATAAAATAATGGACGCTAAATACTAACACTGCACTGGATATTTTATGTAAAATTCGATAATAATTACACTAAATTTGGTTAAATTAAGTGCACAAAATAGTAGTTAATGGTTTGATCAAATTATAACCGTCTGATCCTAATGAAATCTTTACACAATTAAATGGATTCGGATATCAATATGACACCGAGGTTGTAACAAAGGTAAAAAATCTATTAAAATTCCTTGTAATATGGTTAATCTAAGGCACTTTTGTGTAGATACTGTAGTTATCCCTGCTGAAGGCAGCGTGTAACAGATGACAGGTTCGAGAGTAAACTCAGCAATACAATGGTTATTAGTATTGGCGATAAAAGAAAAATCTGACCTGTATTGAACGAGCACTTGAGTTTTAGTTAGTACAGTCGAAATTTCATCCTCGTATTCTGCAGTGACAATGTAACATCAACGATAATGAGACCAACGTAATTGAAGCGTGGCTCCCAGTCATTTACGAGCAGTCCCAGTTAAGAACGTAGCAAAACCAAAAGCGAGATGAAAATGTTTAAGAAACAGTATTTAATTTTCGTATGTTAAGCCTGAAAGAAAGATTTTTATTACAACGAAATTGAACGAAGCAGAGCAAACTTACTCCTTTTGTGCAAGTAATATTTTTGTTCATACGCATAAATAGCGATTATATTACCTTACAAAGTAAAGAAATATTTTCTATGACAAATTCTCATGTAGAAATGGTGAAATACACCTAACAAATAGCAACAGGAGAAATTTTCTAAAATGTTTCCACATCACACAAAATGGCTGTTTTAGAAAGGAAGCACACCTTCAGAAAAGGTATTCAACAGAATTTTCTTACCAAATTTGTTATAACACAAATATGTGATTCAGCAAACAACAAATATCTGTAAGTAGATAATGAAAATCTAACCAGAAACCACGAACATCGCATAGATGGCGCTAGTATAAACTTTTATAAAATAAGAAAAGTAAATACGAAAAAGACATAATTTAATTAGTTGTGACGTAAATAGTAAAGGCAGTAAATAAAGAAAGTTTAGATCATTATGGTAGAGAAATAAGTAACGAGTAACCATTAAATCACAATAGTAAATGTTCAATTCACAGATACTTAGTTAGTTAATTTATAGGAACAGTAATCAAAGAAATCGATATTGATTTTTGCATAAAAAGTCTTTAATCTACCTTCTTGTGCTCAACGCCAAACTCATTCATTGGACTGTCAATATCATGGTAGTAAATCAAATCCTCTTACTGCCAAAAATATTGAGCAAACTGTTCATCTTATTCTGTAATGGTAAATAGATACCCCAGATTCCAATAAATGTTTTTCTTTTGTCTAGAATCAAGCGATTCTGCTTTTTCCCTAGTAAAACCCAAATCTCTCGCTAAATCATTTAACTTCGCTTGTGTAAACAACTTTGGTTTTAAATTTTCTAGAAAACATTGGAATTTATCGTCACTTTGTTGACTTTCATTAAATTCCGGAATGGACTATAAAATGTCATCAATGGACTCAGGAGGCACAGGGATATAAAGTGCTGGTCCATGTCTTACTGGTCGTTCAGCTGCAGTAAGGTTAGGATAGACAATTGCTTTCTTATTTATATCCAGAATAATCTATGCTGCAAAATAACAATCGTTTGTATGATTGTTATGCTCTCTTCTTACCAGGGGTACTGCAAATTTAAAAGCTTTCTTCTCTTTCTGATACTAATTCCTAAGATCCTCGAAACAAACATAACATACTTTGTAAAGAACCCAATATTTGCCTTACCAATTTCTACATGAAAATATACAAAGTATACTTTTTTCATAAAGTAAGTAATGTTCCTTTGATGTTTTTTAATTATAAAGTCACCACATACATAACAAAAAGTGATAGTTACATTTTTACAACCACGATTAGCCATATTCAAGTCTGAATAAAAAGAACACAGTTTAAGCACAGCAATACCAGAATATATTAACACTAGCACCGCCGGCTATTGTAAACACCTAAAACTGCCGTGGACGGTCATTTTGACCTATCGACAAGAAAGGTAATTTTGAGATGTATTCTTTATATATTTTATGCTCAATTGAAAAAGAACACAAAAAAACACATTTTAGGTAAATATTCATTTTAATTAAATAAAAATCAAATTGATTCTAATACATTTAGAATTCGGTACAGTTCTACATGCAGTATTACATTCTACAGTTCAAACAAATAACGGTCCTTGTCACACATCCTCATTTTTCACAAATTTATTGGTTGCACATTGAACAAAATTCAGCAGTTTTATTTTCATCACATTTTTTAATTTTCACTGATGACGTTTTTTAGGTTTCGTTGTATCAGATGTACAGGTACTTGCACCAGAATCTTGTTTCGAATCTACAATACTCCTTTACTAGTTCCTCGGCTAGAGCAAAAATAAAGTATATTCTTTTTATTGTACTTGAATATATAGATCTCTATAGAGACAAGTTGTAACTTGCATTTTTCATATCTCGCGCGCGTAGGTAAAAATAGCGAACATTATTTATAATTTCGGACACGACTAAAACGTTCTGACACAGACACACAGACATTCAGACACACAGACACACAGGCAGACAGACACACAGAGACACAGACACACAGACACACAGACACACAGACACACAGACACACAGACCACAGACTCACAGACACACAGACACACAGACACACAGACACACAACACACAGACACACAGACACCAGACACACAGACACACAGACACACAGACACACAGACACACAGACACACAGACGACACAGAAACACAGACACACAGACACACAGACACACAGACACAGACACACAGACACCAGACACCAGACACCAGACACACAGACACACAGACACACAGACACACAGGCACACAGCACACAGACACACAGACACACAGACACACAGACACACAGACACACAGACACACAGAACACAGACACACAGACACACAGACACACAGGCACACAGACACACAGAACACAGACACACAGACACAGACACACAGACACACAGACACACAGACCACAGACACAAGAGCACAGACACACAGACACACAGACACACAGACACACAGACACACAGACACACAGACACAGAGACACACAGACACACAGACACACAGACACACAGACACACAGACACACAGAAACAGGCACACAGGCACACAGAACCACAGACACACAGACACACAGGCACACAGACACACAGACACTCAGACACAGAACACAGACACACAGACACACAGGCACACAGACACACAGTTTTAATTTTGTGTGGTACGAGAGTGTATTTTGTTTGTTACAGATTCTGCCACAGTTCCAGTGTTCCAGATTTTTCAAACGTTGTATCCCATATACATGTGCATATGCTGCTTGGAAGTTAAAAATGATAAACTGTTTATTAAAGAGAGTTAGTTACTGTTTTTCAGTGAATTTACCTGTAAATTGTTAGTTAATTCGAACCACATCAAATATATATATATATATATATATATATATATATATATATATATACGAGGTGGTTGGAACTTACTCTAACACAGTAACTCTTTTTAATTTTAATTTTAATTTTTATGTCCTAGGTTCGCAGTAACTCAAAAACCTAAAAACTGGTCGCATTCAACTTTTACTTTAGTAGCTCGAATAATAGACAGTGGGAAAGGTTTTCGAATTAGCTGTCTCAATTTTCGTTTGTACAATAATACAACATTTAATGGAATAAATAAAATAAAATGTACAGTTCAAGGGAGTACCTATGCCTTAATTAAAGCTTCACAACATCCTTTTTAATGATTAAATGCGGATCATGTTCAACATATGTGATTTTCACGTTTGAATATCCTGAATAAATTGCCCTTAGCAAAGTATTCTATCTCCAGGACTACATAAGCAAATTTAATACAACGCAAATATTGAATGTTTTATTTTCATATATTTTATATGTGATTTCGTTATATGTGTATGTAGTAAGGTTAATGGCTTTTAGACAACTCACTTAAGTAAACAAACAACAATCAAATATTAACCGTATAATGACAAGATTTACCTTTTTATAAAGCAAAGAGAGACAGAGAAAATTAAATTACGTGTAAAAGTTTTTATTTACCTTTTATACTGAAATGTTTCATTTGAGTATACTATCACATGCTTAGAAAAGTGTCGTATCTGCCTTAAACTATTTACAATGGCTTTAAAAACACCTTCTGGAATTTTCTAGAGCATATCCTAGTAACATTCTCTTGAATTTTGTGGTGTATTATAGGATGTTATTATAGAAGTAAAAAGTTGAAGTGAAGGTATGTTAAAATCAATCGATAGCACTTTATCTGATCAGCAACTTTTTTCTGAAATAGTTTTTATATAAAAATAGGACAGAGGGCTGAATGTCTTGTTACAGAGTTACAACTTAAGGTGTAGCAAGGGTTTATGTATTAATGAAGGTGGTACTGATAAAAAACTGACCTATATGTCACATTCTTATAGTTTTCTTCTTTATTGATGTTCCATGAATTTTATTTTTATGGTTATTATACAGTTTTCAGTTTTACTAGTATAGTTTCACTTATGGTTGCTCTAAATAAATAACATCATGGCATAACTTTCGTATCCTAGGTATTAAACCACATTTATGAGTTTGAACCGTGTTAAAGCCAAACGAGTCAGCATTTAATTTATTTAGAGCTTTACATCAATTTAGTACATAATTTAATAAAGGAATTCAACTATATATGTTCAAATTGAGTAAGTAAACATTAACCAAAACTAGTTTAGTGGGATACCCCTTCGCTTTGTGCGTTTTTGATGCAATGTTTCGGGAACTTGATTTATCTGCTTCTTCAGACAATTTTTGCTACTAATATGTTTAACCAACTAGTTAATATAGTGAACAAATATATTAATTAAATAAGTTTGTAGGGCCAATTGATACATCTTCAAAAATATTATGAAAATAGCTGTTCCATAGGTTTTTTAGTAATTTACGCACATGAATGATCGAGTTAACAAATTTTTAAGACGTAATGTAATAAAGTTTAGAATTTAGGAACAAATGACAAACACCATACGGCCTGATATTATATATACTTCATGTGTAGAAGTCATCGATTAGTGAAAGATACGTAAACGGTAATAAATAATTTATTTTGATTAGATATTCGTAGCTAAGTTAAAATAGCTTTGAATATGTAATTGTACATAAAAGCAAGTTGTAATTTTAGTTACCGACTTTACATATCAATTCAGTATTCTAATGATACTAAACCCCTACAGTTAACTTTCCTATCCTAGTAAATAATTCCCAAAATTTATTTTCTATCTCTTTCCGTAACTGCAATCGTATTGCTAATAAATTCTATCAGTTGCACTCTCCTTTCGCACTCCGTCCAAATCTCCCTTTAAATATCCGACCGTCCGCTTTCAAGGTTCATCTTATTATACCTGCTCGTTTGCGAATTGCGAATTTTTAAATCCTACCTGACAAACCGAGTTCTAGACTACCTGCTATCTTGCTTTATTATTTCTTACATATTTTCCACACCCTTATTACAATCAACATAATTGGGGTCAGGAAGTTATTCTTAACACGATCCTTTCGGACTAGGAGAGTAGACGAATCACTGAGTTATGTTATTATTGACGTTGGTTTAGGCCTCGAAGAAATAGTAACTTCACGACGCACCCCAGAAACGTAATCTCCCTTTCCCTGAATTAATAGTAATCTTGAAATTATTCTTAACACGATTCTCTCGGAGACTGTACCGCGAGAGAAGCCTAGACCAGTTACTGAGTGGCGTTATTATTATTGGCGGTGATTTAGACCTCGAAGAAATAGTAACTTCACAACAAATAGTATAACTCAATCCCTTTCCTCACATTAATCGAAACTAGAAAGTCATTTTTGATACGACCATCTCGGAGTTCTCACCACGAGGGGAGTGTCAGGAGTCATTGAGTAACACTATTATTGACGGCGGTTTAGACCCCGAAAAGATAATAACGAAGCAAGCTTAATTCTCATCAACCTTAAAATAAACCTCCATCACCGAATTCCAGCAGATCCACCACCACCAACAACAAAACCACGTATCTCATTTATTCAGAATTCTCTTTCGCATAACATTCTCCAACCCTTACTGACACCTGAGATGCACTAAACCAACCGCTAGCTCCGGTAATTGACTGTCTTCTTGGACCTCGTTTACTACACTACCGCCTCATTATAATTACATCAGATCATAAACGTCACCTTAACCTAATCACGTACGTCACAAAACCAAAACTTATTCATTATAAATTTTCGTTCATCCAACGTATATTTTTCGTAATCCCCCTGTATTTACACAATATTAATTTTCCCGTATTTCACTAAAACTCAATTACGTATTAAATTAGAATCCACGTCGATTTCGCTTTCATACAATTTCCAGTAATAAGCAAATTAAATACACGAGATCAAGTTCCCGGTTCCATTGACTTATATTTCCTTTATGATAAAGCCTTGTTTTATCACTTTATATTTTAATAATCAATTACGACGTTCTATCACTCAAATCACCAGATCTTTTCATTAGTCATTATTTAAGTCAACATTCGTTAATTAAATTACGGTAAAAATAAGATAATAATACTGGCCTTCATAATAACGGTTTCTTAAACTCCATAATTATAATTTTGCTCATTCATAAACACCAAAAATTCGCTGCCTTATTTACTCAATAATCCGCTTACTATTCCTGCATAATATCTTAGGTTAAGTACTCTGATGGCAACTCGTAGTGGACTGCTGTTGGCGCTCTGTTTGAAAATTTAACCGTCTGGTTCAGCTAACGGTTTTTTGGACATTTAGTACCTGTTAAGTTAGGTTCTTAACTCTACTGTAACAATAAAAATTGTTGTATTCCAGCTGATGAGGGTTAGTTGTATTGAACTCTTGTATACGACGTATTTCAAAGAGTTTGCTGTTCCGTGTGTTTCGACTTCGTTGTTTTAAAGGTGTTGATATTATCATCACGTATTTCATCGAAAATTTAGTATCTTCCTTCGTTTACACCTTTTCGAAGTTTTATACATCGCTTAATACTGTTATACTGATATAGTTCGTCAACGGTTCTTATATATTGCGAAGTGCCGAATTCAGTGGCGTGCTTAGAATTTTTCTAGGGGGTGCGGTTTTTGAGTAATAATATAAATTTGCATTTTTTTAAACAGGAATCATAGTTGGCTTGGCAACCATCAGTTGCAGTTCTTTCTTAGCTTTTCAAAAATATAAATATATACATTTCTGAAAAACATCTTCCAAATATTTTTTTCGTCAAGACGATGTCCCAGCCCATAATGCTTTGGCAGTGAGGAATCGTTGGATTGCAACATTAGGTTCGGTGTTATTGATGCCACGATCTCCAGATTTGTCAATACAGGATTTCTTCCTATCGTATTTTCTGAGAAACATAATTTATCGAAACCGTCATAATACCGAACCAAATGTTGCGATGCAACTAATCGGGAAACGGATTTCTAAGTAATTCCTCACTATTAAGGCATTAT
>JARFJB010002021.1:6065000-6085000 GCA_036346205.1 Vesta saturnalis
GGTTTATTGCGTAATAATTTGTCCCTGTCAGTTAACATATCCATTGGGCGCCTTAAGAATACTAAATTTAGTCTATATGATATAATCTAATGAATGAACTTAAGCTATATTTAAAGAAGTAATTTTTATTGTTGAACATGGACTCTATTAATTCAGTTATTATCCAAATTTTATAAATCCACATAAAAAATGTTGTTAGTATCGCTTTTTAAATGACCTTTCCTTTTTGTGGTAACACAAAATTTATTAAATGACTGGCGTACCAAGACAAAACTGCACACATCTGATCTCTTAAGCAGAACAATTAAATAAGCTTGCAATAGTCTTTTAGTTAGACTCCTTTTGTGAATGATTTTTATACTTGCGTGTAAACGTCCGGTTAGGTAAGAATTGTACAGGGTGTCCCAACGATAGAGTAAAGTAAGTTTATGCTTAACTAGAATTATTTGTGTAAATATTGTATGGACCATGGGGTAGAGGTAAGAAGTGTGCATTTTTTTAAAATATTGGAAGTTATACAGGGTGTGCCTGAAAAGCAGGACGTGAAAAAGTATAATTTTTTTAAATAGAACACCCCGTATTTGATTTTAGTTTTTAATTCTACGTGTCCATATTTTGTCATACAAAAGATTGACTGAAAGTTTTAGTTCTTGAGATATTCGCGTTTAAAGATTATTATGGTCATTTTCGTGGGGTTGATGAATGGGCAATTGTTCCGTTATTTCACAATAAAAAAATTGATATTTCGTGTGAAAAATGAGTGATATTATACTAACGTTTAGACCGAGTAGTATTTCTAATTTTCTCAACAGGGTGTTTGTTATAACCATTCAAATTTGAAAATTCTCAAATTAAAAAAATCAGTTTTTTAATTGCACACCCTATATATTTTTATTTTATTTTATTCGGGATTAAAAATCTATCATTTTTGTCAAATATATCCTATATCTATCTTTGATAGTTTTCGAGGAATTTCGATTTTCTCACTAGCTACGTTACATACGATACTATAACATTATTGTGGATCGTGGTAGCCATGGAAAACAATTGCGACGAAATAAAACAAACCACCTAAGCGAGAATATTAACAGTTTTTATTAATGAGAAACAGTAATTCAATCATTATTCAACATTGCGTCTTAGTAAATGCTCAAATAGACGGCCTTCTTGCTGAATACACATATTGAGCCTTTTTCTCATGTTCTGTCTCACTTCGGATAACATAAGAGGGTCACTGTGCGACAAGCTTCGCGAATTCTATTTTGTCCTCCTTGTTGTAGGTTTAATAATATACACCCGATCTTTTATGTATCCCCATAGGAAAAAATCCAGTGGAGTTAAATCGCATGACCTGGGTGGCCATAATAAAAAAGCCATTACGTCCTATCCATTTCTCCGGGTATTGCTGGTTCAAGAATTCCCTTACGTCCCGATAAATATGTGGAGGTGCACCATCCTGTTGCAACCACATATTTAGTCGTCCTTCTAAATTGATATCCTCAAGTAACACAGGCAATTCTTCACGTAAGAAATGCAAATAGCTGCGGACCGTTAATGGATCATCAAAAAAATAGGGACCGATAATTTGGTCATTAAGTATACCACACCACACATTTAGTGACCAATAATTTTGGTTTTGAACTTCTCGTAGCCAAAATGGATTATCAATGGCGTAATAGTGCATATTATGCCGATTTACAGCCCCATTACTTTTAAACCTCGCCTCATCGGAAAACATTATGGAGCACAAAAAGTTGTTATTTAATTGCAGCCGTTGATTAATGATATTACAGAATTCAATTCGTCTTGCAAAATCCTCTTCTCGCAATTCTTGATGAAGCTCAATGTGATAGGGATGGTACTTATACTTCAGCGTTGTTCGATTCACGTTTGATTTGGAGGTATCACATATCGTCGCTAATGTTATAGAACTCACTTGGGGATTTTCTTGAATATTTAATAATATTTCAAGTTCTTTTTCTTCATTAGCTGCCCTTTTATTAACAACTTTACGTTTGAAGTATTTAAAACTACCGCTAGAATCAAATCTATCCATCAAATTTTCCAAGCCAACAGTAGTAGGTATTCGACGTTCGGGATATTTCATTTTGTAGATTCGTTGTGCCAATAAAGGGTTTTTTTCAGCCTCGCCCAACACGTATATCATATCAATTAATTCATTTGCCGAATAATCCATAATTGATACAAGAATTGATAACAAGTTAAATGCGAAAACGACAAATTTAATGTGTTTATTTTGACAAGTAGGAAACCTTTGCATCTTAGTAACGCAATTATTATTTTCTATGGCTACCAAGATCCTTGCAATGCAATGTTATCGAAAATAAAGTAGCTAGTGTGAAAAAATCGAAATTACTCGAAAACTATCAAAGATAGATATAGGATATGTTTGACAAAAATGATAGATTTTTTAATCCCGAATAAAATGAAATAAAAATATATAGGGTGTGCAATTAAAAAAAAATGATTTTTTTTAATTTGAGAATTTTCAAATTTGAATGGTTATAACAAACACCCTGTTGAGAAAATTAAAAATACTACTCGGTCTAAACGTTAGTATAATATCACTCATTTTTCACACGAAATATCAATTTTTTATTGTGAAATAACGGAACAATTGCCCATTCATCAACCCCACGAAAATGACCATAATAATCTTTAAACGCGAATATCTCAAGAACTAAAAACTTTCAGCCAATCTTTTGTATGACAAAATATGTTTGTATGAACACGTAGAATTAAAAACTAAAATCAAATACGGGGTGTTCTATTTAAAAAAAATCATACTTTTTCACGTCCTGCTTTTCTGGCACACCCTGTGTAACTTCCAATATTTTAAAAAAATGCACACTTCTTACCTCTACCCCATGGTCCATACAATATTTACACAAATAATTCTAGTTAAGCATAAACTTACTTTACTCTATCGTTGGGACACCCTGTACAAATAAGTAAAGGTAAGGTGTAGGTATATAGTCAAGGGTTAGGTTTGTATCTGGTCTGGTAAATATGTGCAAAATAAGTGAGGATAGTTCAGAGTAAGTAAACTAAGTAAATAAGTGTTTTGTATCAGGACAGGTATAATGTTAGTAAATACTAGGTCAGGTACAGGCTGAGTAAAGTAACAGTACTGGTAATGTCGAGTAATTGAAAACAAGTAAGTGAAAAAAAAGTGTTAAAAATAAGTGTGTTTGTGTGGCTGGGGATATGGAATATATAGGGGAACTTGGATAGTGGAAAACAGGATAACACCTTGTAAATAACCTCTTAAATCGTGTACAAATCCTATAGTTATTATACGTATATTTCTACACCCATGGCTACAAATTCTAGCAACTTAATAGTTTGGGTAATAATTTGCTCAGTCGTAGATTAAATTGGGCCAATTTCATAAAATTAATGATTTGTCTTATTAACCAAAAAGTGTTTAATGGAAACAGAATACCTTTTTTCTTGGTCAGACTGTAGATGACGAAAATGGATGCATATGCTGAGTCAGCGTTTTGCAAAATTGATGCGTAATACTACTTCATGTTGATTTAAATCTGGATTGGTATGCTTTGTAATTCCCAAATGAATAAGTTCTTGATTAATCGTACTAATACCGTAAATTGGATTAACAGTAAAATAATTAATTGCTTAGATATATACAAGGTTTTTTTTATGATTGTGGACCTGAACAGGCTAAATTTGGCCTATCGTGCTAAAGCACTCAGGAACACTTAGGAGTATGGATAGAGGGATAATAAATTGCCAATAGATGCCTATTAACAGCTACCTTAAATTTTCTCATATCATAAGTGAGAGGAAAACAGGAACTAGGGAGATCATTCCAAAGTTTAGATGCCCTGTAGAAAAATGTGGATTGCGCCCGTTTGGTACGACAAGTGGAGATTTCTACTGCATACTGATCATGTGAATGAGCGAACCGAGTGTTTCACGCAAAGATAGTCCGAGATGGTATCAAAGAATATAATTCAGCAGCACAATAGCCGTTGTAATAACGATAATACAAAGAAAGAACTGAAAACCATCCTTCTATGCTCAAGGGACTGTATGTGAGAAGTTAAGGAGGGGTCATTTATAAGCCTAATCGCTCTCTTTTGAATACGATCAACGATATCGAGAGCGTATTGGGGAGCATTAACCCAGAGGTGAGAATTATATTCCAGATGAGGCCGAATTTGAGCCTTATACAGCAGACGGGAGGTAAAGTACTGCTTAGATCTGTACAAAAAGCCTATTTTACAAGCAGCTGTTTTGGTAGCTGACAGAAGATGGTCAACCCATGAGAGTTTTGAAGATACAGTCATACCCAACAGAGTAATAGTCTGAAAACTTAAGAACTGAGTCATTCATACTTACAACAGGAAATAATAGATCTTTTTTGGCGGACAAAAGGCAACACTAAGTTTTGTTAGCATTAAATTTAACTAGATTATTGCTTTTCCATTCGACAATACGTTGAATGTCTCTTTGTTGATTGAATTTGCCATTTCAGCTTTAATTTCTTGATTTGACATAGAAGGTGGATTATCACTATGAGTAGACTGAGATGAACTACAGTGAAGAGTGCTATCGTCAGCAAAGCAATGGATGGGGTTAGTTGTTGAAGAAATAAGGTCATTTATGTACAGCAGAAAAAGTGTAGGCGCTATAACGGATCCCTGTGGTACGCCCGCGTTAATGCTAACTTCTTTTGAAAAAAAGCCATCAACTACGACACGTATTCGTCTTTTATCAAGGAAACTAGAAACCCAGTTGATGAGCGTATCATTTAACCCAAACGAGGTGAGTTTGGCAAGTAAAGATTTATGCCAAACTTGGTCAAATGCCTTTGATATATCTAAAACGACTACAACTGTTTCACCGGACTACTCTACTGTATTGTTCCAAACTTAGGTCACATATGAAAGAAGATCACCTGTTAAACGACTTCGCCTAAACCCATACTGTGTGAAAAGTATCGGTAAAGCTGAGATTAAAGTAAACATAAAAAATAAAAAGTGCCTGAAAAAAGCAAACGTCTCAAACTTTAATACAATAGTTTTTTACAACTTACCATACAATTATATGGCACTTTTTTTAAATTTAACAAGGAATAATGTACGCTACATCCACCTTCTTAACTCAACCAAAACGAACGCTAAGCTTTTTGCGCATGAACATGTCTGAAACTCAAACTATACGCGTACTAGCTCTAATTAAAATAATTGCATGTTTTTATGTAACTAGATATGCAACACACGTTGCACGAAATGCACGTTCATTGCCTACATATACGTAAATTTTATTAGAAACGTAAAAAGTTTGTTACAAACTGATAACATTTTTAAATAATTTAGATCAGTTGTGGAAACAATTTGAAAATAGGGATTGATATGAATTATGTCTAGAGTTTTGAATTCTACATGCAATTATAAATTATCTATATTTTTTTTTCGGTTTTTGAAATAATTATTATAAATTATTACTATTCGCCATGTTCTGTTTTGTTAGGGAAACTATATATTTCGATCAATGAAAATCCAAGCGTAAGTCTATGCTCTGAAAAAGAAATATTAGAGATAAATGCTACACGGTGTTCAAAACATATGTTCAAACCTGTACATTTTTACGCTGTATTAAAGAGAATAAAAAATCACACAACCATTGATAACTATGACCTATAAATATCTCTCACTGTTTTGTAGTAATTTTTATTTTTCTACAATATTCAATATTGCAATAGTTTTTCCTGTAATTAGTCGCATTAGCCATAAAATTTGAAAACAAGAGTAACAAAAAGTTGCATTAAATACTAAACACTAACAATGATATAAATAGAATCGAACTGAAAATACATTGCGTTATCCTAAGAACGTGATATAAAATAAACGAACATTCCCAAGTGACGGCAAGAGTTCCTAATGAGTTTTTAAAATATGTTCGAAAAGTTGAATGCATACATTTAGTCGTTCTTTATGTTTTCCCAGCACCTCTACTGTTATCGGCTCGTATCCTATTATCCATATCTTTTTTTTGTAGTAGGAGATGTGACATAGACACGTTCTTTAAGATCCCCATAAGAAAACATCTAATGGTATAATATCGCACAACCTTGGGGGTCACTAGACGACACCTCAACGTCCAATCCATTTTTGAAGATAATGATCATCCAAAAATTCACGTACCTCGCAGTGGTAATGCGGAGGAGTACCGTCTTGTTGCAGCTGCGTACTCAGTCGTTTATCATTACTAAGCACCTAATGGAGATTAAGCAAAACTTCTTGGAGAAGTTGAAAGTACATACGATCAATCAAGGGAGTTTTAAAAAATACGTTCCAATAATTCTTTTGTGAAGAATGCCACACCAAACATTTATGCACAGTGATTTTGGTTTTGCACTTGTCAGAACCAAAATTGTCTAATGCGTAATAAATCATATTATAACCGTTTACAGCACCTTACCTCTAAACGTAGCCTCGTCAGAAAACATAATGAAAGAAAAAGTACTTGGATCATCTCAAGTTCATTAATAATCCACTGGCAAACGTTTACTCGTCGTTCGAAGCCATCATTGCGTAATTCCTGGTGTAATTCAATATGGTTAGTGGACTGTCACGTTTTACATGATATTGCTATCTCACGATTACTGACATGCGGGTGTTCTTCAATATGAAGCAGAATCTCAAGTTCTTTTTCTCGGTTACTGATACTTCTATTCACCACTGTAGGTTTTAGGTAATCCACACTTTCAGTAGCATCAAATCTCTCCATAAAATTTCTATAAGTGAGCCGAGTGGGTTGTCGTCGAGCAGTATACTTCATTCTGTACAACCTCTGAGCAGGAAGACAATTTTTTGAGCATCTTCCTACACATAAGCCATATCAGTTAATCCAGTTTTAGAGTGATCCATTATTTTACTAGTGAACACATAAAATTTTCAAAATGGCTACCAAAATGCAACAGCACTTTGACAGGTCAAATATTTGTCACGTTGGAAATTGTTTTCATGGGTTATTGCGAATAATCACAGGAAAAACGATTGAAAAATTGAATAATATAGAAAAATCGGAATAACTCAAAAACAGTGAGAGATAGTTATAGGACATACTTATGAAGAATTGTGTGGTATTTGATCTCTAACACAGCGTAAAAATCTACAGGGTGTTCTATTTGAGAAAAACGACATTTTTGAATTTCAAGTTTTGCAGCTTTGTACATCTCTAATATTGCTTCATAACATAGGCTTAAGCTTGGTCTTTCATTTATCTAAATGTAAAAGTTTTTCTAACAAAATACAAGATGGTGAATAATAATAAAACTCGAATTCTTTCAAAAACCGTAAACATTACAAGCATGAACCCGATACAAATAAAGTTTTATAATTGCACGTAGAATCCAAAAAGTCAAGTGATATAAAAGGTGCTCCATTATTAAAATATTTACTTTGTCTTGCCCTGCTTTTTTCGAACACTCTGTATAGTCAAAGATAACGTTAAAATGCGCACACTTACTAGCCATATGATGTAAATATATTTTACTGACAAAGTTTGCTAATAACGCAGCAGTTTACTCTATCCCTGACTCACCCGGTCTGTACCTATACTTGGGTAAACGTTACCTATTTCTAATCTTTATATTTAGGTAAGAGAAATAATGATAATTCGAGTCAATCGTAACTTTAGTTAATTCATAGATAATTAGTGTTGCTCTTTTACGTTGCTACTTAGCCTACATTCACCTGCAGTGATCAAGATTTGTAATTTAATGACCACAATGCGGGATTCTACTTTTTAACATTTTTGCTTCTGTTAAAATCGAGAAATGCTGTGTCGAGCTTCTAACCAGTCGCCTTTTCTTGTTTTCTCTTATGAACCCCATCCTAATATCTACGGATTTACCGACCAAAAATATTTACTCTCTGATACTAGTTCGTTGCTCACTACCTAAAAGTAAATATCAAGGATATGGAGACTTTCTTAAACAGTTGTCTCATCATGTAGTTTGTCCATTTCTATCCGAATTTGTGCATAGGGTGGCACCTAAATATATTGATTTGAACAGATTATAGTTATTTCTGCGGAAATAAATTTTATGGACTATTATCCCATTGAGATAACAAGTCCGTTTTATTTATTTACGGTCCCAACTCTGGGTATCCAATTAATATATACCAATTTTTGAGAATAGATCTACATAAAAATACCTCAAATAGGTCAACAAGTGTGACGGTGCTGATAAATACAGACGAATGACGGGTACTACGTGGATATGAACATGTTTTGCTTATTTATAACTAAAGTTAATTCTGGTTTAGGGGGTAAATTGTACAGAATGTGGGTAACAGGGTTAACATGTATTTACTGGATTCGAGTTATAGAAAATATTGTTTGTATGGGTATATACAAGGCGGCTACAGAGAGTTTTGAAGTATACGATTTGGATAAATGTGATTTTGTGATTTCGTTCGTGGAAGATAAATATAAGGGGCAGTAGAATGCGAGATTCTGATTTTGATTTGGTTTAAAGGCGGAGTCGTAAGTGCCGGCGAAGGTATTAGTGTTGATACCGTTAAGAAAAACTTATTACTATTAGAGGTAGTTAGTTATTCGGGGCGTGACCACCGGTAAAATAAACACGTCCTACAACATCTCTTAGGTACTCTCCTAGAGGCGTATACCACTAAAAGGTCCGTACTAATGGTCGTATCTTACTATTTTGTGCTTGGGTTTATATAGCGGTAAGGGATAATTCTGAGTTGAGAAGTGTTTAGCTAGTCGTAGCGTAACCACCGTCAAGCTGAAGACGTCTCACCCTGGTCACTTTTATGCACTCTCCTCGGGTCGTTGAACACCACCAAGAAGATCGTACGAAAAGCGTGTGGGATCACGATCATTTGTGGAAGACTAGGGTGAATGCTTGACTGTTAACAGGGATGAAATTGATGATGTGAGTGTGGTGGATAGGTAATTATAATTCTGGTTGGGATTCAAATAATAATAAATCTGCTTTACAGGTTCTCATAATATTAGGAATATTGAGAGAATGAAAATGCAAGTGAAGTTGCATGGTGGGTGGTCTGGTATTTGTAGAGAAAGTTTGTATGGAGTGGGAAGGAGTGTATAACTCATGCCATTTATGAATAATGATCTCTAATACAGTGATAAGTAAGTCACCCCCTATAATTCATAGGTTCCAAAACTGTGCTACGAGTACCACCAGTGGTTCGTAAGGACGTTTCAGGTGGAACGTGAACGTTTTAGTAAAATGAGTGTTTAGACAATATGAAAAAACGCTCTAACGAAAATGATTTTATTGTAACGCATTGAGATACATAAAATGAGTACTCTATTGACTATCCAGTCTATTGTATTCGTTCACAATACGATGGTTAACAACAGCTGAAATGATATCGCCAGCTCCTCCACCACTAAATTCTCCCTGTGGCACAGCGCATCTACCAGAATGCCAGCCGTCTCCGTCGTGATGGAATGCCTATGACTCATTTATCTCCTTTATTTTGAGATAGCGTCAGTCTCAATAAGTGTTTGGTCTGGAATTTTATTCATTGATAACCCTCTTTATTTATGTGTATCAGTATATATGGCGTGGTTATTGCAAGCAGTTGTGGGGGCAAAAGCAGCCAATGAAATACAAAAAATACCTTTATCAAATACTACAGTGAAGAGAAGGATTGATGACATGTCTTCTAATATTGAAGAAACCTTGATTTCACAGCTGAAAAATGTACTTATTTTGCTCTTCAAATAGACGAGCACAGATGTCACAAGTATGGCACAGTTACTTATATTCATACGTCTGAATGTAAAAGCACACGTTGTATCGTTCACAGAGAAGCTTTGGATTCTAAAGACATGACTGTCAATCTTAACACTGTATTGACAGACGCCGTGAAGGTTATAAACTTCATTAAGGCTAGAGCTTTTAACTCACGTCTATTCACGTTACTGTGTGAAGACATGGAAAGTAAATTTAAAAGTTTACTTCTTCACACTGAACTGAGATAGTTATCTCGTGGAAGGATTTTAAGCCGAATATTTGAACTGAGGTCATAAGTTCTTATTTTCCTCACTGAAAAAAATCATGACATGAAATTACTCTTCAGTGATGAACAGTGCTTAGGAAGATTGACCTATTTAACTGTTATCTTTGATAGGCTTAACATTTTAAATATGGGCCTACAAGGACCAAACACAACGGTGTTTACAGAAAATTACAAAATAACCTCTTTTAAAAGAATGTTAACTCATTTTGTCTCCCAAGAATAGAACAATGATTTGTCTGCATTCACTACACTTTTATCATTTTTGTAAGAAAGCGAGCTTATTCTGATATCACTCTGCATTTACAATGCCTTTAAGACGGTTTCAACAAATATTTACCTCAAGATCATTCCAAACACGAGTGGACAAGAAATCCATTTGTAGGAGAAGTGAGTGCCACAAGATTTTATAGCAACTGAGTGTTCTATAGACATGACGAGTGACAGTTCGATAAAAGATTCTTTCAAGGAAGAAACTATCCCTGGTTTTTGGTTGGTATCCAAAACAGAATACCCTTCTCTTTTCAAAGAAGTTGTGAAACTTCTGTTGCCATTTGTTACAGCGTACATGTGCGTAAGTGGGTTTTCCGAATTGTTATGCATAAAAAATAAACACCGAAACACACTTAGTGTCGAAGAGGACTTGAGAGTCAAGTTGAGCTACATCAAGCCTAACAGTGATGATCTAATTATAAATAAACAACATCCTTCACACTAAAAAATGTGATGCTTTTCATCGTACTGTTCAAACTTTTTAATGTTGATGGATATACTTTTGTAAAACCTTTGTTTATTTTCAGTTTTTTTTTACCAATGCTGTTGTTTTGTAAATTTAATAAACATACACTTACATACGGAGTGTTTTAAGTTATATTAATTTTTCTGAAAATGTAGGGTTTTAGGAAAAATTAAATACCTCCTAATAAAATTAACTCCAACAAATTTACTCTTAGGTTTAAGTAAAATACTGTTCTCTTAGTCTATTTATAGATTGAATAGTAAACAACTCTTTACAGCGTGTTCATTTTTTACATTAGTAAAACATTCACACTGAGGGGAGTAAAATCCTGCCCCATTTGAATGCCCGGGAGGTCAGGGCTCAAGCAACCATATTCATCGAGAGTACCAACATAGGGGTACATTACCGCAACATACATGGTATCAGGTCGAATTTTAATGCTGTTCACCTACACATTGAACCATTGTAACCAGACATTCTGTTTCTATCAGAAACAAAAGCCTCCTCTGGAAGCATAGATTTGCCTGACCTGCAATTTCACAGATACAACCTTCACTCTAACTTTCTCCTAAAAGGCAATGTGCGTATACCAAGGGCAACGTTGGTTGTAAGAGCTTGTCCACTTTGGAAAACAACAAATTCGGCGCAATTTGGTCCAAACATTCTGGGCCCCAATTTGTGAAATTTTAATCATACAAATTTTTTTGCAAGATTTAGTTTAAATTCATTAATGTTTCCTTTTCAGCTATAATATTTTCCAACTTCCTAGGTTGAACGCATGCAAACCCCATGCCGCCCGTTGTAATACCACCACCTTTACCATGGACTCCTTAATATTGATGAGTTCGGTAAGGGCTGCGGCTCCCTATCTCCTTTATTCCTTATGTACTCGCCAACACGCACTAGCGAAGCCAGGAGTTTTAAGGGCTAAACCTTTAAAATGACGAGTTCTAAAACAGACGCTATACCCCAGATGGGTAGGGCGAGACGCCCACACTCTCACATCGATTCGGCGATCCGTCCCAAGGATTTCGGGGTGGGGGGTCAAATTTTTCTGGACGCCAAAATCAAGACTAATAAGAGCAAGATCTGCCGGGAATAAAATTCTGCATCCTTCAGATGCCCGTAAGTTCCAACATTCGGTTACATTACTGTAACATACGTGGTATTAGGTCAAACCTTAATATTGTTCACCTACACCTTGAACAAGTGCAATCGGACATTCTGTTTCTACCAGAAACGCAAGCCTCCACTGGAAGCACTGATTTGCCTGGCCTGCAGTATCCCAGATACAACCTCCACCCTAACCTTCGCTTTAAAGATGGAGTATGTGTGCATAACGAGGACAACGTAGGTTGTAAGAGGATGCCCACTTTGGAAAACAACAAATTCGGCGCAATTTGGTTCAAACATTCTGGGCCCCAATTTTTAAAATTCTATTATTCTTTATATAGATCTCCTAATGATAATTACTTCCAAGATCTTTTTGATTACCTTAGTCTCAAAATAGACTAGCTTTTAACACAGTTTCAATCTTCCGCTATCTCAAACGGTCCTCTTTTTCAATAACTAAAGTTATCTTGATGGCTATGGAGTATACATTCCGAAAAAACGTAATCCCGTAGGTCATTTCCGTCCAAAACCACGGTTTAGTATGCATTATCGCAAAAGCATGCACTCTATACCAAATGAAAATTAAATAAATCTGTCGAAAATCACGCCGACTACATTGCCGCAAGGAATAGTTGAAAAACCATCACCATTTGCAGCTAAAAAGATGTGTAAAGAACGTAAATACAAAGAATTAGTCTCATGTCCTTTGGGTAGTCGTACATTTTGGTCATTAGCTAAAACCATCACTAAAAACTTTGGTGCATCTTCCTTCCCCACATGACATCTGGTGATGATCCTGCTGACCAAGCCAACCTGCTTGACGATTACTTTACATCAAATTCATGTCTCAATGGCTCTGGTAAAATTGTGCCGTCGCCCAAATCAACCCCGTACGCTATAAAACCAATCCATCTTCGATAAAAACTCATGGAAACAATCATCAATAATCTTGACTCAAGGAAGGCGACTGGCCGGACGGTATTCCAGCTATCTTCCTTAAAGGTGCTACCCCTAGCTAGTATTGTCCAAACTCTTTTCGATCTCCATGTCATTTGGAGAGTTTGCCCTATCGTGGAAATTGGCAAATGTCCAGCCTATTCCTAAAAAGGCCAATAAAACTATCGACCAATAGCTATTACTTCCATTCTGTCGAAAATCATGGAGAAAGCCATCAACCACCAACTGCTTTCGTTGCTCGAGTCCAATAAACTGCTCAACAACTACCAGTACGGGTGATCATCATGTCACCCAACTTTGGAATAACACATTAGATTGTTCCGGTGAAACCGTCGTTGTAGCTTTATATATTTCAAAGACTATCGAGCAGGTTTGGCACAGGTGCCTACTTTCCAAGCTCACCTCGTTCGGCAGCAACTAACCCTATCCATTGCTTGGCAGACGACAGCACTCTACATTGTAGTTCTTCTCAGTTTTCCCACAACAATAGGTCTAGTCAGGACGTTAACGTGAAAATGGCAGCCTCAGTCAGAGACTTAGAACTTATCCTTGAATAGAGAAGAAATAATCTACTCACGTTCAACGCCGACAAAACGCAGTGTTGTCTTGCATCCGCCAAGAAAAACCGATCATTTCCTGCTGCAAATTTGAATGGTTTAGATCTCCATTTTTCAAGCTCTGTTTCTATGTGAGGGATGTCAGTATCATCGAACCTTTCATAGGTCGATCACCTTTTGTCAGCCATCAAAACAGCTTCCGGTAAACTAGGCATCCTATGCCGATCTAAACAGTACTTCACATCCCAATAACCCCTTTTACGGTATACGCTTTGGGTAAGTGCTCCCAAATACGACCTTGATATGGTAAACTGCATCCAAAAAAGAGCTATAAGACTGATAAATGACCCGTCTCTAACTTCCGACCTACAGTTTCTTAAACATAGAAGAATAGTTCTAGTTCTTTCCTAGTTCTATCGCTATTACAGTGGCCAGTATGCCTTCGAAGTACACTATTTAATACCTTCGCAGGCCATCTTCGCTAGAAACGCCTGGTTTGCCCATTCAAACCATTATTACGCATTCAAAATTCCACCTCGTCACGCTGAACGAGCGCTATCTAAATTTCTGCATACGGCCACCAAATTGTGGAATGCACTACCCAGTTCCTGTTTTCCTCCAAACTTTGATATAAGTAAATTTAAGGTAGCCGTTCATAAACACTTATCTGCAGTCTAACAATATCCTTAACACTCTCCCAGTGTTCATGAATGCTTTAGCGCGTTAGGCCAACCAGCCTGTTCAGAAATACTACTTGTAAAAAAATCAATCTCTATTAACTGGTTTTATATGTTTAGATTATAAGATTTAGGGATTCTAGTTTATAAGGATTAGTTTTTTTGCATGTGATGCTTCTCTCTTCAAAGGTTGGTGATATAGATACATTACTTCACTTTGTTTTACTTCAGTTGTGATTCCGTAGTCTAAAGGTTAAAAGAGAACCGATAGAGTTAGCTGTTTGTGTGAATTTATATAAAGGATTACATCGTTTTAGAATAATCAATCATTTGTTATTTTGGCTTAGTGATTGACCTGACAATTTTCGATTTCAAAATTTACTTATTTAACGGTCATTAAATACGTAACACTGATAGTAAGATATAGATTTATTTCAATATTTTATGACAGTTACTATTAATCTATGCGTATAGGAAGGTAAATTAGAAAGTAATTAGGTAACGTTTTCTTACTTTTTCCGTTTGTACAGGGTGTGATACATAAGTTTACGACGACTCCTACACCAAACAATTTTATTAAGTTTTGGATAAACTTATTTTTATTGAACTTCAAGATTTTCAAAATTGTATCGACGTACATTAAGTTTTTTTTAGACGAAATTTAACGTACTCTATTAATGTGAAAATGTGATTGAACTTGAGTTGTGTATGATTTTACTGAGTAGGCTTCAATTCTTCCACAGTAGGTAGGTGTATCTTAACATCTCTCCCAAGAATATTTATTGTAAAAAATTTCAATTACTTTACGTCTTATATCGACCCCGCCCATTTCGACTGTAGCTGGCTTAGCAACCCGCTTACCTCGATAAGCCTGCACGACAGGTAGTGCAATTTTCAAACACTCTCATAAAACACATAGAACCGATAGCTCTGGAAATGTATTTTTAATTGCATAATGAATGTTTCATTAATAGCAAACGTTTTTAAGCAAAGTTATTAAATGCTCGTAACATAATGAACGTATCATGGCTCTCCATAAACGGATAATATTACTATTTCCTCACCACGTATGCATTAATTACTACGTGTTTGTACTATGAATAGTAAAAATTCATCCCTAACGAGAACTATGCTAATAGCCGCCATTATGAGATTGTTTTGATGTATTTAAGACTCATACCTTTCTATGTCAGTAGCGTATAAAAAATATATTGAATAAATAACAAAATTACTGTTATACGATTGGAATAGGTTAAATAGGAACATTTATTGTTAACTTTATTCGAGTCGTTTCCTAAGGATATAACTTGCTTAGTTTTTCTGTTGTATGGATCTCAGGAACTTCAGACATTATTGTAAAATTCATAAAATGTCACGATTCAGCTGCTTCTAAATGACATTACGTAGGATATGTTTGACACAACAATATTGTACTCAAAATTGTATAAAAGTGCAATTTTTCTTTTACTGTCAGACAATTTCAGATTTTGGGCTTTAATATAATACGGCATTAGTTTTTATTAGCGTGGCTTTCTGTTAGTGATTATGATTAAATGCCTGCTTTGAATTATCTTCTGATTTACAGGTAACATTTACATAAAAATTGAATTTTAATGTAATTGTAATTAAGTATATTTGGATCCTTTAAGCCGCCCTATCGCTTCAAAGAAGCTAACACATTACATTACATAAGGTTACTACGTTATGAATACAATATATCGTTAGACTAATCGGTATTAAGAAATGATTCCAGAATTGTAAATTTTCTGATAGTGTACGTATTCCGTCTTAGCTGTGCGATAACGTTTGGTATCAGTAAATTTGGCTAATGATACTAAGCTCCCTTCATGCAGTACTTTTAATTTGGAATTTTCCGTTTAGAGAACACAAATATAAAAGGTATTCTTACAAAGAGGAATTAAGCAAAAGGAAAGAACTAAATGAGCTTTTAGAAAACTAGATTCCGATTTACATTTAGGAAATTACTTAAAGGAGATGTGTTTCTTTTTTTTAAACATTAAGCAGATGTAACAGAAAAGAGTACAAACAAATTAGGTAGACTACAATACGTCGGATAAAGAAAATTCTACAAACTGTGGAAAGAGACAGGATATCAGAATTTAGTGTACTTTATTAACTTGTACCGGGTGAGCAAATAACAACGGCCGTTCTGTAACAAAAGCGGCATCGAGAAACACCTGGAAATTATTTATAGAATTGTAGGTCCACTGCTAGAGGGCGTAATTGAACACCAAAATGTTAAAAAGCCAAATTTTACAAGATTTGTCTAATTAAAGGGCATTACAAATACCAAATACCAAATTTTGCGTACTTTTTATTACACAAGTTTTAGTCTATCTTTTCAAATAAGAGGTGGGGGAGAGTGGGAACCTAGTTATCAATAAACGCCTGTAAGTCCGGTTCTGCTTTATCGATCTTTGCAAGCTTACACTTCGAAATCTAGTTCTCTTTGGAAAATATATTAAATGAAAGTATGCAGTTTTAACAATAGATTGTGAAAGTAGACCAAATTAGCAACAAAATGGCAAAAACCGGATGTCGATACCTGTTCTCTATCCCGAGATATCTTAAGAAACGTGTAAATGGTGAACATGTTACCGTCCCCGCTAGAGGGCGTTATCTAAAAGGTAATCTTTGTTAACTTCTCATTTGGCGTACCTACAATTAAAAATACTTAAAAATAATTTTACTGTAAACGTAAAGAAAAAATGCCTCTTGTTATTTTAAGTTGAACGCCACAACAAAAGTAAACAAAAAAGGGTATGTATAGGTAAATTTTTTATCAAACAATGTATATTAGCAAACAAATCTGAAAACTATTTAACCAATTTAACAATCACCAATTTAAAAAAATTACAACAAACAACTGTAAGAATGTGATTAGTACCATCGCAGATGTTCGAGCTGTCGTCCATCATTTTCAATACAACATTCCAGTCTCTGGCAGGTGGATAAGACGGAAGTTTCAATTTCTGCCGCTGAAATGCTTTTTATTGCATTTCGTATCCTTGCAATCACGTCAGCCCTTGTTGTAGGTCTATGGAAAAAAACAAGTTCTTTTAATCGCCCCCACAAATAAAAATTTAAACACGTCAGATCTGGGGATATGGCGGTCCAGTGAAATAAACTTCCACGTCCTATCAATCTCTCAGGATATGTTTGATTTAAAAAATTCCGAACATCTCTAGAGTAATGTGCCGGGCACCCATCATGTTGGAAAAACATATCACGACGAATTGCCAATCGTACGTCTTCTAAAAGAAGTGTCAATTCGTTTATTAAAAAAATCTAAGCATCTTTCCGCATTACGACCTTCATTAAAAAATACGGTCCAATTATTTGTCTACCTAGAATGCCGCACCCCACTTACAGATCAACGACCCTGATGTGGAACCTCTCGCATCCAGTGTGGATTTGTGTCTTACCAATAGTGCATGTTATGGCGATTTGCTTCATCTGACCACATAATATGTGAAAGTACATCAGGATTTTGTCCTATCATATTTAGTAACCAGTTACAATAATTCAGTCTGTTATTGAAATCTCCAGCAACCTGGTGTAGGACTATGTAATATGGGTTCAATCTAAAATAAAAATATTTCTTTGTTAACAAGCGAATAAAGTCTTCAAGTATAGTGCTTTTACGAAAGTTTCTCGCCTGGTTACAAGAGTACCACTTCGATATTGAACATCGTGCTGGCGTTAGTCATCGTAACGCAGATGCCTTGTCAAGAAGACCATGCCCTAAAAATTATACTCATTGCTCGCATGTAGAAGAGAAAGCCTGTGTGATACAACGAACAGATGACGTGAGCCAAGATTGGTTGCCTGAAGCACTGCAATGAAAACAACAGGCTGATGGAGAGTTATGAGTGATGCTAAGATGGAAGGCGATTGGTGAAAGTCCCGCGTGGGGAGATATCAGTATCGTCAACCAGACGTTAAAAACTTACTGGGCTCAGTGGGACTCGCTGGTAGTAGAAGATGGTCTTTTGAAGCGTGTGCTGAAGAGTGAAGATTGTGATTCCGAGAAGTCGAGTGCCTGATGTGTTGCGACATCTTCACGACGTTGCCTCTGGGGGACACTTTGGAATAATAAAGACGATACAGAAAGTTTGAGAGCGATTATACTGGGTGAACTGCAAAGAACGTACTGGTAAAGGAGTTCATCAGTCGCTTTGGAGTACCTTTAGAACCTCATTCGGACCAAGGTCGCAATTTTGGCTCATCTATGTTCAATGAACTGTGTGGCTTAATGGGAATCTACAAGACATGGTGGAGCAGATGAACCGAATAATGGGAAAATACCTATCTATAGTAGTCTCCGACCATTAACGAGACTGGGTCCAATATATTCATTTGTTCCTGATGGCCTATCCTTCATCTATTCACGAAACAACCTGTCAGACTCCTGCGTGTGTAACGTTTGGACTCGAGATTCGACGTCCTTGTGATCTGAAGTTTAGAATAAAACTTGAAAAGCCAGAAACAGTCGGCAAAGGTGTGTGTGTGTGTGTGTGTGTGTGTGTGTGTGTGTGTGTGTGTGTGTGTGTGTGTGTGTGTTAAGGTCCCCGCGGGTGTTGTCTCACGTTCTTTCTCCTCCATACTCCATTATGATAATATTGATGACGTTTTGGCAGAATCGCATCTACCATTTTCAAGTCGCTTTACATTTGATTCTCGCGATTTGAAATGAAATGCTGTCTTCATTGATGATCGAAGGTATTTGTATAGTCTTTACTTTATCTTTTGACACTTTCTTTTTTGTCGTTGATTCTCCATTTTCTGATTGTAATTTTCTTTAAATTTGGTTTTCAAGTATCCATTAGTCTTTATCTGTCATCTATTTCATTTAAGTTTCCTGGGTGTTTTTCAATTTCAATTACTCCCTTATTATTCGATGAGTTTTGTATTGTACGTTGGCTAAAATTTTTGTGTTTTCAAAATCAATTACACTTGATGTACTGCTTACAAGTGATGCGAGTGATGAGCTAGGTTGCTTCTTTTACACAGCGTTGCAATGGCCATCTCATCTTAGGTTGATACGTCTTTGCGTATATCTTAGGTACGTTTGTAGACAGTATTTGTGTGGTATCTCGTACGCCCCTTTTTGTTCTAATTCTCTTCTTGTTTTCGGATTTTGTAAAATATTTCCAATTTTTCTGTTGGTGGAGGAAATCGTTGCAATATTCTTTTTCTTTAATATTTTACTTATGCTGTCATTGGTGACTTTTACATATAGTACACACGCCTTCGATATCGGATTTTCCTTTTCGTTATCTTCTGGTTGTGTTAGTTTATCGCGTATTTTTATATTCACTTCGGCGAAGTTATTGCCGATCTAAGGTTATTCATATTTTGTTGCGGAGTCCATTGGAACCACTTCTTTCAGCTTGTGCCTTTGATCCTCGTAGATAAAGTATGTGTTTTTAAGACAATGCGCGATTAATTTTAACGTATCTTCAATTAATTGACATTTTGGCTTTATTATCTTTAACGTATCGTTGATTGGCATATTTGTAAATAGCGATACTATGTCTAGTTTATCATTAAATCCACTGGTTGTAAATTGTGCTTCTCCAGCATGTCGATGAAATGTCTTTAGTTCTGCTGTTTCTGTGTACGGTTTCAGTTTTTTTGCTTAATTTTTAGCTAGATGTTGTAACTGTTACCCCAACGAGCAACATCCTTGTGCATCTTAGGTAGACCGTAGAACTTCGGACATTCTGATGATGTCCCCCTTGGAATTAGTTGTGTCTGTGTTTCTGGTTCGATGTTACTTTCTTTTATATTCTTCTTTGTTCTTTTTTTCCAAATATGTTGTGGGGTTCTTAATTAATTGTTGTGTAGTCAGGATCCTGTAGTA
>JARFJB010002021.1:6087500-6182500 GCA_036346205.1 Vesta saturnalis
ATATATATATATATATATATATATATATTGTATATATATGGATGTATTGGTATCTAGTTAGCCTGGACGGGTTCCGTGGGTAAAGAAAATACTGCGTTACCGTGGCAACGAAGAATATCTCATTACAAGTGTCAGTGTAAAGTTTAATGTCAGGAAGTCAAACCATAGTTGTGTAAATATCCTAGTGTCATATTTTGATTGCCATTGAAAAAAGGTCGTACTAATTTTCTACTTTTAAGATCAAATTTCTCTTATTAGCCGAGTAAGTAGATAAAAACGAAACTCGAAAATTTAATTTTTTTGTTAATGTCAAGTAAGCCATAGCAAGTACATCAAGTGTTTTGGCGCACTAAATTAGGCTGAGGTAATGTAACTTTCATGTAGTTTGACCAAAGTTGTAACTCTTCTAATAGGTAATCTTCTCGCGTTTGTGCGAATATGTCGTAGATGGTGTTTGTTATGGGTGATACCTCACCAATCGCAGAGCGGGCGCTCCAAAATTTAAACTGTCTACTGTTTTCGTGGTTCCATGGATTTTGGATATGTGAGCGACTGCCACCGTGGATCTGGACCACTGCTCGGACAGGCCATGTCAGGGTGTGGTTGCTGCCCACTCTGTTTTATGTTTGAGGCCCTATATGTTGTGCTGTGTTGGCGGTGGTACGCCACAGTTGTGTGTGTGTGTGTGTGTGTGTGTGTGTGTGTGTGTGTGTGTGTGTGTGTGTGTGTGTGTGTGTGTGTGTGTGTGTGTGTGTGTGTGTGTGTGTGTGTGTGTGATGGTGAGTGAAGCATATCCACTCTCCACCACTCACCGTTAGTTGTGGCTCCTGGGCGTGTTTTTGTGGGAGTGTGTTTTTGTGTATGCTGCATGATTAGAGATAAAGTTGTGCAATATTGGGTGTAACGTTTCATATAAATTCAGTACTTATCTTATATACAGGGTGGTCTAGACCATGTGTTAAAAATAGTTTTTTTTTTCAAAGAAAGCATAGATTTGCCCAAAAATTTCGAAATTCTGGGATATTTTGAAACATTCCTCGAACTTTAACACTACAATCGTATTCTACATTAAATTTCAAGTAAAGATGGATGGCTTATAATGAACCTGAATATACAGAACTACTAATTAAATTAATTAGAACTGTGAAGTTGTCATTTTCCTAAAAAAAAAACAATAAAAAGCTTACACAAGCAATTCTTTAAAAAAAGTTCTAGAGAGAACCAAATGCTATAAAATCTGCTTCAAAATTTAAGCTTTTAGAAGATAGAATACAACATTTTATTCGTTATAATTTAATTACAGTTATGCCAGTTTGAATAATGTAAAACGAGGTTTGAGAAGAATAATAATTTAACTCTATCAAACTAAAAAGACACAAGTATATCTTCTGAAAGCTTGTATTTTGAAGCAGTTTTTATATCATTTGCTACTGGCTAGCAATTTTTTTAAAGGGTTGTGTTTGTAACTTCATGGTTCTAATCAATTTAATTATTAGTTCTGTAGATTCAAGCTCATTATAAGCTATCCATCTTTACTTGAAATTTAATGTAGAATACGATGGTAGTGTTAAAGTTCGAAGAATGCTTCAAAGTACCCCATAATTTCTAAATTTTTGGCTAAATGTACAGTTTTTTTGAAAAATAATTTTTCTTTAAGGGGCTCTGTAAAATGGAATTTTTTAATTGTGTATTTAAGTCACATTTGTGTTGTTCTATCACCCAAAAAAATTTTTAATACTAGGTCTAGACCACTTTGCATATTGAACTTCGTATTTAAACATGAATCTCATTAAAAAAAAGAATTACGCTACGCCAGTCGAAAGGGGATTGAAAATGAATTGCGAATACGTTGAAACATTTTGTATAAATATAACGGAAATCGTATAGTTCAAAAGAACAGCTATTAAATGGATTTTAAACAAAGTACAAAGTAATATTTATATTAATAATACACTAACATTCAGTTCAGAATTTATAAAAAGTATCCAACCGATACATATGAAGGCGCCAATGCGAAACAGCGTTTCAAAAAACATCTCTTGGTCAATCAGAGCTGCATATTAACTTTACATATAACTGTTATCTACTACGCTATTTTCAATTAAAAATTGATGTAATCGATTGTGATCAGGTAACAAACCTATTTCATTTAAATGAGAATATTTAAATCATATAAAAATTATTACAATAGAGTTTTACGGTAGTTCTAATAAATTATTTAAAATTTCATGTGGTTTTAGGCCCAAGCATAGGAAAGTAGCCAAGACCTTCTGGAAAGTTACTTTTCTGTGTTTTCATCGGTAATTCGATATATTGCTACACCTGTACGAGTGGAAATCTATAAGTAGTACTAAGGAACGAAAGGGAGTCAGTTTGCATTTACATCAATTCGGAAATGTCGAAACTTTAACATTTTAGACCATTTTTATTTTTGTAATTAGAAATTGTAAAAAATTTCAAAACTAAAATTTTTTTGTCGGCAATGGTTTAAACATAAGGTTGCTGAAATCTATTTGTGGTTAGTCCTCGAGTGCCAGATTGTGTATTTGACTAAAAATATAAGTGTTGTGTTGTGCAGTTAAGTTGGACAAGTGTATATTCAACGAGGTCGTGCTATATTCTCCAATTGCTTTAAGGGCACTAAAAAAATAATTTAGATTTATAAATATGAAATTATATGCTGAATCGAT
The DNA here is from genome assembly GCA_036346205.1 of Vesta saturnalis. NCBI lineage: Eukaryota > Metazoa > Arthropoda > Insecta > Coleoptera > Lampyridae > Vesta > Vesta saturnalis. The sequence goes on from JARFJB010002021.1 coordinate 6,090,191, forward strand.
ATGGTCCACAATTACTGGGATATAATTGAAAATCGAAAGGATTTGTTAAACGGTATTTAAGCTTGGAACTAACAAATGAGGTTAATGTTAAACGTAATTAATTGCATCTTAAATTGGAATAGTATCCTAAAATAAATAGTGTAGTTCAGATATACCTTAGTCTATCTTATACACCTAGCCAAACAGTTGGTTAGTAGTTCGAGCAAAAAAAAAGTGTGTGTCTTAAGTATCGAGAGGAAAATGAATTGCTTTGTCAAGAAACCAATTGTGGTTCAAGGTGATTGAAACATTGTGATACCACGCTTACCTTGATATATACTAGTGTTGGTGCATATTGTGAACCAAAACGAATACCGTAAAGATAATTATTAATCCCAATTATGTAAGAAACCCTATGTTTTTGTATGTTATTGAAATAAGAAATTGGTTATGTGCTGAAAATAGATTTGATTTTCTTTTATTATGAGATATCATTAAAATGAGTACATAGATTGCATCTGTATGTTATATGTGCATAGATTAAGTGGCTGGATCAGGGCTGATAGGAGAATTCAAAGTTTATATCTGTCACAATATACTATCAATTTGTTACAATTACATTTAATGTTTATCTTAAATCTCGAACTGAGCGAGAAGCATAGCTAAAGTACTGACGACCTGAGGATGGCAAATATGATTTTGCCGAAACGTCATCGTAATAATACAAGTCCTTATGAGAAATTCAACGACATACGACAAGATAAACCCAAGAAGGACTAAGGACTAAGCCTGGTGACACGGAAGCAGAGTCCGCTTCCGAAACCTCGCGCTACAGAAACAAAAGCTGTGAAATAGGCCGAGCAACTCAACTAATATGAGACCACAATCACAAAACACTCATAAAACAGAGGTAGTGTAATGAAGTATCTTGTATTATATTTCACTTAAGCCGGTAGTTAGCGTGTAATAAAGTGCAAACTCCAAGTTTGTTACTTAAACCTAATTTAATGTCATTGTTGTAATAATCATAAATATACTTATGGCATGTGGCTCAATTGTCTTTATTCAAAGAATTTAAGAAGTTCCGCTTGTTATTTTCTACCATAGACTATTTACATTTTGGATTAAAATTTGTCGTATTATTTAATAATGTCAGTAACTTCAATTTAGGTTAAAATTTATTTACGCACAAGTTCACGGATATAATTAAAAAGAGTAATTAAAAAAAGGCGTTGGTCCTAAATTACTTCAAAGGTATTCAGAGTTCGCAAGCTCTTTTATTTCTATGTTGAATGGTGAAAGATGAAAGACTATACAAAACGTGTGTATCATATATAATTTTTATTATGACGTAATTTAAATTTAGTGTTACTTATTTTCTTATAGTCGTATTTTCAAAAAACCATCACACCTTCATCTACTTTTAAGTTGGAAAGCAAATTTTCCTTTAACGTATGATATAAACAAATACAAAGTTTATTTTTGGTGTGATAATTACATTAAAATATCAAAGGAAAATTTGATACAAGAGGAGAATTTTAGTAGCTGGAAAACTTTCAGAATTTTCACGACTTGTTTTACCAAAGATAATAATATGAGGTTATTGCAAATTTCTTGTTCAAAGTAAGTGCTCTAAGGTTGTCTATCTAATTACTTTATTAGTGAATGCGAAGAGAACATTATAATGTATCTTAGCGATATCAGAAAGTTACTACGCTCTTAACTAGGTTTCAAGTGTCTAGTGCTCAGTGGTCTCGCTATCGAGTCGTTTATCACAACCTCTTCAACAGGGATGATTCCTTCATGCAAACGTGCACTCCTTGAATAACAATACCAACCGTTCGCCTTTACCCTGTCCTACTTTAAAACTGATTGCCACTTTTATATTTCAACCTATCATTAATCTCTTTGTCTTTCTTACACCGCTAAATTATTAAATTTAAATTTTCAGCAGTACTGCATGTGCGTTTCTGAGAAGGCTATTTACCCTAAAACACTCATTTCCATAAATATCTTTCGCAAGGATCGATTCTGTTTTCTCTTACGCCTTAATTTCATAAATATTGAACAAATTAATTAACCAATTTTGCTTAGTAGTCAATATTTGGATTTAAACTTTTCCCATTTTCACTACCTTCATTAGCGTCGTTGAGCAATTACAGAATCAGATGTAGAGCATCCCGTGGTGTTATTAATTAAAGATAGCTGACTGTGCAAAGCTTCGAAAAGGAAAATATTTTTTTTTTATTATCAAGATTTACAATCTCACAGTGTATGCCCAATTTAGCGTAATTTATTTTAGTCCATTCTATTCTCTTGTTTCTCGTCTATAAACTAGGAATGGGTGTATCATGTAAAATAGGCTATGAGCTTAACAGCATCACTTAATCAAGAACTTGGGTATGGGAAGTTGCGTAGATGGTAGAGGTAGGTGCGGAACTTAGGGGAATATTTGCTGCAGGTTTACTCGCCTGGGAACTGAACAATCAAGCTCGGGGTCAGCGGGTAGCCTCACCCCTCTAGACAACTGAAATATTCAGAAGTTTAGAAGATTTTGCTGTGTTTTGGGGATTAGAGTACAATACGCTGCTGCTTGTTACATTATAATACAAGTAGAGATGTTTTACTATTAATCGAAACAGATGTTGTCAAAGCCTCCACACTTCTTACAACTCCCATTTATCTTTGTGATTTTTATCCACTAATTTAGTTTGGAGGAAGCTTGTGTTACAATTATTGAGTTCTTTGATATTTTCACAGTTAAATTTTTAATTACATTCTCAAACTTAAAATCACTCAGTGATCTCTGATTAAAAAGTATTTTCTGATAAATTTGAGTTAAATTAAATTTAGGAATTTACGTACTTAATCACATTTTGTATTCGCGATTACTACTTTTACAGCTTCGTTTAAATTTTGTATTTATTCTTTTTAAAGTTGTAGACCTGTAAATACTTAATATCCTCTCGCAGGATAAGAGAGTCAGTTTTGTATAAAGGTCAGGCAGTTCTCTACCCTTTTAATCTAGTCACGCAAGAACTACTTACGTGCTTAGTACTATGAGACCAATAATGTTTCACTTACTCATGATAGATGGGTTGGTAGGGTACGGAAAGAATTGCTATTGGTCAAATTAATTAAAGCTTTGACAATCCTGATTTTACATCTAAAGCAGGGCGGAAAACACCTTAGAAGACGATGAAGTTACAAATCCCTAACATTAAAGTATACAGTGTACGTAGAAAACTAGATTCATTAATAATTTATCGTCTTCAGATTATTACTTAACGATTTGTTGCTAAACAAATTGGATGAATTGGTTATCGTGAATAATTACCCGCCAAGTAACTTATATTTTGGAAATAATTGTTAATATTAATGTTTTTCTTTAACTTGGTACTACCTTAACCCTGCTGTTACCTTCGGGTCTATATGACCCAAAATAAAATTGATGTTTAGATAACTTTTCTGTTTATTAATATCTAAACTTCGTAGTTAATGACTTTGCTTCCAATCTATTGAAGAATGACGTGGCTTGTTTGTTTTAATAATTTTTTTTTCCTTGTTTTTTTAAACATGATTGTTACATTGATGTTCCTCGGGTCATTATGACCCGAGGCTGTAATACCTTAGTAGGAAGTATAAATTTGTATTTCCAATTATTTTATATTGAAATTTGAGGATAGATAATAATATGCGAGTTACTACAACATTTTCGGCAGGTCTGTAGCCGCGTGTGTAAGTCGAAACAGGAACAGACTTGCAACTTGCAGCAGTTATAAATATCATATCGCAGTATGCAACCGACGGTTTTATTTGTTACGTTGCAAAGTAAAGTGCGGTTTGTTGTACGTACTATTAGTTCTTCTAAAGTCCTGAAATAACAATAATGGCAAAAAAATATCTTAGTGGTGAAGACTTAGAAAAACTTATTAATAATTTGAGTGACATTAGTGACGATGAAGCTTCTGAAGAGGAAGATCATATCAGTGAAGGTAGTGATTATGAACAGTCAGACGATGATTTTTTCGACGATGCTGGGCGGACAAGTCCTACGCAATTGATGCCACCTGCTCAATCCGTTCAATCTAAAGGTAATGTCATAACTTGGATGTTAGATCCATTTCCTCAATCAGGGCGTGCAACTAGTGCAAATATCATAAAAGTCGCTCCGGGTTCAACTAGATACAGCAATGCACGAGTCCAGGATGTAAAATCTACATTTCAGCTATTTTTCAATAGTTCTCTGAAAAATATCATTTTGAAAATGACTAACGTCGAAGGTCGTAGAGTCTACGGTGACAAGTGGCAAGATTTAGATGACATTACGTTGCAGGCGTACATAGGTTTGTTACTGTTAGGAGGAGTTTACAGATCGCATGATGAATCTACCTGAAGCTTGTGGAATGCAAAAACAGGCAGACCTATTTTTCGCGCAACAATGTCGTTGAAACGATTTTATTATATACCACGCGTGTTACGGTTTCATAATAAAGATGATCGTCAAGAAATAAGGCTACGGGATAAGTTGGCTCCTATTAGAGAATTTTGGGACAAATGGGCTAAAATACTACCAAAATTGTACAATCCTGGGCAAAACGTAACTGTGACGAACAGATGGTTGTTGCATTTAGAGGTCGTTGTCCATTCAAGCAGTATATACCAAGCAAGCCATCAAAATAAGGCATCAAAATATGGACGCTTTGTGATAATGCAAGTTCTTGTGCTTTAGAAGTTCAAGTGTATACGGGAAAATCACCTGGGGGAAAACCTGAAAAGGACCAGGGGCTGAGAGTAGTTTTAGACCTTACTTATGGACTAAGAGGTCATAATGTAACTTGTGAAAATTTCTTTACATCGTATGAATTGGGCCAAATGCTTCTCAAAAGAAATCTTACTATGTTAGGGACTGTTAGGAAAAGCAAGCCTGAGCTACCTATGATGGAAGTAAATAACGTTGTGCATAGTTGGAAATTTTATTTTACTAAAGATACCGCAGTACTGTCTTATATTCCAAAAAAAATACAAGAAGGTCATTCTAATGAGTACGTCTCATAACCAGAAACAAATAAGCGGCAGAGAAGACAAAAAAACCACAAATTATACTTGATTATAATTCTATAAAAGGAGCAGTTGATACATTAGATGAGCTAATCAGTGCGTACACATGCAAACGAAAACAAATCGATGGCCCATTATCTCATTTTACAACATTTTAGATACCAGTGCCTATAATGCTTTCGTCTTATGGCGCGAAATAAATCCAGACTGGAATAAAAATGTTTTGTTCAAAAGAAGACTGTTTTTGGAACAACTGGGCAAGCAATTGGTAAATCCTTACATTTTGTCCAGAAAACATCTTCCCCGTAATGAACAAGCAGCTGGAATTGTAACATCTATTCAACAACCATTGGTGAAAAATTCTACCGCACCTCTTCCTGGAACTAGCAACAAAAACAATCGAGCACGCTGCAAATTTTGCCCTTCTAACAAAACTAATATCACCTGCATTAAGTGTAAAAAATATTTGTGTAAAGAACACGTGACCTATTATTGTCCCGACTGTAAGAAGTAGTGGATCATATCAATTATTAGACATTTTTATTCTGTTTCGTTTTTTTTATTTAAATTTAGGTGAATTTATTGTAAGTTTCACGTTTCATATCAAAAACATTGCATTAGAGAAATAAAGTTAATACACGTATAAAAATTGTTGTTATTTTGGTTTTAATTCATATTTCAAGAGTTCGGGTCATCATGACCTGAAGGAGCACAAGTGTATAATCTTGTCGAGGAGAACAGCAGGGTTAAAAAGACAAGATGAATATATTGTTTAACCCTCGCAGGACCAAGGGGGGGGGGGTTAAAAAGTATCCACAACATTGTGTTGTACCCGAATTTGTAAAACATTGTGCTCCTAAAAATCTCAAATAATTAGTAGTTGTCGGCATACTATTAGTCTTTGAGACGCCATAATTAGCATTTATATAATTTAATTAATTTCATCTTACTCATACAAAAACTTTACGGTGGATAATAAATAACCCCCCTCGGTCCAATATGAGTCTAAATATTATTGAAGCTGCCCGGTAGTTTACAGCTGACAACGTCGCAAATAGGTATGAAGTGGAAACTACGTATTATTATTTTAGTTAGTAATTGAACTGCCTTCATCACGTTAGTTTGTGGTGTCGCTCTTTGTTAGCGAGATTTGAAAAATTTTTTTGTTTGTCGCGCAAGTGAAGAAAATTGAAAATGTATAAACACAAATGCTTGAGTCAGAGAGAATTAGACGAAGAGTTAGAAAACCTTTGTGATTTCGATGCTCTGTCAGACATTAGTTTCGGTAACAGTGACTCAGACGTTAGTGAAACCGAAGACCATATTGAAGTGTTCAACGATAAAGAAGATATTGAACATTCAACCAAAGATAGTTCCAGTTCTGATATGACAAGTGAAGACTCTGACACGCCACATGTATATACATCAAAGTCAGGAAGAATTTACTTAGCTCACCCACCACGCTCTACACGGCGAGCAGTACCAAACATTTTTCGTGAGCGATCAGGACTTAGAAATGATGGCAAAGTAGAAAATATATTGCAGTCGTTCCAAAAATTTTTTACTCCGGAAATATTGCAAACTCTTGTTCGGCATACCAACGAAGAAGCTGAGCGTACAAACGTGCCAAAAACAGACGATCCTGAGATGTTGGCTTTTTTCTTGGTATTTTCATTTTGATGGGAGCTAATGATGACACCAAATTGGATTACCACGATATGTGGTCTAAAAAATTCGGCAGATCATCGTATATCGCCACAATGAGTCGAAACAGATTCCGAGTACTGACAAAAATTTTAAGATTTGATGATAAGACCACCAGAGTTGAGAGGAAAGAGACAGACAAGTTTGCACCTTTACGTGAAATTTTTGATTTGCTGAATGACACATTTTTGAGATATTTTACACCAGGTATGAACGTGGTGATAGATGCAATGTTATCTTTATTTCGAGGCAGATGCCCCTTCAAGGTTTTTATGAAAGAAAAGCCTGGTAAATATGCTGTTCTTATACGAATACTTGCAGATTGTTCAGTTCATTATGTTTTGCGTATGGAGGTTTATGCAGGAAAAACTGAAGGGAGCACACCAGCATCTAGAGGTCCACAAGGAATAGTAAAAAGATTGCTATCTCCGATTAGAAATTCTGGACGTAACGTAACGACTGATAGGTATTACACTTCTGTGGAACTTGCAGAAGATCTCTACAAAAACTTTGGTCTGACTTTAGTTGGCACTCTACAACAGAATCGCAAACATACACCAGAAGTTCTTAAAAAAACGGAAGGAAGGCAGCTGTATTCAAATATGTTCGCATTTTCAGATCCGAAGTCTGGAAACCCACCAATCACTCTTCTTTCTTATGTAACACGTCAGAATCCTACAAAGATACTTCTGTTCCTGTCAACACAGCATTCTGATGATGTTGTAAGGGACGGAGGCAAAAATAAATCAGATATCAATCTTTTTTATAACGAAACCAAAGGAGGTGTTGATACGGTGGACCAGATGGCGAGAAAATATACGTCGAAACGATCGACGCGAAGATGGCCACTCTCAGTTTTTTTCACTCTGTTGGATATTGCAACAATCAACGCATACTCCCTATTTATTCTCAATTACCCAAAATGGAATGAAAATAAGAGCAACCGTCGTCGTTTGTTTCTGCAAGAATTGGGACTTGCCTTAACGCTACCTCTTATTGAAAAAAGGGCTGCAAATTTAAATGGACTTCAAAGTTTTGTTCTGCATGCCATGGAAAATGTACTAGAACGTAAACTTATTCCAGATGTAGCTCCAAGATCACCCGAACATGGAAAAGGACGATGCCATTCTTGTTGCAAGTTAGCAAAATCGAAAAAAGAAAAAACCAACAAGTTAGCAAAAACAACCATAGTTTGTTCAAAATGCCAGAAGTATGTATGCGGTAAGCACAGCAAGAAATCCCATGTCTGTGTAGTCTGCGATGAAAATTCCAGTGCATCCGGAGATTCCGACTGAATGACTTTGAGTAACTATTGTTTTAATTTATTAAGTTATGTTTAGGACTTTTTTTATTTGTAACAGTGTTCTTCTTAAATTAAAACGTACCTTTTCGGTTAAAATATATATGGATATTTATTGACCCCCCTTGGTCCTCGCTGTTTCCAAAAAAAGGTTGGTCCTGCGAGGGTTAATGTTTGCTTTCTGCACATATAGGCATCTACTCTTTCCTTCTGCTATAATTTCAGCCTTACAGTAAAACACTCCTAATAGACTTATGTGTATCAATCATAATAAGCATAATGCTTACTGTCATTAGGTATATGTGTAATCGACAAATTTGTCAGTTTTCCTTCTCCTACATGTGTATGCATTCCGATTCAATCACGAGTGCTACTACAAGTGTCGTGTTGCCGTATCAAGGATTAACACCAAGTATTAGAAGTTGCATTGCTTACGTCAAACGACAACTCGAGGGGTGGATTCCTGATTCGCGTGTTGAAGTGTAATATTAGTCGCAGTGTATAAGTAAACCTTGCACGTATAGACTAAATTCATTAGAAATTATCCTACTATGAACAAAAAGTCCGGGAAATTTGTATTTGAAATAATGAGCGATTTTCCGATTCGGAAAATGTTTTTTTTTGCAGGTGGGTAAAGCTTTCCCAGACACTTCGGCCAAACATGAGCGCCATCTATATCACTAGTAGTTGTTTGGTATCTATTGATATCAATTGAATTTGTGCAATTCGTCGTATATCAAATGCAGAAAATATTGATCAAAGAGTTTGTTTGAAGTTTTGTGTTTCCAACCAATTTTTTTTGCTGATGTTAAAAAGAGGTCTCAAAGAAGTTAACGCCCTAGTAGTGGACGCCCTTCGACATCCACAGCCGATGATCGAAAAAGTTGAAGAAATCGTGTTCGATACTTTGGGCATGAAAGACGTTTCAGCACGACTTGTACCAAAAGCACCTGGATATCGTTCAAAAACAGTTCCAAAAGGGAGTGGCTCAGGGTATGATTTCAGAAGTAACCGTAACAAAACGCATAATTACGGGTGACGAAACACGGTTTTACGAATGTGATGTCAAAACTAGCCAAAAATCATCCGAGTAACGCTATGAAAATTGACCAAAACCAAAAATGCGTTAAAGTCGCTCTAAAATCAAAGTTATGCTCACAATTTTTTTTTTAATTATCGAGACGTTCTTCACTATGAGTACGTGTCAATAAGGGGTAATACCTGGCCGTAATCAGGCGTTTGAAAAATGCTGTGCGTACAGACGAGGGTATTATGGAAAAAACAACTCTTGGAATTTGCACCATGTTAACGCTCCCTCTTGCAAATCACGAATTGTGGCCAGTTATGTCACCAAACACGCAATAAATACCATTTAACAAGCGCCATATTCTCCGAAAATGGCACCTTGTGACACTTTTCCTGTTATCAAAACTTAAATTACCGCTTCATAGAAAGAGATTTTTGAGCATAGATAAAATAGTAGAAAATGTGACGAAGGAATTGTGAGCCATTTCTTCTTCGGACTATGAAAAATATACAGATGGATTGATTAAGTGTTGGCCTATATGTATCACTTCAGGCGGGTTATATTTTAAAGGAGATAAAATAAATATACCCGAAACTTAACAAAAAAACTGATTCTAATAAATTTCGGATCGTAGTGTGTATCTTTTTTTTTTTTTTATGATTGTGGACCTGAACAGGCTAAATAAGGCCTATCGTGCGAAAGCACTCAGGAACACTTAGGAGGATGGATAGAGGGATAATGAATTGCCAATAGATGAACAGCTACCTTAAATTTTCTCATATCATAAGTGAGAGGAAAACAGGAACTAGGGAGATCATTCCAGAGTTTAGAAGCCGTGTAGAAAAATGTGGATTGCGCCCGTTTGGTACGACAAGTGGAGATTTGTACTGCATACTGATGATGTGATTGAGCGAACCGAGTATTTCTCGCAAAGATAGCCGGAGATGGTATCAAAGAATGTAATTCACCAGCACGATAGCCGTTGTAATAACGATAATACAAATAAAGAACTGAAACCATCCTTCTATGCTCAAGGGACTGTTTGTGAAATGGTCAACCCATGAGAGATTTGAAGATACAGTCATACCCAACAGAGTAATAGAGTCTGAAAACTTAAGAACTGAGCCATTCATACTTACAACAGGAAATGATCGATCTTTTTTGGCGGACATAAGGCAACACTGAGTTTTGTTAGCATTAAATTTAACTAGATTATTGCTTCCCCATTCGAGAATACGTTGAATGTCTTTGTTGATTGCATTTGCCATTTCAGCTTTAATTTCTTGATTTGACATAGACGGTGGATTATCACTACGAGTAGACTGAGATGAACTACAGTGAAGAGTGCTATCGTCAGCAAAGCAATGGATGGGGTTAGTTGTTGAAGAAATAAGGTCGTTTATGTACAGCAGAAAAAGTGTAGGCGCTATAACGGATCCCTGTGGTACGCCCGCGTTAATTCTAACTTCTTTTGAAAAAAAGCCATCAACTACGACACGTATTCGTCTTTTATCAAGGAAACTAGAAACCCAGTTGATGAGCGTATCATTTAATCCAAACGAGGTGAGTTTGGCAAGTAAACACTTATGCCAAACTTGGTCAAATGCCTTTGAGATATCTAAAGCGACTACAACTGTTTCACCGGACTGCTCTACTGTATTGTTCCAAACTTGGGTCACATATGAAAGAAGATCGCCTGTTGAACGACTTTGCCTAAACCCATATTGGTGGTCACTAAGGAGTTTGTTAGTTTCAAGGAACGTGAGCAGTTGCTGATTGATGGCTTTTTCCATGATTTTAGACAAAATGGAAGTGATGGCAATTGGTCTGTAATTTGAGGATCGGTCTTATCACCTTGTTTGGGAATAGGTTGAACATTTGCTAACTTCCATGATGAAGGAATTCCCAGAAGATATAGAGATCGTATAAATCTTAGATAGGACTGGTACTAGTTCGGGGGAACATTTCTTTAAGACAATAGCTGGGATACCGTCTGGGCCAGTCGCCTTATCGAGATCAAGCCTACTGATGATCGATTCCAAGAGCTTGTACCGAAAATGAATTGGTTTCATAACGTATGAAGAAGAGTTGACTAGGGGTACATCTTTTCCAGAATCATTGAGACACGAGTTTGATGCAAACAAATCCACAAAAACGTTGGCTTTGTCTACAGAATCAGCAACTGCCGATCCGTCAATAGATGTCAGGGGGGGAAATGAAGATGTTCGAAAGTTTTTACTAATGGCTTTTGCTAAAGACCAAAATTTACGACTGCCTAAAGGAGATGTAGCTAGTTCATTGCATTTTCGTTGTTCGAACAACTTTTTAGTTTTAGTGATGACACTTTTGCAGATATTTCTAGAACCAACGTATTCTACATGACTGTCAACCGATTTATTAGATTTCCATTTAATGTAACATTTATTTTTTAAAGATATTGCATCAGAACAAGCCTTATTGAACCAGGGTTGGGAACGTGAATGACCTACACGGTACTGTTTTTCGGAATGTATAACTCCATTCCCATGAGGATGACTTCAGATACTGAAAGAGCGATGTCCGAAGAAGAGGACGACTTAAAACAATATTCACGCCATGGAAAGGTTGCAAAGAAATCCCGTAAATCACTCCATCGAGCTGACTTAAAACACCACAAGGTTCTATCGGTTTTGCGAACAACAGTGGAATTAGGTACAGTAGAAATGATTTTTATTAGACAATGGTCGAAAAGACCTAAAGGCGAAAGAACGGAAGTTTTATAAACAAGAGGGTTTGATGTAAGAAAGAGATCTAGAAGATGTGGAATATGGTTAGGGTTATCAGGGATTCTTGTGGGTTCAGAAATCATTTGCGTGAGATCACATGAAATAGCAAATGTTTCTGCACTATGACCAGCGGGATTTGTAGTAGATGAAAATTGAAGCCAATTAGAGTTATGAACATTGAAATCGCCTACAAATGAGATATCGCAAGATGGAAACTGAGACAGGAGATAGTCAACTTTCGTACTAAGGTAATCGAAGAAGTCTTGAAAGTTGCTGTCATTAGGAGACCTATAAATGCAACAGTAGAATTTCACAAAATTAGGACTAGAATGTTTAAACCAAATCACGTCAAAATTTTTATTTTCTAAGGAAGAAATCCTCTTGCAAGCAATTCTGTCCTTGATGTAGGCACATACGCCTCCTTTATATCGAAAGTTAGAGTGAAGATGGTATTGAGGAAATTGCAAGTCGGGTGACTCGGAGCTTTCCGAGGAGACTTGTGTTTCAGATAGAAACAATATATCAGGTTGTAATTGTTCAAGATGTTGGTGAATAGCATTAAGATTAGACCTGATACCGCGGATGTTGCAGTAGTGAATCAGAAAGTTGATACTTTCGATGACCGAGGTCGCTTGGGCCCTGCCCTCCCGGACATCCGAATGGGGCAGGATTTTACGTCGGGAATTTATAACCCTAGAAACCACAGCCATCTTATTATTTAATTTCGGACTTTTAATCCGATAGGAAGACAGTGAGGGCGAGAAGGAAGAATAAGGATGAGAATAGATTGAGGATGATGGAAAAGGTAACCGGCAGCCCTTACCGAGCTCAGAAAATCGGAGACCCAATATTAAGGAGCCCATGGTAAGGGTGGTGGTACCTCCCCGGCTGGCATGGAGTATACATGCCTACCACCTAAAAAATCTTATAGTATTATATCGATAACTCTTACTGATAAACAGACAAGGTGCTAATAACCTGCAAATACCCTCCATAACAAGAAGTACAGTTTTAAACTTCAATATATGATAAATTTATACTCATTAAACATAAACCCTGTATAAATTAAGTAGTTTATTACGCAGCCAAAAGAAGCACATGATATAGACCGTTTCGATACTCTGGGGGATTGCCCAAAAAATTTAAAAATGGAACGATCACAAAAATCTAAAGAATGTAGTTAATTGGTAGTGGAACAATAGACCCAACTCCACGTCACACAGAGGTCCCCTATTTAAAGTCACATCAGAGTGAAAGAAAAAGTGAGAAACAGATAGTTTTGACCTTGCTAATTATATGTAAGTAGTATTTTTGTTTCAAGGTTACGTGAGGTTCAAAGATTAAAAGGGAGTTTTGACAACATTACTTTTGTTTGGTAACAATCAATTTTTTTCCAAAACCTTGCAATTTAAGAAAAATCAAAATAAATCAAAACGCTCTGTACTTAGATATAGGGCACCCTAACGAAAGTCTATCTTATTATGCATATGAATTCAAAATTGTGATAAAAACATAACTTTGATATGCCACTCTCTTTTGAAGCATCTTATATATTTGAAATTATTTTTAAAATGTAGCCTTTATGGACCTACACAACGTCCATGCAACAACAATAAAAAAATATAGCTAGTTTTCTCATAAATCATCGTCGCTTCCGTCGTGGCTCACTCTGTACATACAGGGTGTATTTTAAAATCACCGACAAACGAAAACTGGAGATTCTATGATTCAAAATAAAACAAAAATGATCATAAATGCTTTTCCGAAAATGGTTCCTAACCGAGATACAGGTTGATTAAAAAATACTTTTTTTAAGGTTTTTTTAAGATTCCTCAAATACTGCAAAAGATATTACAATGAGATTTGGTACACCTAAATGTCTAATTAAATACAATTAATCAGGTGAGTTTGAGTCAACTGACTCCATCCAGTGGCGTAAAATATTTTAAGTTAATCAGTTTAAGTAAAAAAAAAAACGCACGGGCCTGGTTTTTTTTGAAGAAATTTTTTTTTGATATATTCAACATTTAATTCTGCAAATAAAACCATACTTAGTATTTTTTCGATTCGGCGCCCCGTTTTTGAAATATTTTGCATTAACATAAACGACCACATTATTCAATAAAAATCAAAATTTGTTTCATTTTACAAAAAAAATAACGCAGTTAACTGTTAGGTACATTATTAAAGAGATATTGAAGGAATCAAAAACAAAATAATAATAATTTTTATACATATTGTTCAAAATGTCCTCCTTCCTTTTGAATGCAAGCTTGTATTCTTCTTAGCAAATGAAACCTAACACGATGAAAAATTTGTGGCATAGCATCGCATGCCATCTGTATGCGATTCCAAAGTTGCTCTCGAACGGAATAGACACGAGTTTTCAGATACCCCCACACAAAAAAATCCAATGGGTTTAAATCTGGCGATCGTGCCGGCCACGGTACTTCACTTGCTCGTCCAATCCAGCGTCCAGGGAACCATGCATTTAAAAATTCTCTGACGTTTCATGTAGAATGTGGTGGTGCACCATCATGCATGAAAAACTTGTTCATTCTAACATATAAGGATACGTCGTCAAACAATTCTGGCAAATCTTCTCTCAAAAAAGTTAAATAGAATTCGCCAGTAAGTCTTTGAGGAAAACGGATAGGTCCGATTAGGTGATCGTCTAGTATACCTATCCAAATATTTTCGCTAAATCTATGTTGGTGAGCTGTAACTACAGTTGAATGCTGATTTTCATCTAACCATTTGTGGGAATTATGGAAGTTTATATTTCCATTTCGGGAAATAATACACTCATCCGTGGTCAATAAGTTTCTAACAAATTGTACATCTTCAGCATTGTTATTTAAAAACCATTCGACGAGGATGGTCAGCAGGCAATAATGCATGCACTTTTTGTAGGTGAAAGGGATGTAAATTTTGTTCTCGTAAAACTTTTCAAGACTTGCTATGCGACACTCCAAATTCTAAACTTAACTCACGCGTACTTATTGATAAATTTTCATTAACTCTATCTAACATTTGTTCCTCAATTTCAACTGGTACACGAGCATTTCGTCAGGAATTTTTCTTTTCTTTTAAACTTCCATACTCTAACAAGTTACGATGAACGGTTCTAAACGTAGTATGATGTGGATGTCTTCTATTTGGAAATCTTTGTTCATAAAGTCGAGCAGCTGCACGAGCATTGCAATTGGTATTACCATAACATAAATGCATATCGACCAGTCTTCGTTTGGAATAACTCATTTTTTCACAGTAATTAGACACAAACAATGAATTACAAAACACGCGTAAATGCAACTATTTTAGCAAACATAAGATACGTAACTGTCAAATGCAAATCAGTCTCTGATTTATTTAATTTGGTTATTACTGAATAATGTAGTCATTTATGTTAATGCAAAATATTTCAAAAACGGGTGCCGAATCGAAAAAATACTAAGTATAATATTTCTTCAAAAATAGCAGGTCATTTTTTACTTAAAGTGATTAACTTCACTCCACTGGATGGAGCTAGTTGACTCAAACTCACCTGATTAATTGTGCTTAATTAGACATTTAGGTGTACCAAATCTCAGTGTAATACCTTTTGTAGTTTTTGAGGACTCTTAAAAAATCTTAAAAAAATTATTTTTTAATCAACCTGTATCTCGGTTAGGAAGCATTTTCCAAAAAGCGTTTATGATAATTTTTGTTTTATTTTGAATCATACAATCTTCAGTTTTCGTTTGTCGGTGATTTAAAATACACCATATATATATATATATATATATATATATATATATATATATATATATATATATATATATATATATATATATATATATCAGGTCATTATAAAAGTCGCCACGAGAAAATCCTGGAAATTATTTTTAAGTTCCGTAATTCATCGCAAGGGGGCGCAATTGAAAATTATAAATTTCTCCGAAAATTCCCACATTAAGGCATACCTTTAGTAACATCGTTAGAAAGCTTAGACAATTCTGCATCATTTTGGTCTAAGGCTCATTGGCGTACCGACCTTAATAAGAGTGGGGGAAGCTATTGAATGTGTAATCATTTAAATCGCTGTTATTTTTAGACGACTTATCCGATTGTAGTAAACCTAGGCTTGTTTAGAAGAAAAGGTAAGTACTTTTAACTGTCGCATTCATTGGTACGCGATAGCTCATAATAAAATTGTTAGAGGGCGCAATTTGTAATAATACCAGTATTTTTGATTTTATTCAGAAAAATTAAATCATACGGTATAATTATGACATCATAAGCGGAAAGTAGCTTAAATTTGTAACAAAAAACGTAAATAACGCAATTTGATATCTTTATTTGTTCCAGAGTTATGGCGAAAAAAAGACTTTTTAACCGTTTAATTTAATAATTGATGGTTGCTATGGTTTCTTAAGGTGTATAGGTTGGATTAGTAATGAGGAATCTGCATTTATCATAGTCTGTGACTCCCTTCACACTCTATCTAGGCTGAGGACTAGTCCAAACTAAGCAAATTGCAAAATTTGGAGCGTGTTTAGAGGCCAACGGGCCATAACAACGATATCAAAGTAATGATTGTTTAAGAAACTTTTTAATAGAATGGTAAAAAATCATGAACAACTGTTAAAAAACAAGTGAAAAGCTATAAATGTTCAAATTGACGGCCGTTTTGTAAAATACAACTATTAATTCTTCTTCTTGTACTGGAAACAGCTGTTTAGATTTCGTCTCGTGGAATCGAATTTATTGCAATTTCAATTCGGCGAATCATGTCCTCTCGGGTGGTTGGTCTTGTTTCGTAAACAATATCTTTTATTCTTCCCTACAAGTAGAAATCTAATACAGTTAAATCCGGGGATCTAGGTGGCCACGGAAACAAACTACCCCTTCCCATCCAGCGATTTGGGTATCTAACATTTAAGAAATCACGGACTCTTCGGGAATAGTGTGAAGGACATCCATCATGTTGATACCACAGGGATGCTCTCACGTCAAGGGAATGTCTTCTAAAAGATTGGGCAAGTCATTTTGTAAAAGTTTAAATAAGATTCACCATTTAGGTGTCCATGAAAACAAATGGTCCGATAATTCTGTCACCTAAAACACCACACCACAAATTTACACTCCATCTGTTTTGGTGATCCACTTCGCGCATCCAGTGAGGATTTGTTTGCGACCAATAATGCATATTGCGCAAATTAACTCTGCCGCAGCTAGTAAAAGTAGCCTCATCGGTCCATAAAACTTTGGAAAGGAATCGAAGATTTTCACTACACATGTCTCTCAGCCAATAGCAATAGTCGAGCCGCCTTTCAAAATCAGTGTCTGATAAAGCCTGGTGTAAAACTAGATGATAAGGATGCAGCTTAAAATCCTTTAAAATTCTGAACACAGAAGCAATACTTACACCTAGTTCTGTGGAAATCTCCCTGATGCTTACGTGAGGCTCCGATTCTACGTACGCAAGAACATTAATACTATTGTCTTCATTTCTTATGCGACATCTTCTGACAGGAAGTGGAATACGTCGTACATTTCCTGTTTGTCTTAAACGTGTTGCCATTCGCCGAAACACTTTTCTAGTGTAGTGCCTTCGATCAGGATATCTGATAGCGTATTGTCGTTCCGCAATAGCTGCATTTTGAAAACATTCATAATACACGGCAAGCATGTCGTAAGCCTCGGCATTGGTATACGACATTTTTGAAGGATAGCACTAATTTCTGATAAGGTACAATGAAACCCAAAACTAATGAAGGAAAAAATTTTTACAACACAACATCAATCAAAATTAAGTAAGTTGACAACTTTTTCAATTTATTTACCTCCATGGAAACGAGCCGACTTTGTTCCGCAGCAAATTAGATTATTATTTTAAAACACACCACATTAGAATTATGCCTTAGAAGTTTTATATGATGTTATAAACGTACAGAAGAAGAATTAATAGTTGTTTTTACAAAACGGCCGTCAATTTGAACATTTATAGATTGTCACTAGTTTTTAACAGTTGTTCATGATTTTGTACCATTCTATTGAAAAGTTTCTTAAACAAAAATCAATCATTACTTTGATATCGTTGTTATGGCCCGTTGGCCTCTAAACACGCTCCAAATTTTGCAATTTGCTTAGTTTGGACTAGTCCTAAGCCTAGATAGAGTGTGAAGGGAGGCACAGACTATGATAAATGCAGATTCCTCATTACTAATCCAACCTATACACCTTAAGAAACCATAGCAACCATCAATTATTAAATTAAACGGTTAAAAAGTCTTCTTTTCGCCATAACTCTCGAACAAATAAAGATATCAAATTGCGTTATTTACGTTTTTTGTTACAAATTTAAGCTACTTTCCGCTTATGATGTCATAATTATACCGTATGATTTAATTTTTCTGAATAAAATAAAAAATACTGGTATTATTACAAATTGCGCCCTCTAACAATTTTATTATGAGCTATCGCGTACCAATGGATGCGACAGTTAAAAGTACTTACCTTTTTCTTCTAAACAAGCCTAGATTTACTACAATCGGATAAGTCGTTTAAAAATAACAGCGATTTAAATGATTACACATTCAATAGCTTCCCCCGCTCTTATTAAGGTCGGTACACCAATGAGCCTTAGACCAAAATGATGCAGAATTGTCTAAGCTTTCTAACGATGTTACCAAAGGTATGCCTTAATGTGGGAATTTTCGGAGAAATTTATAATTTTATTTTTTAATTTTCAATTGCGCCCCCTTGCGATGAATTACGGAACTTAAAAATAATTTCCAGGATTTTCTCGTGGCGACTTTTATAATGAATTTTTTTTCTCCACTTTTTATGTCGACTAGTTTCTGAAATATGGCCGGTGGCCAGCCTTAATGAAACACCCTGTATATATATATATATATATATATATATATATATATATATATATATATATATATATATATATATATATATATAGTGTGTAATCAGTTTAGGAAAAATTAATTCATATTAATTTAATACAAGATTGTTCAGAGAACTGGTGTTTCTTAATTTTGTTTTCTCTCTGTGCTTCTCCCTGGTTCCAGCTTTACAGCGCCTCTCTCCGGAAATAATAATTTTTATTTTTCTTTGTTTTTCCCTTCAAAGCTGGTGGCGCTCAAACCTTATTTACTCTCCTCATCGTTTTTGCTACCAATATTTCTTTGATGTTTCTCTAGGCAACCTAACCATATATCTACGTTTAAGCACTCCAGAAGCATCCACGCCAATCCACGCCAACAAAGTGCTCTACGGTTGTTTGACCGTTTGGCTAAGTCCTCATTTTTTTATGTTACGTGGGGGGTTAGACACGTGGCAAGGTTCGCAGCTTTAATGTATGTAATAAATTTTATTTCAAGTCAGATGCAAGCAAATATGCATTGGAAGCCCTGATGTATATTAGCAACCACAAACCGGTAGTATATACAGATAGAGCCTACAAAAAAAAAGAAAGTTTTAAAAGAAAAATATTCAAAAATTAAGTAACATTACATGGCAATGAAACCGAATGGGTTATACAATGCAATATTATTTACGAGCTCATGTCCTAGACGCAGAGATTCCAAATTGCGATCATAATTAAATAAATATGAATATCAAAAGAAGGAAGTACAGAAAAGGAACACACAACATAAGTTTGTACATCTAAAATAAAGGAAAATGAAGCGTTTATGAAATCAGTTGATCCAAATGAACACTTTACGTAAAGTAAATAATAAAGAAAATGTAAATAATGAAAGAAATAAAAATAGAGAATGAAAGGGATAAATTGTTTATTAAAAAAGGTATACTATTAGGGAGAAGGCAGTGTAAAGAGTGAGACATTAATATACGACTTTCATACATTACTAATAGGGATTAATAGAAAAACATGCAAAGAAAATATGTTATATATCGTTAATTCTCTAAATGATTAATAAAGTCTGTCTAAATGGATTGAATTGAAGTATTAAGTAAAGATGTTCTTTAGTCTCGTTTTAGTAAAAAATGTTTGATTTTAAGCCGTGCTTATACGAAAATTTAAATAACGTTCTTAATTTGTGTATAAAGAGTGCTTAGTAACTTGAATTTCATAAAATAATCCCTTTAGACTCGACGATGTTGCAGGAAGTATTATTTTTAACATCTATAATATTAAAATAAAAATTAATGTTCTCAAGCAACTTTTGAACTTCCTAATTACAAATTTTGCTGCATGAAACACTTTAAATCAACTTTATGGTATTTTACATCATATAAATGGAATGAAGACTTTATTCTGGCATGTATTTAATTCATCATCATAAACCCTTTGTTTCAAAAACCTACCCGTGAATAGTGGAAAAGTGTTATCTATTATTTTCTCTTCCATCAAAATATTTTAAATTAAGGCATTTCCACGAATATTTCTCAAATAGGTAAGCTAAGTTGAGCAACAGTTTATTCACTCAGATGTTATTTCATATTTGATTAAATTCAGGCTAAAATAAAGTACAAAGAAATGTGAATAGAGAAAAAAAATCTCTTAAATTAAATTTCAAAACTTATATCAAATAACCTTGACAATTACGCTTTTTTTTCCTTTATCTGGAACGTATTCAATTATTTTATATTTGTTTTACTTTATCAAAAGGCAACGGAAGTTTGTCGTGAAAAGTGACCGGAAAAGTAGTAATTTGAAACCGTTCAAAGAAAAACGATACCGGAAATAAAAGTAATAGAAGTTCTTTTGTCAAATGTTAAAAACAAAAACATAAATTTGATTAATTAATTTATTATTGCTGGGTACGCTTTAACATTACTATTTTTTTTTGTATATCTAATTATGTAAAAAATTATTTATGTCTGTTGTTTTTAATTTTACAATGCCTTTGTGAAGCTTTGTATCAAATACCCGAGAGGCATGCTTTTCAATAATAATAAAAATGTTGTTCGGCCCTAACGCCCGTTTTAGTTTATATTATCCCTTTGTGCGGTATGTAAATTTTTTGTGGATGTTTTAATCTTTGTCCTCTTAATTACAATTTGGAACTCGAATGTAAAACTTGATCTTGAGTGGTTTATAGCTTACAGCTTAATCTTATGGTAAAGTATAGTTATGTGCCAAGTTCTAACATCCGTTTCGTTAATTAGGATATAGTATATACATAAAATTAATTTTCATAGAAATATCTACTATAAATCTGTCACGTGACCGTGTATTTATCACATATTTGCCGTTTAGTTCGAAATTATAGATTATTTATTAGTACCGTACATCTGAAATTGAAATTAATAACGCATAAACGTTTGGAAAGCTTTTAGATTGTAACATTTTTTTTGTTGTCTTTTACGTATTTGAAAAGAATTCGAAATTTTTAATGTGAATTACATATTACTAACGGTTATTAGTGAAACCTTTTACTAGTGTGGTTGGGAATTAATTGGTTTCTTTGTAAATAATAGGTTTTTTTTCATTATGGTGGATGTTAGAAATTTTCGTTTATTGAAAGGGAACTTACGTTTCATAAAATTAAATTGAGTATAAAATTATTACGTTTTGTATAGTACATCTTTTATGAATTTAATTATAGCCGTCTGACTGTCGCCTCTTCTTTTTGATGAGATCTTTTGGTTCCAAACAAAGAGTTTGGATTTTATATACGTTAATTTAAGGTTCATTATAGTTTCGCTATCATATAGGCACCTCATATTACAGAGGAGCGTAGTTTCGATAGATAATGGAACTTTTTCAGTCCGGCTCACGAATTCAATTCTTTCCTTAATTTAAAATTTTAATAGTAAATTGTTATGATTGGTTAAATTAAAATGTGAGGATATAGAATTGAACGATGAACGATACTTGAATCAGTCCAGTCCACGATATAGTTCAGGGCTCTCCCTTTGTTTTGCGGCGCTTCAGCACACACCAATATTTATTGGTTTGAAGTATATCGTTGGATGTCTTTCCGTTACCCCTAATTTGGTGGTATCGATCCTCCCGAGATTGCATACCGTTATAGTTGTCGTCCAGGAATGGGTCAATGTTGAATAAGCGCCGTCCTTAATTCCTTCTGGAGTTCCGTCGCATCTTGTGAGCGGATCAAAGTAATATAGTTGAGATTTTAGCTTTTCTTGACTGCTTTGTGTGTACAGGCTGTCCCAAATTCGAGGGCAAGCATGGGAATCTCGCTTATTATAAGAGATAGGATATAGGTTTAAATTCGGCACTTTTGCTAAATTCGATGCCGAGTAATAATCTGAAAAGAAATTTGAGCTAACTCGAATGGATTTGGTTTTATGCTCAAAAAACTAAAAATTTCGATTTTCGTTTTTCGCGTTTGGCCACCTTATTATTAATAATTTTCAAAATTTGATTAAACATTATTAAGGCACCTTTTTACGCACAATACTAATACGGTATTAAAAATATTATGTGACGTTTCGTTTATTCTGAACCATCATCAGGTTTATTTTTTCTTATGGGGGTTGATATATTTTTATGTCGTTGGATGGAGAATGTTATGCTGATTTTAGCAATACATAACACTTTATGGTTTGATCGAGTGCGAACTAAAATAATGAGAAAAATACGAAGAACAAGATTCCGCCTTCTTGGATCCAGCAAGGAATAATTACAGTAGTTCTACTTATTTAATTTGTTAAACTCGTTAGAACGTCCAAAAAAATATAGAAACATTTAAACAATTTAAAAAAAACATTAACAAACAACTCAAACAAGTATGTCTATGTAACACGGTCATAATAGCGACAACGCAAATTTATCGATAGGTAACAACAAAATAATTACACAGACAAACAAATAAAAATTATTACAATAAATGTTCGAACAAGTTTCCTCCTTCTTGAATACAGTAACGAATTCTTCTTCTACAATTGTTTACGCTTCTTTGAATGGTTCGCCTAGGAATTTGACGAAGTTCATTAACAACCCTATTCTGGAGTTCTTCTATATTTTGCGGTGGCGTCTCATAAATCATATTTTTTAAATAGCCCCAGAGGCAGTAATCTAAAGGGGTTAAATCTGGACTTCTTGCTGGCCACCTAAGTGGTCCCCTATTTCCCATCCATTTATCAGGAAATTCGCCGTTAAGATATTCACCTATTATCGCAGAATTATGAGGAAGAGCTCCGTCCATTTGCCACCAGAGAGTCCATCTTTCGTTTAGCGGAACATCATCCAAAAGGTCTGATGTGTGTTAGAAATGCGAGGTAGCGTTGAGACGTTAGGATACCTTCGTAAATAATTGGCCCAAGGGCCTATCCTTCCAGATTCCAACCCATACATTAAAGGAACGGTGGCCTTGTCCTCGCATTTGCCTGTTAATTCGTGGATTTTCAACGGACCAGTAGTGCTCGTTATTACGATTAAACATTCCATTAGTGGAAAAATTGCACTCATCCGCTATAAAAACGTGCACCAGGGTTTAGTTAATTTAGTTCTTATTTGAAGAGCATCATATCGTTATGGAATCTTTAACTGTTAACCAAATTTTGGGGCTATTCAGTGCTGGTGGGTTAACCGACGAGAGTTTGAAAAACGCATACAATATTATCACTTATAAAATGCTGGGGGAAAATGACACTATTGATTCGGTAGATGTTTATAATGATTTTGTGGAAGCTGCACAACGAGTTGGTGGAATGTAAGTATATATTTTGTTTTTATTTTTAAGTTTTAATTATTATTTTTTATAGCTCTGCTCAGGTAAATATGGATGATGTGTTTGATGATGATGAGGTGATGGAAACTCCCTCAGCAGAGCACTTGATAACGGTATGTCTTTTTAATTTGCTATTATCTCACTTACTCAATGAGTACATTACAGCAAAAGCAAACGGGCTCAGGTTCCCAGCAACAGGCCAGACTATCCTCAGAGTTCAATCATATTAATATAATAGGGGAATCAAACACTAAATTTATTAAAAAATTCAATACCACATGTAAAACGCTACGATTTAATTTCAATGACGAGACGTGCAAGGATAACCCCTTAACGTGGCTACAGGTAAAATATACCATTTCCTAAAAATTTATCTAACACACATTTTTACAGAGTGCGTCCGAGGAACTGTATTCATATATTGTGAAGGATGCGGCTCCTTCAAATCGTGTTGGAATCACCCTAAGAAACCCGAATTTCCCAGACAAACCAATTGGCATTTCGTTCAGAAGAGTGGACCAGTTGTCGGTGAAAGTGATAATGTCGCTCCTTGAAAAGGTAATGCAGAACAACGCAAGTTTTTTCTCGAGTGACTTGTTAGTCTTAAACGCGGATAGAGTGTCGGTACCTGTAGGCTATGGACGCAAAAACTTGACAGGGTTAAAATTTGCAGATTTCTGTAAATCCAAAAGACAAGGTATTGTTGTTGTACCATCAACAATTAATGAAAGCAACTGTTTAGCTCGCGCGCTAGTCATAGCAATGGCATTTAAAAATAACGATACAAGACGTTATGGTATGGAGATGGGGCGCCCCTTACTTCAAGAACGAGTTATACAACTTTGCCAAGACAATGGTGTAGATCTCAGTCAGGGTGGTAGTTACGAACACATCCAAGCATTTCAAAATCATTTAGCTTCGTACACCCTTGTAGTTTATAATTCGCGTATAGGTGATTCGGTTTATTTTGAAGGTCCTAGGGGACCGAGTAGAGTAGTTTTAAATTTAATATTAGAAGACGAGCACTATAACGTCATTATCAGCCTCACTTCAGCGTTTACTTGCAGCTATTACTGCGAACAATATAAGAAACGTTATAATGTCAAAAAAGATCATATGAAATGTATGTACCAGTGTCCCGCGTGTCATCAAAAACCACCTTGTTCTATTGAAAACCCTAAAATTGTCTGTAATGATTGCAAAAGAGATTTTTATGGCCAGGGATGCTTTAGAAACCATAAAGACAGTGAACTATGTGAAAAATTGCGTAGATGCTTAAAGTGTCTTAAAACCCATGAAGTAAAGGGTAAACATAGACATAGACAAAGTGAATATTGTGCAGCATTTATACCCTGGTGATGCAGCGAGGCGTGTGAATTTCTGTAATTGGTTTTTGAACCAAACTCGAAGGGACAATCATTTTGCGAGTAAAGTCATATGCTTAGACGAAGGCCATATAAGCAGTGCCGATTTATTTAATAGGCAAAATACAAGGCACTGGTATGATGAAAACCAACACCTAATTTTTGAGCAACAACAACAGGGTCGATTTGGTTTTAATATACCCCGTTTTTTATTGGGGACATCAAGAAAATACCGCATTTTTTGAAGGGGCTCTCAACGCGAATAGGTACTTGGCAATTTTAGAAGAAGTAATACCAGAATTCCTGGAGAATGTTCCCCTCGCCTATCTTAATGCCATTTACTCCCTGCCCACAATTCGAGGTTGATTGTGACGTTTTTAGAAGAAACTTTCCAGGACCATTGGATTGGAACAAATGGACCCATTAGGTGGCCCGCAAGGTCACCAGATTTGTCAGTGTTGGACTTTTTTTTGTGGAGTTTTTTGAAAAATAAAATATTTGGTAAGAGGCACAATAATATTGAAGAACTTGGTGCAACAACGGAGGCAGTTTTCCAGAATTTACAGAATCGGCCTTTCATAATTTTAAATGCATTAAGACGTGTTAGGGAAAATGGACATCAATTTGAATAATTCAATGAATAAGTTACCGAATAATTTCGAAATGGAATAGTATGAGTAAATATTTAGTTATTTGCTTATTCTAGATTATGAACTTTGTATTACTATTTATTTGTTGCTATTAGTTACCTACGTTTTGTATTTTGTTAGTTAATTAGTGTTAGTATCGTCCTTGTTCCTTTCATTGAAAAATCACAAGTAGTATTTCTTCAATTTGAATTTTTTTTGTATGAAAAATCCAAAGCCTTCTATTAAAAATCAATGTTTGAGTGATTTTGGAGCATTTTTGAAGAATTTATGTTTATATATTATTATATATCATTTTGAAGGAAAAAAATAAGGAGTTTAATGAGGTAATAAAATACAGGGTGTTCCATTGAAAAAATCATAAGTTTGAGTCGTATTTCCATAACCACACCCAGAAAAAAAAATTGAGTGCGCCACTGAATTCTACATAAAAGTCTCTATGGGATAAGTTTTCAATTTGACATTATCGCTGAGAAACTTCGTAGATATGGAGGGGGTCCAAAAAGTGTGAATTTTCAAAAACGCCCTGTAACTTATGAACGAAAGAAGTTAGGAAAAATCCGTTCCAAGACATCTTGAGTTTCACAAAAAAGTGGCACAGGACCGCGAAAACCGCAAGGTTCTATCTTCAACAACAACCGAGATTCTTGGCTGTCTCAACCAAAATGGGGATGCACTGTACAGCTGACCCGATAACAAATAATTCGTTGTAAATAAAAAAGCTTTTCGTTCTTTTAAAAATAAGTGTTAGTTAGAACTTGTATATAGTGGAGTAAAGTAATCATATGTTACGGAGGTATTAGTGTAACGTACAGCCAATTGTAATATCAATCAAAACTCGACTTGAAAGAGAAGCATTCAAGAGTTAAGTCGTTTTTGGAGTTCGAGTGCAGTATGTGCATGGATCATATTGCCGAAACCGCCGATAAGGTTATTTTCTAAGTTCCCCAGATGTTTGTATAACTAAAGGGCCATACCAAGTCAAGGTATGCATTTTCTGTATATTTTTTTTCTGTGGTTAACAAAGTTTAATAAATTTCTGTGTGTATTTGATTATTTTGTTGCATATACAAATGGTTGAATACGCTGTCTTTTTTATCGTTTCAGTTTCGATACAAGCGTATTATTTTATTTATTTGTTGTACTAACGAATTGTATGGAAATTACCTGTAACGAATGCGTTATAAGGAGAACGCAATTGTTTTGTTAAAACCATTTGTTATTTTGGCGTATGTATAAGATTTACAATAATTTTAGTAAATACCAACTCTGAAACTAGCTAATATCACCGCCTCTTAAGTATACTAGATTATTTTAATTTGAATTGAATGATTTGATTAATGTAACAATTGTGTTGACATCTGGATGGTTATTTTTATTATTTGTAATACATATCTAAAGGTTAATGTATTCATTGAGTTTTTTTTAAATATAAACCCATTTATTATACAGCATATTTACGCACATTTTAAGTGTTTTTTTATAAGATTGAGTCATTGAATTAACGTCAATATTTTTGTGTTTATTTCAAGTGAAGTAATTACGTTCGAAAGGTATCATTGATTGTTGTATTGTAACATAACTTTTAAAGGTTGATGAGTTAATTCATCATGCTATCTTGAATTTGATCATATTTAACGGCGAATTGATATAATTACGACTTATAAATAGAATTCAAGAGATTGAAATGAAATGTCATTGAAAATCAGATTTATTCAGCAAAGTAGGGTAACACCAGGACCACCTGCTATTTGCCGAACAGGTAAGCGAATTTTATTAATTGTTATTGAAAAGCTGTATATTTTCTCGAATTTAGGAGTTATGACCCCGATTTCGTCGTTTAGTAAATTTTAGGATTTTATAAGTTTTCGATCGCGTTTAGTTTTGTGGTGACGTATTTTTTTTTTGGTTTTAAATTAAATAATTAATTACCGCATTGGTCAGTTATTTTTGGGTATTTGAGCCAATGACTTTAGCGCTGAGTTTATCGGAATATTTAATGAGTTCTTTAGTTTTATTTTCTCCAACTTTGCGGTTTTTATATGAAGCTTATGGTTTTATTGAGATTTAAGTGAACATTGCGTAAATATTTTTGGAGTAGAATTTTCAGATAGGAGAGCACCTTATTCTAAGTGAACATTATGATTTCCTGTTAGGCCATTATAATAACTAGTTCATGACGTTTTCCTGCTATAAATTTAACAGGTGGCGCCTTTTTGACTCTTTCTCCTGATTTTGACGTTTTGGAGTTCTGACGAGTACCCTTTTGCAAGATAAGAACCCCGCCCACACCACTGAGCTGTGCCGTGCGCACGAAATTGCCTTTACGTACTTGATGCTCTATAGTTTGCCCAGAAACGAAGCGATGGAATAAATCAATATGCAGATTTCAGAGTGTTGTTTTACGTCATAATGAAATTAATTAATACTAATTAAAAGTTGGGAAGGAACGAGGATATTACTTATTTGTAATATATTTGGCGGTTGATTAGGTAATTATTGATTGTTTGGATTGTCATTTGTTTGTCTGCAAAACCCATGTACACGCCTATGATCGTTACTATAGAACTCAACAACAGCTACGTCCCATTGTTAAAGGATTAGCAGCTTACGCTGCAACGCTTTAGTATGGAAGCGACATATCCTAAAACTAGTTTAATAACTCTTTTACGTACTTAATACAAAATCGTGTACCGCTTATGTGTAAAATAACTATTCCTTCGCTTCGTTTTTGGACAAACCATAATGAGTATTTGGTCTGTAACACATTATTTAGTTTTAGCTCAAAGTAAATCAGGGTTGGGAAACGAGAAGAATGATTCGTGCGTAATCGCCTTATATTGCAGTAGGTAAATCATTAATATGGTGTGTGAACCTTTTCTGGGGGTAGAGTAAGCTAACAAGGTGCCAAAGATATACTAATTATGCGCGATACGAGCACTACTTCGATATTTACGAATTAAAATTCAATATCGAACCTTTGATAGAGCAGAGCTTATTATGTAAGTGTGATAATTAAACTGATCATTAAAAGTATAATTCTTTTTATTGGCCGTTCATGCTTACATTAATTACAATATTGTAGTTTTTTTCTTTTAGGTATCCTGAAACGAACATTATTTTATTTTCATTAAGCACTAAGTTTATTTGGAAAGAAAGTCTTATGCTTGTTATTAAATTAGTGTAGTGTGCATTACATTAGTAAACATTATTCGTATATAAACGTTTTATGTAAATGAATCATACATTCAAGTTCAAAATAAGTGTACAAATTAATATTTAAAACTCTTAGCTAATTTTAATGAAGGATAAATCAGTATTTACGTCAATTAAAGATTTAAAATTCAATTCAGAAATTCTGGAAGATAACGAGTCGCCGCTGTTTACAACCTTGGTCATGTTGTTTTGGAAATGACAAACAGGGACAGCACAACAAAATTTGAACAAAATTGCTAAGAATTTAAACAAATTAAATAGCGTTTGAAAGATCAAGGTTTGCTTAATCAAAATTATATACTAAGCTTACAA
This sequence comes from Vesta saturnalis, assembly GCA_036346205.1. Taxonomy (NCBI): domain Eukaryota; kingdom Metazoa; phylum Arthropoda; class Insecta; order Coleoptera; family Lampyridae; genus Vesta; species Vesta saturnalis. The sequence continues at coordinate 6,119,229 of JARFJB010002021.1, forward strand.
ATAGTTTTTGCGTACTGCGTATTTCTGCAAAAATAGGTTTAACTAACATTACTTCATGTTGGCGGATTAAACACTTCAGTATAAATGAATTAAAGAATTTATATAATAATCGATTTTGATCGCGTAAAAAACCTAGTTAATTAATATTAGGATATCTAAGTTTTATAAAAGTTATTAAATTGGAAATTCATATTAGACTTAGCAAATTTTTCTAAAATGTGGGTTATTTGTAGCACTAATGGAAATATAAAGAAATAAATATAACCATGACTATCTAAAGTGTGCTGAATATCAATTATTATTGAAGGATTGAATGTATTGATGCGCAGGAGAGGCGACAGGTATGAAACAAATGTGCGGATTAGAGCGACGTGAAACGATCGATTTTTAATTTTGTGGCCATTTTGATTATGTAGTGCGAAATTGTAAAAAAATGTTAAATTTTAAAATTGAAAGTTTCTCGTCGGCAATCATTAAAAATAAGGATGTTTAAATCTATTAGTGATTTACATTAGATTTAAGAGAGCCTAAGTCGAATTATGAGATCTAACCAACGAAGTAAATATTGTGTTGTGCATTTAAATTAGGCCAGGGAATGTTAACAATGGTGTGTGGTAAACCCATTGTCCTTCAAAGGAACTTAATTAAGTAAACGGTAAATTAACACGATGCACAATTAATTGGTAATTAAGTTCAGAATATTTTTTTTTAAATTGCATGTAAGCATGAAGCTTAAATAAATAATAAGATGAATATTAAACGCTTTAAGTAAATTCAGGTTAAATTGGGGCAGTACTGCGTGACAAATAGCGAAGTTGAAATATACTTAAAGCTTTCCTATACCTGTAAGCACAGACAGATGTTTAATGGTTCGTGTAAAAAACACAATATAGATTGGTTTCTCAAGCAATCAATCAAAGTACAAAGAGATTGAAACGTTATTATACCACACCTACCTTAGAATATATTACGAGTGTTTGTGCACAGCGTGATCCGGAAGGAGATATCTGATATTGGATTATTAATTTCAATTAAGTAAGGCACTCTATCTTTCTTTGTATAATATTGAAATAATTCAATTAGAGCGTCCTGATAGCAGATATAATTTTTGAAATTCATTAAAATTACTGATAGAGTGTCGGAACTCGACCATTGATTGTATATGTACATAGTTTAGGCAGCTAAATTGCAGGGTCGATAGGACTTATATAAGTGATGTCAATGCCTATGGGATCATGCAATAAATTTGTTACAATTGTACCTAATGTTTAATTTGGATTTAGATAGTCAGGTTTTACCTTGGCGTTCATTTATCCTATTTGTTACAAATTAAAGTATATAACACTTCTATATTAACCGCATGGACTTCTATCGTAATTTGTGAACACTCAAAAACATGCTACATATTTAACAATCTTTAGCTAAATAATAGTATGACCATTTTTGTTATATCCCAAAAAAGCCAAAAATGCCATACTGGTTTACAATATGCCTTGATCATAGTAATCTTTTACGTTCTAACTGTATTATAGAAAAAATGGTCTACAAAGAACTTTCACGATTTGTTTAAAAAAAGAGAGAGTCTAGTTTTATTAGTTTTAGTTCTTTAATTTTTTCAGATAAAGCCTAATCGACATGGAAATCTGTTCATTTAGCTAACCATGAATTAATATTTACCTTTTATAAGATGGCAGTCACGATACTAGCCTATCAAGGCCTTCACTAATGGTACTAAATAGGGTGACCCTACTCTCGAATTAATCGAAATTCCAGATGACCTGAATAATTCAAAATCGGGATTTGAAACAAAATAGAATGATAATTCTATTTTAATGGAACGGGTTAATAAGCGAGAATGTGCTCCAATTGTTACAGGAAATGATCGAATAAAGGACACGCGTAGAAAGTAATACGGAATGTGAGGAAGCTTGCGCAAACGTTAGGGTTTTTAATGGCGGGGATAACGGATGCGAAAAGTGAATTTGAAGGAATATGTCAATGATAGCTAAAAAACGGTGTTTCAGCGTAAATTAAAAACGCAAGGGCATTCTTGTATAATCCACCTAACCATAAAAATGACATCGTGCACATAAATTGATTTTCCCTCACATTACTGCTAGTATAACAAATGTTATTATGTAATTATGTACGGCAATATTGTGCAGTTTTGACAGTACGCTTCGAAAAATTAGGGATCTTATCATTGAGCAACGACGCAGCAGTACATAAATAAGTGCCATCTTATGTTCAAGTAAAGTATTGGTCAAAACGCATTTTTGCGGTCCAGGCACGATTCAAAACGACACAAGGAAACCATAGGACTGAAAATAAAATGATTAAAATTGTACACAAAGGTTTGGATATGATAAACTTACCTGCTCCATGGATTCCCCGACTTATTACACTAGAGGAAAAAGTGCTGAAGAAAGAAATTTGACAATAGCGTCTCAACGTTTAAGCAGACGGCAATTACTTTTCGCAGATGGTCACAGGTAACGAAATGTAGGTCTTCTACTGAGACTCTTTTATCGAGCAGGAGTCCATATATGCTCTCTATTCCCAACCTTCCTCTGGAAAATTGATAACGAACGTTTTTTGCGACGGTGAGGACAGTACATGGACCACAATTAATGTTAGTCTAGTATAGAAATTCAGCTCAGCAGAAGCTGCTCTGTTATACTACAACAGAGGGGTCCGCAAGATTCCAGCCATTATTGGAAACTGTCGCTTTACCGTTTTATCACATCCACGCTCGAAACCTGATTTGCCACAATGTGGCTTCTTTTCGTTAAATCTTCTGAAGAAAGACCTCAGGGCTCATAATGTTCCTCAAACGATAGCCTAAAAGGCACCGTACCGTTATTTTTTGAAGCGGATAAAAATAATTTTTTTGATGAGATGAAACCGTTGGAGGAACGCTGGATTAAACGTGTTAGTGGAAATGGAAGTTACCTAAAAAATAGTTTTTGTATTGTTTTCTGTCTTTTCTTTCACAACTCAGTAGAAAACAATAAATACATTGAACTTTCTGAATCTTATTTAAAACAAAGAATTTTTATAAAAACCGTAGTCTTCAAAGTTATTAATGAACATAATAAAAAACAAATGAAACGTAGTAGAAACACCAAAACAAAAATATAATTAATGTATTCCTTTAGAAAATCCATATCTAAAATTAGGCCTTTAGATTAAGGCGAGTGCATTCATCTATCGCATTTTAATGACATGTCATTAATATAATGTATATCTAATGAATTACTGGCGCCTACGATCAACTTGACGCTTTTGACCAACGACTTTCTATTCATAAACACAGTTTATTTTCATAAGTACGAATATTTTTAATCGCCCAATTTTCCTATTTTAGAAACGAATTAGATCCGTCAACTCATGAATTGATTATAGGAATAATTGAAATAAGTTCTATTCTGTCCTTACATTTAGTGTATCTTAAATTTTAACAAATTAGAAATCTTATTGGTGTACACGAGTATACGGTAGATAAACGTTTAGGTGACACGTTTGTAACTTATCCTAATATAGACACAAATTCTTGAAGATTCCTAAGTACACCAATAAATGATAAACAATTTCTAATTGTAATAACCTATAGGTAAACGAAGCGTGCGGATCGATAGTCATTTTCCGTTACTTGCCTCTCCTTGCCACAGGAAAAGAGAGGTTTTCTTCCCTCAGGAACAAATAAGAGCAAGTTGCACTTTATAACTAAGGGTACTGTTATGTACGGACTAACCGAATTGTGATTACAAATCGTTCAATTCAGTTAGTGACGTGCGTAACTTGATTGACCGTATTCTATTCCACTGTCACAATTTTATAATATAGTTTGTGTAAATATTCATAATTGCAGCCCAGGTGAAACTCTTATGTAACGCCATTTACTCTTACGTATCTTACACATATTTTATATCAGGTAATTTGCTACGTTATGAGGATAAGTGTAATAACTCATCGTTGTATATCTTCAATTACCCTATTTCTCCTTGGAACTTAACGTAATTACTTATAATTATATAAACGCTACCTTCAACTCCGTGGCTACGCTATGCAGCAATAATAAGTTAAAAATTGAAAAACACGTGTTTGGACTTTACTACGTTTAATATTAATTAAACAACCCAAATTAAATTGGGATACAATGCAACGCACTACTTACTGAATAAAGGATTATTGTATAGCCTTTTTTCAACGAGCTGTTGTCTAACGCAAAGTTTTTCTTCTTAACATTTGTCATACATGTGGAGTTTTCTGCACACTGTTGATAATAAAATTATGGTCATATCGTTGTGTGATCCGTTCGAGGAATTAATCCTACAATTGTTTCTAAAATTACATGAATACTTTCTTTACGCTTATGGGTGCTTAATGAAAAATTTAATTCTATAATCCACACACTACTGATGTACGTCTGTCTCTCCGAACACCCATAGTAAAAGTTACTGTATGATTACATTTAAGCCACCTACCAATTTTTGAGAGATTCAGCTATACTAAGATCATTATATAACATCTGTCTACTGCCCGTTCGCGCCGGTGTAAATTAAGTAGCTTATACATTTTAAATTGTTTCCGTCGAACTATATTATGATTATTCGTGCTAGTAGTACACTATCTAAAATGTATAAATTTGGTTAAATGATCCAAAGTTTACTTATTTGCATATTCCATAAATTATTACTTACTTACTTATCTGCCTTAACTGTCAGTTTACATTGGCTCAAAATCAACATTATGAACTTTGTAGTTGAAATTGAACTAGTAATTTGCCAAGTGGGCATTTTTCTCGTACAAGGATCTTTTACACAAAATTTTGATCGTAGTAGAGCCTGAGACATAAACTGTCAAACTTAAATTTTATTGAAAAGTAAGTGTAAATTTCGAAGAAACTTTTCAGATTCTTGACATCTTACTGCAACTCGCGTTCATCTTCGGTGAGTTAAGTAATGTTGATTTGGTAACAAATATATATCCAGGTTAATGAACTAAAAGTATTTCTTTGTGTAATCAGCTGTGATCCCTATCTCTTATTACGGCGGGTTAACCACTTGGACTTCAGTTGTTTTTGTTTAGTCTTTTTTTTAGATGAGAGAATCTATTTATTTCACGTCATAATTTTTTGTAATAGTTTACTGGAAGGCGTGATTGATTCCAGCGTTTGTAGCAATGCTCGAAAGTTTGTCAATCAGTTATTTTGACTGTAACGTATGTAACGTAACATTTAACCTTCCGGAAGTCTGGTGGGGTCTGACAGACCCAGAGGTATAGTAAACGCAAAGTATCTATTGGGGCGATTGATGGTGGGGGCTGGCAACACGGGTAGCTGTCTCTGCAGCATCGATCTATCTGCTGCCAGTTCAGTTCCGGCTTGCTTACTGTAAATGACGTGTTTAGTGTATGCATAGAGTGAATCGGGTATCATAGACCCCACGAGACTTAATAAGTTATTCAGGATTTAACATACCTCAACGGTAAGTTTTTTTGCTTTTGAACAAAACATTGCTTCGAAATAGATTTAGTTGATGAAGTTAATAATGATAATAAAATAAAATATTTATGTATTGTCACAGATTCGTCATTTTCAAAATGGGAAATTACGAACAGGAGCAACATAGAATTATGGCCTTATGAAAAGAAGTACAACGTGAAGAATTAGACGAAATTTCAAGTGATGAAGGAGAAATAGACCATTTGAGTGAAAGTGACTGAAGAAGAAATTAGTGATGACGAAAATGACTCGGAAAACAACAATAAAACTGTAGTTTATAAAGGAAAAGATGAGATGACAAAATGGTTCAAGCATCCAGCTCGACCAAACGTCAGGGTAAGATCAGAAAATATTGTTACGCAATTACCCAGTTAGAAGCCCATATAAAGACGGTAAAACAGCATCAGAATGCTGGGGATATTTCATCACTGAGGAGATGATGACTGAAATTACCGTTCACACCAACCAGAAAATTAGAGTTAAATCTGCTACGAATGCAAAAAAAGGTCAGTATAAAGTAAAAGAGACAGGTACAGCGGCATTGCGTGCTTTATTTGGACTTATATACTTAGCAGGTTACTGTAAGCCTGGACGTCAAAATGTCAAAGATTTATGGGTAACAGACGATACAGCCATATTCAGAACGACAATGGCTCTTCAGAGGCTTAATTGTCTCTTGTGCTCCTTACGTTTTGACAACTATGAAACTAGACAAGAGAGAGTGGCTCTCGATAAACTTGCACCAACTAGGACAATTTTTGATGCATTTGTTTTCAACTGCAGACAAGCGTATTCTCCTAGTATGTATGTAACCATTGATGAGCAACTGGTAGCGTTTCGTGGCAACTGTCCCTTTCGACAGCACAGTCTAGTAAACTAGCCAAATATGGGGTAAAAATTTTTGCATTGACTGACGCGAGGTGTTTATATGCCATCAATTTGGAACTGTACGTAGGGTTACAGCGTGAAGGACCTTTCAGAAAAAGTAATAATCCTGAAGATATAGTCCTTCGATTAATAGAACCGATATCAAGAAGTGGCCGTAACGTTACTTTCGATACTTGGTTCACCAGCTACAACTTGATGCATCGATTGCTCACCGAATACCGACTAACGTCTGTGGGGACTGTTCGCCAAAATAAAACGGAGCTGCCGCGATGCCTGGTCTCTACAGAAGGAAGACGTTTACCTTCAAGTATATTTGGTTTTCAAAGTAAAATTACGATGATATCGTACATTGAAAAAAAGAAGAAAAATGTGCTCTTATGGTCAACGCTTCATCACGATGACAGTGTTGATGAATCAAAGGGAGACAAGCAAAAGCCTGAGAGTCATATTCTACAACATGACGAAAGGAAGCGTTGACACTTTGGATACGCTTTCAGCTTCTTACGATATTTCAAGAAATTCTCGGAGTACGTCACAACCAGGAGGGATTTTTTTTGAAAAAATTGGGAAAACAACTAATTAAAGAGCATCAGGATCGTCGACAAGAGAATTAAATACTTCCCAGGGAATTACGCAAACAGCAAACGCCGATTCCGGCCGCTAATACAAATAAAAATAAAAAAAGAAGACGCTATGAATTTTGTCCACGTAACTCTGATAGAAAATCATAGTACTTCTGTATTAAGTACCAGAAAACGATTTCTTTGCCGCACGCGAATTTTATGTGCAGTGGTTGTATTAATGAACACGAATAAGTTTTTTTTTTTTTATGATTGTGGACCTGAACAGGCTAAATAAGGCCTATCGTGCTAAAGCACTCAGGAACACTTAGGAGGATGAATAGAGGAATAATGAATTGCCAATAGAACTAGGGAGATCATTCCAGAGTTTAGAAGCCGTGTAGAAAATGTGGATTGCGCCCGTTTGGTACGACAAGTGGAGATTTGTACTGCATACTGATGATGTGAATGAGCGAACCGAGTGTTTCTCGCAAAGATAACCGGAGATGGTATCAAAGAATGTAATTTACCAGCACAATAGCCGTTGTAATAACGATAATACAAAGAAAGAACTGAAACCATCCTTCTATGCGCAAGGGACTGTATGTGAGTAGTTAAGGACGGGTCATTTATAAGCCTAATCGCTCTCTTTTGAATACGATCAACGATATCGAGAGCGTGTTGGGGAGCACTAACCCAAAGGTGAGAATTATATTCCAGATGAGGCCGAATTTGGGCCTTATACAGCAGAAGGAGTTGTCGAGAGGTAAAGTACTGCTTAGATCTGTACAAAAAGCCTATTTTACGAGCAGCTGTTTTGCTAGCTGACAGAAGATGGTCAACCCATGAGAGATTTGAAGATACAGTCATACCCAACAGAGTAATAGAGTTTGAAAACTTAAGAACTGAGCCATTCATACTTACAACAGGAAATGATCGATTTTTTTTGGCGGACATAAGGCAACACAGAGTTTTGTTAGCATTAAATTTAACCAGATTATTGCTTCCCCATTGGAGAATACGTTGAATGTCTTTGTTGATTGAATTTGCCATTTCAGCTTTAATTTCTTGATTTGACGTAGAAGGTGGATTATCACTATGAGTAGACTGAGATGAACTACAGTGAAGAGTGCTATCGTCAGCAAAGCAATGGATGGGGTTAGTTGTTAAAGAAATAAGGTCGTTTATGTACAGCAGAAAAAGTGTAGGCGCTATAACGGATCCCTGTGGTACGCCCGCGTTAATGGTAACTTCTTTTGAAAAAAAGCCAACAACTACGACACGTATTCGTCTTTTATCAAGGAAACTAGAAACCCAGTTGGTGAGCGTATCATTTAACCCAAACGAGGTGAGTTTGGCAAGTAAACACTTATGCCAAACTTGGTCAAATGCCTTTGAGATATCTAAAGCGACTACAACTGTTTCACCGGACTGCTCTACTGTATTGTTCCAAACTTGGGTCACATATGAAAGAAGATCACCTGTTGACGACTTTGCCTAAACCCATATTGGTGGTCACTAAGGAGTTTGTTAGTTTCAAGGAACGTGAGCAGTTACTGATTGATGGCTTTTTCCATGATTTTAGACAAAATGGAAGTGATGGCAATTGGTCTGTAATTTGAGGGATCGGTCTTATCACCTTTTTTGGGAATAGGTTGAACATTTGCTAACTTCCATGATGAAGGGAATTCCCCAGAAGATATAGAGATCGTATAGAGCTTAGATAGGACTGGTACTAGTTCGGGGGAACATTTCTTTAAAACAATAGCTGGGTTGCCGTCTGGGCCAGTCGCCTTATTGAGACCAAGCCTACTGATAATCGATTCCAAGAGCTTGTACCGAAAATGAATTGGTTGCATAACGTATGAAGAAGAGTTGACTAGGGGCACATCTTTTTTTATTATTATTCTACTGCTGAATTAGTGTAGGTGCTTGATACTAAGTGCTACAATTATTTTCTCTTTATAGATACTATCTAGAACTTTTTTTGTGTTACTTTGTTTGTTTTTTCATATGTCTCTATTCCAATAAACTTATTCTACTATATTGCGCAATGTTATAACTTATTTAAGGCATTTCAGTGGTTTATTTCCATTCTTTTGCCTCAACACCTATTGGGGTCTGTAGACCCCACCAGATTGAAATAGTCAGTTTCAATCACCAGACTTCCGAAAGGTTAAAGAATTCGTTAATGCTAAATTTGAACGGTTTGGGTTTATTTTTTGATGAGTTGATTGACATAATTTCAGTTGGTTATAAATCGGATTACGTTGCTTTTTCCTTTTCTTTAAATTATAATTTTAAGATATAACGTAAAGTAGTGCTAAAGTAAATAGATCGAAGAACGAGTCAGTTGAAGCACGATTTTATCTTATGGGCTCGTTCAAATAGTATTTTGTAGCCTTACAGGTATAGCGCAACATCTGCAGGTTGCTGGACCCACCTGTGATTACGATAAAAGGTAAGCGAGTCATTTCGGTATGTAAACGAGCTGTAAACCTTCGTGATTAGGCGTTGCAACCCCAAATGTCTTAATTTCAAATACACTGGTGCCCTTCCGGTTTATGACAACCCCTATTTTGACTTATGTATGACAAGCTGTTTTAATGTACCGGGTGGCCAACTAAGAACGGCCGTCAGCCATATCTCAGGAATAGATTATAGCACAGGTTCGGGAAAAATTTGTTATAACAAAAGTGGCCTCGAGAAACGCCTGAAAATTATTTTCAGAATTGTAGGTTCACCGCTAGAGGGCGTATTTGACAGTTAACATTTTAAAAAGCAAAATTTTTCAAAATTTACTCAATTAAGGGGCATATTAAATATTACAATCAGATTCCTCGAAAAATTCTGCATATTTTTTATTTGACAAGTTTTAGTCTATCTCTTCAAATAAGGGGTGGGGGAGAATGGGAACCTTGTTACAAAAAAACGCCTTTAATTCAGGTTCTGCTACACCGACGTTAATAAACTTGATGTTGTTTGAAAGAGCTTTTCTTAATCAATAGAAAATTTGTAAATTTGAAGCAATCTGATTAATAACATAAATGCTAGAGGGCGCTGTTTAATATTTTTTTAATATTGTTTTCTCTTTACAATTTTAAATGGAAGCATAAAAATTTAATTAGGTCTTTAAAAAGTAGACTAAATTAGTAATAAAACAGTGAAAACTGCAAGTCGATATATTTTTCCTATCCTGAGATACCGTAAGAAACAGGTAAATGGCGGGAATTGTTCTTCCAACGTCTAGTAGGCTAGTTCGCGTTAACGGAAATTATTAAATTTAGCCTGGATGAAAAGATCTTACATAGGTCTGCAGTGGTGGCCGCTACATTACCTAAATGTAATGCTGTCTCCACTAACAATGAGAACAAGTTATAAAATATGAAAATGTAAACTTTCACCATTAACACTCATAATAAAATACTTATCTTTTTTGGGGTTTTTTAATGGTGTACTTTAAATTATACAATCTAAACGTTTCGATAACACATACAGTTATCTTCGTCAGTAGTAATGTTTGTTAAACATTGTTAAATATGTTGTAAACAATTTTGTTAAATTTGAAAAATTAAAATTATGTTTTAATTTTTCAAATTTGACAAAATTGTTTACAACATCTTTAACAATTTTTTACCCTTGGCCATTCGTCATGACATGTTCCTGCAACATGACGGGTGCCCGGCATACTATTCTAGAGATGTTCGGAATTTCTTAGATCAATCATACCCTGAAAGGTGGATAGGACATGGAAGTTTATTTATTTGGCCACCAAGGTCTCCAGACCTAACTTGTTTAGATTTTTATTTGTGGGGGCGAATAAAAGATCTCGTTTATGCCGATAGACTTACAAGAAGAGCTGACATGATTGAAAGAATGCGACAGACAATACGAAGTATTTCAAGAGCAGAAATTGAAACTTCTGCTCTCTCCACCCGTCAGCAATTGATTTAATGCATTGAAAATGACGGACGACATTTCGAACATCTAGGGCGACACTAATTACGTAGTTATTTATTTAAGCTTTAATTGTTAGATTTATCACATTATTATTTTATGATTTGTTCTCATTGTTAGTAGCGACAGCATTACATTTAGGTAATCTAGCAACATTAGTATGATAACAGTTTAAATTACTGCAGACAAATGTAATATCTTTTCATCCAGGCTAAATTTAATAATTTCCGTTAACGCGAACTAGCCTACTAGACGTTGGAAGAACAGTTCCCGCCATTTACCTGTTTCTTACGATATCTCAGTGCCCTCTAGCATTTATGTTATTAATCAGAGCGGATTTACAAATTTTCTATTGTTTAACAAAAGCTCTTTCAAACAACAAACAAAGTTTATTAAAATAGGTCAAGCAGAACCTAAATTAAATGCGTTTTTTCGTAACAAGGTTACCACTCTCTCCCTCCCTTTATTTGAAGAGATAGATTAAATCTTGTCAAATAAAAAATATGCAGAATTTGTCGAGGAATCTGATTATAATATTTAATATGCCCCTTAATTGAGAAAATTTTGAAAAATTTTGCTTTTTAAAATTTTAACTGTCAAATACGCCCTCTAGCGGTGGACTTACAATTCTGAAAATAATTTCCAGGCGTTTCTCGAGGCCACTTTTGTTATAAAATTTTTTTTCCCGAACCTGTGCTATAATCCATTCCTGAGATATGGCCGACGGCCGTTCTTAGTTGGCCACCCGGTACATAAAATAGGGTTAATAATACACCCACTCCTAACCACTGAGCACCCGAAACCCTTATTTTATCTGTTACCGTGTTCTATTCCCATTTTATATCGTAACAACACTAACTGGTACTATTAAACCAATCAAATTCAAATTTTTAATTAAAAATAAGTCCTATAGTACTTGCAAGATTAAACCCTGAATTTTAGCCCGATAACTAGTGTTACCATTCAAGGATTTGATCTGAGGGTTAGCTTATAATTAATTACAACCCATTTCCCGGTTGATCGCGGCATCTCATCGCCGGCCAACTAATCACCGAGTCATCTCGTCGCCGAGTGTGACCGAGTCGCCGAGTGTGACCGAGAAATAGTGCAACAATCGCGCATAAAGAATGGATTTATTATGTCGTTTTACTTTTGTATTTTGCATCAAGGTATAAACACAATATAAAAATTCTACAGAAACAAGTTAATATTAACTATCATTATGGATTCACCTTTGGATTAGAGTTCCAAGGTTACAATACTTACCTATGTCCATAGTATACACAAAATTAAAATGTAAGTAAATTGATGATCGGTATCGGTATTTATACAAAGCAAATAGAAGAAGGTAACAATTTCGTGAATTTATCGAAAACAAAATGGGCGATGGGTCTGCGGCGCTGACTTGTCCCATTCCCACAGTGTCTTTTTCCTTGAGGACAAACTAGAAGCATGTTTAATTAAAACCTGTAGCCTCATTGTAAACTTTCATACATTGTAACTTTATTGATTACTACTAACTGAGAGGCCCTTAACAGGATCAACTAACACCTTTTTTTTTAATCCAACGCAATTTTATAATCCAAACCGGCATTCATCATACTACTAAAATATAATTCAAATAAATCAAAAACTGGTAAATGCTAAGAGATTTCTCAAATTTCAGTTAAATAAAACTGTACAATCTGTACATGACTGTAACTTCGCTAGACAAGTACCTAGAATTCTGTTCATTACACCTGTGATTCTCAAACTCTTATTCTTTAATTTGAATTCGCAAACTATTAAAATAAAGCATTTTGGATTCTTCTGTATCATAATTAATCTTAAAACGTAACAACATTGAGCTGCAACAGGTTTACAAGTTTATTTCTCACCTACATGCATAGAAAGAGTATTAAATTATATTTAAATAAAATGCACATTCTTACAGTTCGGCTCTTTATGTCACACTTTTCTTCTAAATCGTGCATTATGTTCATACCTGAAACAAAAACAAATTATCAGACGTGCATAATATGGTTAAAAAACTTAAATAACAGTTGTAATTTTAATTGTAACATAAAGAAGAACCTTACCATAAATCCTTTAATATTAGATGTAAATGACTAAAAGATTTTAAATTCAATTAAGTATGGTCGAAAGGTATATGTAGTATTGCAATATTTAACTGCGTATTGGAGTGAATCAATAATTAGTCCACAGTTTGATTACTTTAAGTGTAAAATGGTTGTGAGTACGTTAACGGCCGCAATATTAATTTTAGCATTCTTGCGGACAGCAACTTGTATTGACAGTTAGGTTTGCGATTAAATAAAATTTGTTTGTAGCCTACCTCGGCTTCTGAAAGCGTTTCTGAGAATAAAAGGGAAAATAAAGAGGCTGTAAAAATAAAAATTTTAAAATAGCATATCAGACAACAAGTCTACTACTACTACTAATATTCTTTACTTTCTTAATTTTACAAATTCTTGCAAAGTGATTTCGTTTTACTATTTACATTCTCTATTTACACTATTTACAGTCCCTCCTTTCTTTACTTCACTTACATTCACTTCCCTCTTTTCTCTTCTTCCATTAACTGTCTTCTTCTGTTCCATGTTTCTTCCATCCACTCTCCGCTCCCATTCCTCCTTTTTCTAATATCTCTTACACCGGCCTTTGCCCCTCCTTTAACTCCCTGCATTCTTATAACATGTGCTTAATCATCCCTATCTCTTCTCCGCATAGCCTACATTTTCTCTCTTCGTCCTTTCTCCAGTATTTGTTTTCCCTCTCTTCGTTGCCACATCTAAATATCATCAATCATTTTATTTGTTTCCCTCCTCCCTTCCCCCTTCAAATATCTCGGTATCCATTCTCCCTCAATGTTCGTATAGTTTACATTGTATTTTCTTTCTTACACCTTCGACCATCTTTCCTTCTACCTGCACATCCCTATCCTTTCTCATTAAGTCCTCTCTCACGTTCATTCCTTCCCTTCTTATTCTTCTGCATATCCGTTTCTTTCGTAATATTCTTTCCTGGCTTCTTGTCCATGTTCTATTCTTCCTTACCTTATTTCTTTACAAAATTCTTGTAGAACTTTGCACTCCGTTCTTCTACTCATTTTTGTCGTAATTTACTGCTCTATTTCCCGCTTCTACCCTTATTTTCTCTACTTGCACCTCCTCTCTAGTAATGTATCCTGGTGTTTCTCTTTCTACTCCCAGTATCCATCTCCAGTATTTTTCTTGCAGCCTCTCTATCTCTTTGTATTCTTTTCACCCCCACACTTCTGCCCCGTGCAGTACCACACTTTTTATTCGTTTCTCATACAATCATTTTCTTTCCCTTATGTCCATTCCAAACAATGTTTTCCCTGCAGTCCACACTTGCCCTATTCCCTTCTCTCACTCGCTCTTTTATATGTTCCCCATGTTTATTGTTTTTATCGTCTCACTGTGTATCCCAGGTATGTGAATTCCTTTACTTGCTGTATCTCCTCATCCCTCCATTTCCATTCCTCCTTTTTCTTTTCTCCATACCATTACCTTTGTTTTACTCACATTGACTTCCAGCTCTTTCCTTTTCAAATATCTGTCCAACGTTTTTAACATCCCCTTCATTTCTATTTCCTCCCTTGCTATTAACACTATATCATCCGCGTGTGCCAGCGTCCACACTTTCATGTTCCCCACCACCGGGTCTCCCTATTGTTGTGCCCTGAATGTCTCCTCCAAGTCTCCAGTATATACTGCGAACAGGCTGGGGCTCAATAGGCATCCTTGTCCGAATCCCTTCCTCGTTACAAATCCTTCACTCACTTCCCAATTTGATCTCACCATGTTCTTCGTTTCTTTGTATATTTCATCTATCCTTTCTATTAGCCTTTCGCTTATCTTTTTTTCCTCGTTTTCCATGTGCTTCAATATGTATACATTATCCGTCATTCTTCTTCCTTTCCTGAATCCTGCCTGCCCATATGGTAACAGCTTCTTTTCTTCCACCTCCTTCTTTAATCTTTCATCCAGAACGTTCGCGTATATTTAGTAGGCCGTGTTTAGCAATTTAATTCCCCTGTAATTTGTCATCCGACTCTTGTCTCCTTTTTTGTACACTGGGCCAATATGTCCTTCCCTCTACCTCTCCGGGAATCCTCCTCTCCATATTTTGTTTATTATTTCCGGCATCTTTTTTAACACCTTTCCTACCCCGTATATCCACTCCTGATCTTATATCTCATTTTCTCCTGCCGCTTTCCTTTTTTTACCTTCTGTATTGCCTCTATTACTTCGTTTTCTTTTTTTCCCATATCTCGTGTCTTTCCTCACTTTGTCCTCCTTCTCCTTCGTGTACTTGTTCTCCCTACGGCGCGTCTCTGAAATACATCTTCCATTCTTTTATTTGTATTCCCGTCCTTCTTCTCCGCTTTTCTTTCTTTAACAATTTACATACGTCTTCTTTTGTTTTTATCTCCTGAATCTGCTTTTCCTGTTTATTGCTTTCTTGATTTATATTCTTCTTTTTCCGCTTTCCCCGTTCTCCACCGTCTTAGTGTTCTTCTTGGCTTCCTTACTTTCCCTATTCCACCATCTTTCTGCCTCTTCGATCTTTTAAACTCGACTTTTTCCGTAGCTTCCTCCATTCTCTCTCTCACTTCTTCCACACTTTCTTGCACTCCATTACATTTCTAATTCATTTTTCCCAATTCTTCTTCGTACCTCTTTATACTCTTTTCTGTCCAGATCTTCTTGCTTATATATTCCTTTTCTTCTCTTAACTCTTCTCTTTCTCCCCCTTCCATTATCATTTCCAAGCGTTGGTGGTCCGATTCAACCCTCTCCCCTACCCTAAATGTTTTCATCTTTTCTTCAGCCTCTGCATTCGTAAGTACACAATCTATTATTGATTCTCCCCTTGCTCCTATATACGTGTACTCTCCCCTCTCTCTTTCTTCTGTATTTCCATTCATTATTTCCCGCCCCCCTCTCGTTGCACATTTCTAACAGTTCTTTTCCTTCCATATCAAACACTTTGTCCATTGTATGACCTTTTGCCGCCCCTCTCTTTTCTTGTAATCCCCCTCCTCCCCTACTCTCACGTTAATATCCCCTCCTATTATTGTCATACCTTCTCCCCTCTCTTATACCGGCTCCTCTAAATTTTCCTTAGTCTGTTTCATCTTTTTACTGTATACCGTCACTATTTTTATTTTTTATTTGCCCCACTGTATGTTTTTTCTATGCTACCTCTTCTTTGTTGCACTTTCTCTTCTTCTTTTTCCAACCGTTTTCTTTTTATTCCCACTACTATCCCCCCCTTTGCTTTTCGTTTTGTATTGTTGCTTTCCGCAGTTGGCATTTCCCTTTCCCATAGTCCGTTCTTTTTCTTTTAGCCATGTCTCTTGTAATCCCACTACGTCCTGCTCCCTGACATATTATCAAATCTATTGATCTTTACTATTTATTCCCGCCACATTTCAGAACAGTATCTTTATTTCCTCCATTCCTTCCTGTAGTTTATCCGTACTTTTCCTTTGTACCCCTTGTTGTTCTTTTCCCTTTCCTCTCCCTCCCCCTTATTTTAGTTTTTTGGTCTTTGTGTGTCCTTTGTATATCCTAGCCATACTTTTTTTCGCTCTTCTTTCCGCCGCTCTGTTCCGTACTTCCTTTTGTACACTCCTTTCTTCCATTGTTAGATTGTGGTCTATGTAAATTCCTGTACCCCTCAGTTTTCTCTTCTCTGGCATGATCTTCTGTTTCTCCTCCCAGCTCTCCATTTCCATCACCACCATCTCATTTTCCTTCTCCTTGTTTATCACCAACACTTTTCTAACTTCTGTTCTTACATTTAGTGTCTCTTACATCATCCCTTGCAACTCTTTCTGTGACTGCTTGCATCCCCACCCCTTTATCGCAATGTTATTTTTCTTTTTCATTGTCTCCTCATCGTCTACTTTTCTTCCTAATTTTTATATTCTCTCTATCAATTCTTGCTTTTCCATCTTTCATTCCTTTCCCATTTCTTCCATTTGTTCTTTCATTTCTTTGATGATTTTCCTCCATCGGCTTCCTCATCTCATCGATTAGCTCCTCTATTTCCTCCATTTCTTTCTCTTTCTTCCTCTTTTCACTTTCCACTGTTGCGCTGTCCTCTGTCTTTTTTACGTCTGGCGATCTTATTCTTCTTCCCATTTCCAAATACTCTTTGCCTTTCGGCTTCCTCTTCTTCTCTTTCCCTTTTGTACACCTCCTTCTTCTCTTGACTTTATTTACCACTTTTCCGTTATTTTACTCGTCCTCAATTCAGTAATTTAATATTACTTCCAATTATATGAATACATTTAGCTATTACAAAGTTAGTTTTATATGGATATAAATATACGGGTCAAAGGTCACCACGATATCTATTATTGTATACAAATAAAGGGAAACAGCAAATTATTTGAATACATTTCCGCTATTATAATTCTTTTACCTTCAAAGTCGTCTTTTTGCCTGTAATGATCGTCTTTTCGGAAACTACTACTAATCACCATTTCCTTCAACTATAGTCTTATTTTGTTGTCACTATTCCCTAATTAGTCCATTTGCTGAGCATGGTTCTGTATGTCACTCATTTACCAGAGAATCACCCAATTGGAGGTTGTTGGTAATGGTCTAGTGATCGTAAAAAACTTGGGTGTCAGTCTCAGAGAGTGGCCATTTTGAAGAACCGACGCCATCTTTCATTTCAGTATCTCAATATATAGTGAGTTTTGAAAATGCATCAGGTAGGCATGTAAGGTGTTATTTTATATGTTTTTGAGGGTTCTGAAGACGTTACGCATAGTATAAACACTAGAAAGTGGTTAGTAGTGGCGTAATCAGCACCAGAAATTAGGGGGAGCAGCGGATCTACGAAAAAGGTGGGTTTATTTGTGCTGGGACTTACAAATAGGGTATTCTTGTTGCATATTGACCTAAATTTGATTTCACACAACTTATACATCTTAGAATGTGTCATATGCGCTGAAAATATGTTATAGATTAGTCATGTCCTATACTTAAACTACTTAGTGATGTCATTAATTTAGTCATTTTATGTTGCTTCGTGTTTCATGAAACAATGTATATCTGAATAGTACAGAAATAAAAGATGTTGATTTGTATGTGTCTTACTAAATAAACTAGTAACCACTTTTCAGTATTTATTCCATCGGGAACGTGTTCAGCACCCTAAAAAACATATAAAATGACACCTCACCTATGCCGTAAATTTTCAATTCGCATCAAAGATGGCGTCCATTCTCCAAAATGGCCACTCGCACAGACTATCACCCAAGTTTTTTTCAGTCACTACACTATTACCAACAATATCCAAATGGGTGAATCTCTGGTAAATGAATGACATACAGAAGTATGCTCAGGTAATGGACAGTGTATATATTGCTTATAGCCTGCATTGCTTGTATATATATATATATATATATATATATATATATATATATATATATATATATATATATATATATATATTGCGTGGCATGAGCTAAACAATTTTCATCTTTTCAGCGCATATGACACCTTCTAAGATGTATAAGTTGTGTAAAATCAAGTTCAGGTCAATATGCAACAAGAATGCCCTATTTGTAAGTCCCAGCACAAATAAACCCACATTTTTCATAGATCCGCTGCTCCCCCTAATTTCTGGTGCTGATTACGCCACTGGTAACCAGTTTTCAGTGTTTATACTATGCGTAACATCTTCAGCACCCTCAAAAACATAAAATAACACCTTACATGCTTACCTGATGCATTTTCAAAATTCCCTATATACTGAGATACTGAAATTAAATATGGCGTCGATTCTGCAAAATGGCCACTCTCTGAGACTGACACCCAAGTGTTTTACCATCACTAGACCATTACCAACAACCTCCAATTGGGTGATTCTCTGGTAAATGAG
Source organism: Vesta saturnalis (assembly GCA_036346205.1). NCBI lineage: Eukaryota > Metazoa > Arthropoda > Insecta > Coleoptera > Lampyridae > Vesta > Vesta saturnalis. The sequence goes on from JARFJB010002021.1 coordinate 6,138,069, forward strand.
TGACATACAGAAGTATGCTCAGCTGCTCTATTAAATTATTATGCTATAAAAACCTCGTATTTAAGTACTAAAAGCGAGAGCTTGTAAATGCACGTTGTTTAACCTTGCAATGCAAAACACAGTCCAATCTTGAGAACAAATTCAAGTTTATAGAAACACGCGGCGTAGCCACGAGTTCTTTAAAGAATGAGTACTTCAAGGTCTCTATGCTAGTTTTTGTAATTTCTCTTTTTTCCCGTTTTTAAGCAAACTTACTTCAGTTGATTTAGGGATTCCTGTGGCGGATGGTAATGTCTTAATTTTAAAAGTGAAAATACCATCTACTCGCCTTTTTTTTTGTACAAATTCTGCCACAAAACACGAAAATGGATAATCTCGCTTGTACGCCCCCTGAAATATGTAAAATTGTCAAAACTACGGTCGCGATTTTGCGCACACCAAAGTGTTCCGCTGGACGCAACCTGTTTTTGACACATTTTGTAAGAGTGACGTGTATGCCATAATTCCGTATCAACGTTTGCCACACTAAAAATTTTCGTAAAATCTTCCGTGAATTAATGGCTATAATGACATGGGAGATGATGACGTCGCGTTTCTTAATATTTTACCTTTAGCGGGGTATGTACATTTATAGAACGTATATATTGTTAATATTAAGTAGGATAAACTGGGTGATATTTTGATTAATTGTCTAAGAGTCGAGTTAAACCAGCTTGCTGTGTTTTTGATTACACACATTGTATTTAAGTACATTTTAACCGATTACAAATACCGATAGCAAATTAATTATCCGAGTACGACTACACTATGAAATCATGTGTTATAATCGAGGGTGGTCATATTACATCCCATAACCTCCCGCGTAGTTAGTTAGGTGCGTATTTTACACACCACTAAGCGTCGCATATACTTATTAAAATAAACGGCTTGCCAAGCTAACTTGACGGTAAGGACTGCAGGTTGTCGTTAGATGTAAATTAGATAAATGTGAAATTGCTTATTGAGTCACTAGTAATGTAAGAACAAGTTCTTCTTTCGTTTCAAATTCCGCGTTTTGGTACACTTTCAGACAGATTCTCTATACGCTTGTACAAGCAACCGATGCGCCTCAGCTGCAGATTTTTCGGCTCAAAACTTGACATTTTCGCAAATAAATAAATTATACTTTAAGGTTATGTTATGGATAGATTTGCAACCTTACGATAATGACCCTAACTTACTGGGAGCGCCAAGTTTTGTCAAACGGCGGAAACTTATGTGTCCACTTACGTAATTTAATTACGTTGAATGTTTTTCTTTAAGGCTAATTAATAAACTATAAAACAATTCGATTATAGTCAATTTAGCTAATAACTAGTTTAAATGGTTTTTTGAGTCGATATCCAAAGATGAAAAAATTGGAGCTTTAATAATAACCCTTTATTTACAATTACCTTAATACAGCAGAGAATCTTGAGTTAATTGGGCAATTGTGCAATGAAGAAATAAATTCTGTGACCAGACGTAAAATATAAATTAAGTAAAAATTAGGCGTGGAGTAATTAATTACACCTGTACAATCAATGGTTTTCTTAATATCCATCCTATATCTCCTGTCCAACGTAAATATCTACCTCCTGCCCTACGTCAACCAGCATGCATAACTTATATCTACATATAGGTATAATACAGTAGCGGGTGAATATAAAACTTAGAGTATAAGCAAAGTGACTACTAACCAGATTCAGAAAAATAAATGGGATGAATCCATGACATTGGACATCAACATTACTGATTAGCCAGTGTGCGCGGAGGGCGACTAACACATGCTTACTTACGCGCCCGCTGATACGGTTCTGTGGACATGGATCTCGTCGTCACTCAATATCGTAATTACTTCGAATCGACACCTTAGTTTAAGGAATCCACTATGTTGTCTACTAATCAGGTGTACTACACTTAATAATTCTCTAGTGCACTTTGCTACATACAATTGGAATTACATGAATAGTTTTCATTGGCAGTACACCTTTATAAAGAATTATAATTTTAGACGCCTCTATTTCGTTTTTATAACCGATGTAATGAACCTTCTAATAAGGTTATTTACTTTACGTTGCTCAATTTTAACCATTTCCTGTCCTAAACCTATTTGCTACATGCTATACCGCGATTACCGCACAATAATAACGCTACTATGATTGTGGGAAAATGTGTAATGACTAAACTTATAATCATATAAATTGTTAGTTTTTGTAAATATTTAATAAACTCTGTTGAATTGAAAAGAATATGGTCGGCAAACACAAATACATTAGGGATACATGAAGTTTAATATGACCATTTACATATGCGTGTGACATTTTCAACTTGGTGGCTTTACGTTCTGTTAATTTCTTATGCCTGTTGGTAGGCAATACACTTTACCTGGGTACGAATTGAAGAATATGACAACATTGCGCAAAATAATTCAGGTGTATGAAATAAATTCAAAATTTAGAAATATGATTTTATTGGTTAAAGGTATCAGATGACTTTCCTCTGGTCTGCTTCTAGAACGCCATTTTTCACACTGGTTTTTACAATCTCATTTGGCAAAAATTATACTAGGTAATTTAGTTTTCGTTTTATACGGTTATATAATTTTTTAACAAACATTCGCTTCTCGGCTTGACAAGAGGTGAGTAAGTAGTATACCTCTTCCGGTGAATATTTAATTAATTACACGTGCTATACTTAGCACTCTGCTCGTATCTGAAACATTTGATTCTCTAGGTTCTTCTTCTGGTTTTGGTTCTTTTATCACTCATTCAGGTTAGTGCTGTAACGGATCGTGCAACTGTACATTAGATACTTCCTTATACGCGGAATTATGAACACATGGTTAGCAGTTCATCCTAACTATCGAATGCTAAACAGGTGTCTACGGTAGCCCGCTGGAAGAGAACTCGAGGGGCGACTTCAAACCGTCTCCATTTTCTCTATAAGAAAATTAAGTTTAAGTCAAGTAAGACACTCCTATATCAACAACGTAATGGTGGGTCATTAATTTTTGACTAATTGATGACGGAGCCCTGGATATATAGACAATAGTTTAACTACAAGTTTGGAATACTTAAACGTAGTTCGTTATTAACGAATTACAGCAGCAAACAGCACTTCTAACGATGTGTTCTACCTACATTTAATTGGAACCTTCATTTATGTTACACCTAACGAGGTTATATGCAATCGTAACTGTTTATTTAAGATCTAGTAATAATTAACACTATTTTTACTAATTTAGCTCCATCGGTACACTATTTCTAGGTGTATTAATTATAAAGATTTGGGCTTTTAAGAGCATTGTAAACAGCTGTAACATTCGGTGCGTGTTTGCTACTTATTTGGATTAGGAACTTTGTACTCCTGTAATTCGACAGTGCTTTTTATTAGTTGATCCACGGTATACTTTAATATTTATGCTTTTTGTAAAGTAAACTGCTTTATATTTGGTGATCTACGTTATACTTTAATATTTATGCTTGTTTAAAGTAAAATGCATTATAGTGGCTGATCCACTTTATATTGGGCGATCCAGGTTAGAATTTAATACTTGCTGAACAATTTAAATGTTTGATTTATGATTTGTGTTTTTCACTTGCTGCGTATTAATATTTAAGCTTTAGTTGTATGTTCTAACAAACACTATTATAAATACGGAGGCTAATGGTTCACGAACGTGAATATTTTAGCCTTCAGTTGCAAAATTTTGATTTACGGTTTTGAGTCTTACTGGCCAATTATCGGGATTCTCATTTATGCTTTTAATTCTTTTTTGTAATAGTAGTAACAAACTACCACTTCTTTGTGTGGCTTGAGAACCTATGCTTTAATTTTTATTTATTCCTGTTAATTACTTTCAATTTTTTTTTGTTTGGCTGATATATTTCCGTTATTTATATCTGAGTTATATTTCGGATGAGTTAAAACCGATACGCAAGTTGTAAGGAGAGCTTTTTCTAGAAGTACGGTCTTATTATTCATTTTTCTTTTATTATGTGTTGTGTATTTCATTCCTAGGGTCAGCGCTGGATGTTGAACAGTACATAAAAGATTTCATTCATTGTACGGTAATATATGATTCAATTTTTCTTTATATTTTGTTTAGAGGAAGCTCTAGGAAGGAAGGTAAGTGCGGAACTATTGCAACGATTAGTCAAATCATTGTGAATATAAAAATTCTCGGGTTGTTTGCTAAATAGTTGCTATCCCCATTTACCAGTTCTTTTAATACAATTATTTACCGTAGCCAGTAAAACTTTATACCTATGCTAGTGTGACGTTATAGATATTGTGTTAACCATATTTGGTGTATATTCAAGGTTTGGGATTTATTATTATTATTGAGTTTATATCCATGGATTAAACCGATTTATGTTAAACTACCAGTAATTATTTCTTTATTACTGTGGTGTAGTAGTTAAATTCTAACCGGGCCTATTCGCTTCTTGGACTAGGTCCAGCATTATTTTTTAGCTGTAGCGTACGTCTTACAGTTCGTAGCCCTTTTCTTAGTCTAAGGGTCATATAAAGATAAATCAAGTGGTACCCTTTTAAAGTTTTATGTGTACCTAGGCTAGACACACGCCTACGCATCCAAGTACCTAACCGACCGACTGAGCTTCCTACATTTGTTACGACCATACCTTTGTGCATGTAACAACGAATGAGCTCAATTCCAATGCATGCTGTATCCGCTGTTTCTGTGAGTAAGCCACTAACTGTATTTATTCTCTAACGTTCTACATTTTAGTATTTTAGTAACAGAAATATTTTTTAGAAGGTGTCAGTACTAATTACCTACTAAACCGTAGTTACGTAAAAGCTATGCAAATGCGCAGTACATAAATTTTATGAAAACTTCTATAAAAACTGCACTTAAATGTAAAAGTAAAAAACGTTATCAAATACTGAAGAAAAGATTCAGTGCAGTAATCAGTCTTTGAACAATGGGATAGAAAGAAAAAGAGATGCTAGCATGTCAGCAAAATTCTTAAGAAAGGGTAGGATTGATGTGGATATTATTGTCCCCTATAAATAAAATATAAAAAATTTTGCAGTAAATTTCCTTCAGAAAAAGAAGTAAATTTTTAGATTAAACCATTTCGTTGGTAAATTAAGAAACTTTCACAAACTAGCGTAAAGTTTTGATACACTTTGCAAAAGTTGCCGAAGGACGATCGGACAGACAATTTTTTAAAGTAAACTTACGAAAGTATCAACTATTTTGATCGATTTACAGTGTATTAACACTTCAATAAAGTGTTTTTGCAAAAGGTAATAAAGGGAATTCATATTCTCCCCTTAACGTATAGAAGCATTGAGAAATTTATAGAGCAGCGGAAATTACCTTTCAAACTGTTCAATTTACTTTTGTGGATAGTCACTCCTTTTACACAATTGCTAAAATAGATTACAAGAATGCAATACGTAAATTTTACACATCATCGATTTACTGAATGGAATTAGCATTATTGATCGTTTTACTAGAGAATGAAAACGCTATTCGCACGCTTTAGCAATTTTACACTAGAAGACAACTTATGACAGGTTTCCGAGTATACGTCACATTAGCGGATATTACGGCAATAACGAAGAGGGAATATGATAGTATTATCATTGAACATGAACGACATCGACCCGCTACCCGTTAAATGCAATCTCGGCGGAACTTTGAATTCCTTCACGAAATTGGATTCCAATGACGGAAAATTCTTTTTAATAAAAGACCTCGCCCGAGTACACAGTTTGAAATCGTTAATCTCCGCAAACAAGAGCATTGTTCTTTGAGGTTACCGTTTGAAGGCTCGTTTTCCTACCATTTTACTACTCGAGTGCTCATAATCGCTAATTTTAGCATTAAATTAAAACTGCATGTTGTAGCGCAGCTTTTATCTTTTGAAACTAGCTCGGTGTAGTTTATTATATAAAATCGGAGAATTTTTGAGATTATGAGAACAATATGTAACGTACAAAATGAAATAAAACAAAATGGTTGTGCATACTTTAGAGCATTTTTATATTCTGATATTACAAAATTACTATCATATACTGTGTGAGTAAAAGTCTGGTATAATGTGTGTCAAATTTAAATTATTAAATTTTTATTTTTAATTGTACATTTACAGCTTCTATAACGAAATATACAAGAATCATGATGTCACAGTCAACTTTTTAAATAACAACTCCCAATTCTTATTTATTTTAATAGCCGTGCAATTGTCTAAATGACTGTATAAAATGTTTGCCTACCTTCATAAGGAAATATTGAAGAAAATTAATTTTGAAAAATAAAAACAGATATTCAATTTTATATTTGCGTTTTCTTAAGATACGCGGTTTCGTTGTTCCTACTTTCGTTCCTATTCTTATTCCCTATTAAGTATAATATATAGAAAATGTAATTAGACGCCTTCACATACCTTATAAAAGGGAAGCAAAACTTAAAAAAGATAACGTCTGAACTGCACGGCATAATAAACGGAAATGCATGAGTGTGTTCAATTCACGTTGCGCATAGAACTAAAATTGGATGTCTAAAATATACACAGAGACGTTCGTAATTATGTGGACTGAAGAGAAAATATTGAGATATAAAAAATTTAATTATTGAACGAAAAAAGGAATGCTTAAAAATACTAATGTAAGGTAAATATATTTATCAATAATAATTAAGGTAACGATAGACACGAATTGTCACGTTACAATATATATATATATATATATATATATATATATATATATATATATATATATATATATTTATTTTTTTTTTTTTGGCATAAGTGTTTACTTGCCAAACTCACCTCGTTTGGGTTAAATGATATGCTCATCAACTGGGTTTCTAGTTTCCTTGATAAAGACGAATACGTGCCGTAGTTGACGGCTTTTTTCAAAAGTTAGCATTAACGCGGGCGTACCACAGGGATCCGTTATAGCGCCTACACTTTTTCTGCTGTACATAAATGACCTTATTTCTTCAACAACTAACCCCATCCATTGCTTTGCTGACGATAGCACTCTTCACTGTAGTTCATCTCAGTCTACTCATAGTGATAATCCACCTTCTATGTCAAATCAAGAAATTAAAGCTGAAATGGCAAATTCAATCAACAAAGACATTCAACGTATTCTCGAATGGGGAAGCAATAATCTAGTTAAATTTAATGCTAACAAAACTCAGTGTTGCCTTATGTGCGCCAAAAAATATCGATCATTTCCTGTTGTAAGTATGAATGGCTCAGTTCTTAAGTTTTCAGACTCTATTACTCTGTTAGGTATGATTGTATCTTCAAATCTCTCATGGGTTGACCATCTTCTGTCAGCTACCAAAACAGCTGCTCGTAAAATAGGCTTTTTGTACAGATCTAAGCAGTAATTTACCTCTCGACAACTCCTTCTGCTGTATGAGGCCCAAATTCGGCCTCATCTGGAATATAATTCTCACCTTTGGGTTAGTGCTCCCAATACGCTCTCGATATCGTTGATCGTATTCAAAAGAGAGCGATTAGGCTTATAAATGACCCGTTCTTAACTTCTCACATACAGTCCCTTGAGCATAGAAGGATGGTTTCAGTTCTTTCTTTGTATTATCGTTATTACAACGGCTATTCTGCTGGTGAATTACATTCTTTGATACCATCTCCGGCTATCTTTGCGAGAAACACTCGGTTCGCTCATTCACATCATCAGTATGCAGTACAAATCTCCACTTGTCGTACCAAACGGGCGCAATCCACATTTTCTACACGGCTTCTAAACTCTGGAATGATACTCCCTAGTTCCTGTTTTCTCATCACTATATGATATGATATATATATATATATACTTTTATATTCCATACCTAAGTGTTTGATTTGACGATATAGCCTATGTTAAGCATCAGGACACTTAGATATGATAGTAAGATAATAATATGCCATATAGATGCCTATGATACAGCTACCTATATATATATATATCTCATATATAAGTGAGACGAAAACAGGAACTAAATACTCATTCTGATGATGCTGAATGAGCGAACCGAGTGTTTCGAAGAGATAATGGAATGGCCAATAGATGCCTATGAACAGCTACCTTAAATTTTCTCATATCATAAGTGAGAGGAAAACAGGAACAGAGTCTTCTCATTCTGATGATGTGAATGAGCGAACCGAGTGTTTCTCGCAAAGATAGTCGGAGATGGTATCAAAGAATGTAATTCACCAGCACAATAGCCGTTGTAATAACGATAATAGAAAGAAGGAACTGAAACCATCCTTCTATGCTCAAGGGATTGTATGTGAGAAGTTAAGGACGGGTCATTTATAAGCCTAATCGCTCTCTTTTGAATACGATCAACGATATCGAGAGCGTATTGGGAGCACTAACCCAAAGGTGAGAATTATATTCCAGATGAGGCCGAATTTGGGCCTTACACAGCAGAAGGAGTTGTCGAGAGGTAAAGTACTGCTTAGATCTGTACAAAAAGCCTATTTTACGAGCAGGTGTTTTGGTAGCTGACAGAAGATGGTCAACCCATGAGAGATTTGAAGATACAGTCATACCCAACAGAGTAATAGAGTCTGAAAACTTAAGAACTGAGCCATTCATACTTACAACAGGAAATCGATCTTTTTTGGCGGACATAAGGCAACACTGAGTTTTGTTAGCATTAAATTTAACTAGATTATTGCTTCCCCATTCGAGAATACGTTGAATGTCTTTGTTGATTGAATTTGCCATTTCAGCTTTAATTTCTTGATTTGACATAGAAGGTGGATTATCACTATGAGTAGACTAAGATGAACTACAGTGAAGAGTGCTATCGTCAGCAAAGCAATGGATGGGGTTAGTTGTTGAAGAAATAAGGTCGTTTATGTACAGCAGAAAAGTGTAGGCGCTATAACGGATCCCTGTGGTACGCCCGCGTTAATGCTAATTTCTTTTGAAAAAAGCCATCAACTACGACACGTATTCGTCTTTTATCAAGGAAACTAGAAACCCAGTTGATGAGCGTATCATTTAACCCAAACGAGGTGAGTTTGGCAAGTAAACACTTATGCCAAACTTGGTCAAATGCCTTTGAGATATCTAAAGCGACTATAACTGTTTCACCGGACTGCTCTACTGTATTGTTCCAAACTTGGGTCACATATGAAAGAAGATCGCCTGTTGAACGACTTTGCCTAAACCCATATTGGTGGTCACTAAGGAGTTTGTTAGTTTCAAGGAACGTGAGCAGTTGCTGATAGATGACTTTTTCCATGATTTTAGACAAAATGGAGGTAATGGTAATTGGTCGGTAGTTTGAGGGATTGATCTTATCACCTTTTTTGGGAATAGGTTGAACATTTTCTAACCTCAATGATGAAGGGAATTCCCCAGAAGACATAGCGATCGTATAGAGCTTAGATAGGACTGGCACTAGTTCGTGGGAACATTTATTTAAGACAATAGCTGGGATACCGTCTGGGCCAGTCGCCTTATTGAGATCAAGCCTACTGATGATCGATTCCAAGAGCTTGTACCGAAAATGAATTGGTTTCATAACGTTTGAAGAAGAGTTGACTAGGGGCACATCTTTTCCAGAATCATTGAGACACGAGTTTGATGCATACAAATCCACAAAAACGTTGGCTTTGTCTACAGAATCAGCAACTACCGATCCGTCAATAGATGTCAGGGGGAAATGAAGATGTTCGAAAGTTTTTACTAATGGCTTTTGCTAAAGACCAAAATTTACGACTGCCTAAAGGAGATGTAGCTAGTTCATTGCATTTTCGTTGTTCGAACAACTTTTTAGTTTTAGTGATAACACTTTTGCAGATATTTCTAGCACCAACGTATTCTACATGACTGTCAACCGATTTATTAGATTTCCATTTAATGTAACATTTATTTTTTAAAGATATTGCATCTGAACAAGCCTTATTGAACCAGCGTTGGGAACGTTAATGACCTACACGGTACTGTTGTTTCGGAATGTATAACTCCATTCCCATGAGGATGACTTCAGATACTGAAAGAGCGATGTCCGAAGAAGAGGACGACTTAAAACAATATTCACGCCATGGAAAGGTTGCAAAGAAATCCCGTAAATCACTCCATCGAGCTGACTTAAAACATCACAAGGTTCTATCGGTTTTGCGAACAACAGTGGAATTAGGTACAGTAGAAACGATTTCTATTAGACAATGGTCGGAAAGACCTAAAGGCGAAAGAACGGAAGTTTTATAAACAAGAGGGTTTGATGTAAGAAAGAGATCTAGAAAATGTGGAGTATGGTTAGGGTTATCAGGGATTCTTGTGGGTTCAGAAATCATTTGTGTGAGATCACATGAAATAGCAAATGTTTCTGCACAATGACCAGCGGGATTTGTAGTAGATGAAAATTGAAGCCAATTAGAGTTATGAACATTGAAATCGCCTACAAATGAGATATCGCAAGATGGAAACTGAGACAGGAGATAGTCAACTTTCATACCAAGGTAATCGAAGAAGTCTTGACAGTTGCTGTCATTAGGAGACCTATAAATGCAACAGTAGAATTTCACAAAATTAGGACCAGAATGTTTAAACCAAATCACGTCAAAATTTTTATTTTCTAAGGAAGAAACCCTCTTGCAAGCAATTCTGTCCTTGATGTACGCACATACGCCTCCTTTATATCGAAAGTTAGAGTGAAGGTGGTATTGAGGAAATTGCAAGTCGGGTGACTCGGAGCTTTCAGAGGAGACTTGTGTTTCAGATAGAAACAATATATCAGGATGTAATTGTTCAAGATGTTGGTGAATAGCATTAAGATTAGATCTGATACCGCGGATGTTGAAGTGAATCAGAAAGTTGATACTTTCGATGACCGAGGTCGCTTGGGCCCTGCCCTCCCGGACATCCAAATGGGGCAGGAGTTTACGTCCGGAATTTATAACCACAGCCATCTTATTTTTTAATTTGGGACTATTAATCCGATAGGAAGACAGTGAGGGCGAGAAGGAAGAATAAGGATGAGAATAGATTAAGGATGATGGAAACGCTAACCGGCAGCCCTTACCGAGCTCAGAAAATCGGAGACCCAATATTAAGGAGCCCATGGTAAGGGTGGTGGTACCTCCCCGGCTGGCATGGAGTATATATATATATATATATATATATATATATATATATATATATATAAGGCCGCCTCTCCTCCGGGGAAGGAATGAAATACATTGCTCTCCTTTCCTTTCTTTCTTGTCAAACCAAGGTTCATGTACTAAATAAGGCCACTTTAAGGATTTTATATTTCTTTTCCATTTCAATTTTCTTAATAAAGATTGAGAACTAGTTTACTTTAGAGCTATACCGTTTTGGATATATGTATAATTGTATATTCCTTATGCACTCACAATAATATTTTCAACCAAAAATCAATACAATGTTTAGTGGATTTATTAGGCACATGGTATGTACGAAAAATTAAAAACGTGATGTATAAATATAGGGAATCGAATATTTATTCTTTAAAACAGGTTAACATAAGGTACAATAAACAAAAATAAATTCTGGAAATTCTCTGCCTATCTGAGTTGCAGACAAAAATGTACCAAGATTCCGTCTCCACCCTGCTGTGGGTGTCTGCTCTTGGTTTAGTTTTTCTTAGTTTGGAGCTCCTTCTCTTTAACACTGGTAAAGAACTACACTTCGTCTTTGGTTTTTAGTTACAATTTGAGCAGATGAATTTATTGCCTTGTGCCTTGGCTTGGATAACCATTTCAGGTGTAGGGAGTAATTCTGTGAAGCTAGTGTTCTTAATTTCATACTTGTCCGGTCAATAATTTTGCATGTTCTCAGGTAAATTCTCTATTTTGTGTGAACATGATGGTTAAGGTAAAATTTGCTGACGTTTTGGATGGTTAAGTTGTTGCGAGGTTTTTCTGTATCGCTCTGAGTAAAGTCTGGCCAGTTAGTCACTGCCTGGTTCGTTAACAACAAGATTTGTGCTTCGGCAAAACATTGTATCGTTCGTCCTGTAAGACTGCTAACAATATTATACGTACTATTGACCCATACAAAGGTATGAGATTTGTATGTTTTACTGCAGACCCAGAGAGATACTAACAAATCCATCGTACCGAGAATTGCAACGCGTTCTCAAATTATTGTATTTGATTTTATGGTCTAAAAGTTCTTCTATTCAACGCATTGAGCTAGATCTAAGTGATAAAATAATAAAATGTGTAAAAAACAATTACATACAAACTAGTAGTAATATATGACAAAAAATGATTAAAGATTAGAGATTAGAGTACAAACAATGTGCCACAATTGTAATTTGAATTATTAAAAAGAAATTTACAAGCTGAAAGTTAATTAATTGTGGTGTAAACCTACAAATCGGTGACCCCGACGTGATTAATTGTGTAGCACACGTAAAAATTCCACCGAATATCAAACCCCAAGCCTTTGGATGAGCCGACTAGAGAGATAAAAAAACAACCACGACCGTTGAGCTGAGCTGTTGAGGCACAGCAACAACAACTGGAACGAGTTATCACATATGTGAACGACTCTGCTCTTCGTGAATTGTTGTTGCAACAACTCCCCAATTTGGCTCAAGCAGTCTTAGTGCGTTTGACAACTCTTATTCTAAATCAGCGATGCGATAATATAATGGAAACCGTGTCCGTAGCTGCACTGAGACGCATCAGCGTCGCTGCATCGATCTCTGACATTACCTTGAGACTTCTAGATGCGCTTGAATTTATAGTCGGGCTTCGATTTGAAATAACAGTGTGAACTAACCCAAAAGCTACAATCGTGGACGCAGAATGTATGGTCACTTTGACGTATCGTGTATATGCAGTCTTGTGCTAACGTATGGAGCATATTTTGACTGTGAATGAAGTGAGTTTGGACGAAGAAGAAACATTTCTTTTGTGTATGCAGAATGTAAGTTAATGTCAATGATACGCCGCTGGAGTGTCATGGAATATTGTATGTCAGATAAAACCATATTTGAATGTAGAAAAGTTTTTTGCATTAAATTTGGTTAAAAAATAATGTCGTGGGAAAATTCTTACTGAGATGGCACAGGTAGACGCTACCGGATTACTACTGGTGATTTGCTATTGTGTACTAAAGAATTCGGATAAAAATAATGGATGTAGACCTATGAGTGAGTGAGTTTATGATATATTGCTATTGTATTAATGTGCAGTAGGGAATATGTGTGTGTATTTTTAAATGCGTTGGAGTTTGTTTAATTGTGCGAAAGATAAATCGCCCACATGAGAGATTTTCATGAAAAGTTGAGTCAAGTTCTGTACAATATACAGAGTAAATATGACTATAGTGAATGGCTTTTCCGAAGAGTTATGAGAACGTTTGCAAAGAAATTCAAGAATGACTACGTTTATTTCTCGCTTCTGGAGCGTTTGTTCCGTTTCGGGTTTTGGACGTGGCAAAGCGACGCATGAAATCTCGGTGGCGATAGGTAAATTTTGGTATTGGCGCGAATATGCTGTGACACTTTGTCAATAGGGCGAACAGAGGGTATAAAAGCGAGAGCGTAGTAAGGATGAAAGCGAGTTTCTTGGCGTAAGAGCTCGAATTGAAGCTAGCGCGCGCGAAATTTTGAGAGACCTTAAAACGGTCAGTGCTGTGTTTTGTTTGTAAACACTTAGTCTGCAGTACATATAATAAATTGACTGCAGTAACTCATATCGGGGATAATCGTATATAAACATTTACGAATAAAAGTTTTAAGAGTGAACTGAAAGGAAATAATAGTGTTTTCCTTTCAAAAAGTGCTAAGGCAGATTTAAAAATAAAACAGCAAATATTTGGTTAACAGTGTTCAGTAGTGAAGCGCGTGAGTCAATAAAGAAAGTTAAGTAACCCTTTAAGTAACAATGTTTAAGCTAATTAATAGTTCACATTATTGACATTGAGAGTAGATTGTATAAAAGCTACTAAGAACTTTAATAGTCAAATGTAAGTAAACATCTCTTGTGACAAACATTTAGTTTGAAGGGCAAGCAATAAATCAAATCGCCCAGGTATTTATGCGTGCTGCGCGCGAGTGAAAAACAATCACGTTCGCATGTGACATAAAACGGCCAAAGTACTTAGTTATTACGGCTGTTACCTCTTTGTACAAGTGAGAATGTATAATAAAATGATTACGAGAAGGAACCCATCTCCATATGTACATCACGTGTACCGTACAAAAGATTATCTACTGTGTTTGTAAGAACTAGTTTTAGATTTTTAAAGCATATAAGTGTGAATTGCTCTTGAGTGATTATTGTTTTTATTACTAATTAAATTTTACACCAGTAAAAAGGATAATCAAAGTTTATCTGCTTTGGTGTACTTAGAATGTAAGGTTTTGGGATTTTAATCTTTAATAATTAGTTTTCTTGTAGTGCTTTGCGAAGTAATGTGTATACTTATTTACATTTGCAAATTGGTCTTTATATACTCATTAATTGTTCTATTTTGTTTATTAAATTTGTGTAAATTGTGAGAAAATTCTAATGCTAACTTATGTAAAATTACTTAACGGGTTACTCATTTTTAAGAAGTAATCAATCTTTGAATATTTTGGGTTGAATGATTAATCTCAAATTGCTCATTGAGTCAGATCAATTGCAAAGTTTACTTATTTTGAAGTCTTTTACCGTTAGTACTAACTTGTAAGACAGGTGTAGTGCCGCGCCTTGCTCTCGGGGCCCTGCCCCCTTTTCGATGCCCCATTGGCGTAAAATTTGAATTTGTATTTAAGTCTGCAGGTTATGACTGGAAATATGAATTTGTATTGTAGTAAGGGGTATAATGCTAACTTGTAAGACAGATGTAGGGCTTAGCAACTTACTCTTAGGCCTTCGCCCCTAGACCAAAAATTTGAGTTTGTGGAGCCATCTATGAGGGGAAATTCGAACTTGTATTGTAATAAGGAGCCTAATGCTAATTTATACGATAGGCATAGGGATTCGCAACTTGCTTTCGGTCTTAGCCCTCTGGTCCCTTGGCAGGAAATTTGAATTTGTATTTAAGTGTTTACATTCTGATTACTTATTGCGAGAAATTTGAACTTGTATTCTAATATGCGGGCTTAATGCTAGCTTATAAGAGAGGTATAAGGCCTCACAACTTGCTCTCGGGGCTTAGACCCCAGGCCCCTTGGCGGTCCTCCATAACCTGCAGACTTAAATACAATTTCAAATTTTCCTCCAGGGGCGAAGACTCGAAAGCAAGTTGCGAAGCCCTATACCTATCTTATAAGTCAGCATTAGGCCCCCTTATTAGAATACAATTTCAGATTTCTCGCATTAAACAATCAGAATGTGGAGACTGGAAGATTTAATAAAACGTTGAAAACAAAGATGTGGCAAGGGGCTAAACCCCGAGAGCAGGTTGTGACGCCCTACACCTGTCTTGCAAGTTAGCATTAGGACCCCTTATTAGAATACAAATTCAAATTCCCCGCCATTTTCCGTCAAGGATTCCACCTTATTAGACTGCAGATTCAAAGATACCGCCTTAACCTACAGAGACTTGAATACAGATTCAGATTTTACACCTAGGGATCAGGACTAGGTGTCGAAGCCTCGAGAGTAAGTTGCGAAGCCCTACATTTGTCGTACAAGTTAGCATTAGCGCCCCTCTTATTAGAATACAAGTTCAATTTCTCGCAATAAGTAACCAAAATGTAAACACTTAAATACAAATTCAAATTTCCCGCCAAGGGATCAGGGGGCTAAGACCGAAATCATGTTGCGAAAACCCTATGTCTGTCTTATAAGTTAGCATTAGGCCCCCTTATTATAATACAATTCAAATTTCCCCTCATAGATGGCTCCACAAACAAATTCAAATTTTTGGTCGAGGGGCGAGGGACAGAGAGTAAGTTGTTAAGCCGTACATATTTCTTACAAGTTAGTATTATACCCCTTATTACAATATAAATTCATATGTCCAACCATAACCTGCAGAGACTTAAATACAAATTCAAAATTTTCGCCAATGGGGCCTCCACAAGGAGACAGAGCCCCGAGAGCAAGTTACGCAGCCCTACACCTGTCTTACAAGTTAGCATTAGGCCCCTTATTATAATACAAATTCAAGTTTTCTACCAAAGATATCCACGAAAATATACGAAGGCCCACGAACAAGGCGAAGACTCGAGAACAAGTTGCGACGCCCTACTTTTAACTGTCAACCTTGAATATTTACTTTTAATTAATATGTCTATTAACTAACGTATTAATGCAATTTTATTTTCCATTTAAACCTTGAGCATATAAATTACCAGTCGACCTTTAATATTTTACTTTTAATTGATAGCACCATTAAAAGGGGCACACAATGAAGCGTAAAACATACTATAATGCATATGTGTAACTATTTATCGTATTTATGCATTTTATTTCTGTCTAGACCTTGTACACATTATTTAACGTTCTCAACGTAGAAATCGTTTAAAGCATGGCAACTTAATTACTCATTTTTAATTATGTGTAATGTTGAAGGTGACTTTCTCAAGGTAAAAATAAGCATGTTGTGATAAAATTTGTATATAGGTAAAGGCCACGACCGTCAAATGGAACTCAAAAGAAATGTAATAATAATTTTAATAACAATATGCACTCTCCTTTATAATAAACCTTATTACGAAAAAACATGCATTTAACACGACGTCAATGAGTGGTTGTTACTTTCCGATTGCATTGTATAACAGCTTAATAAATGCATTCTATAGGTAAAATCACTTTAAAGCATGTACCTGTAATAATTTTAATAACCATAAAATATATATTAACTTAAAAATGCCAAGTCTATCTGCTTCTATCAATAATACGATTTAAACATTTTTAATCGTATTTAATTTTTAGGCTTACACTACCTGTAATAATTTTAATAGACATGCTAACTTAAAAAATACCAAGTACATCTGCTTCTATAAAACATCAATAATACGATTTGATCATTTTTATTCATATTTAATTTTTAGCTTCTTATTAGAAACCAATTTTTAAGACAGGGGCGGAACAGATTCTCGTCTTACAAGATTAGAATGCAACCCCCAATGCATAAATAAATTAGGCCACAATCTGTAGATGGGTATTAAAAGAAATGTAATAATAATTTAATAACAATTATGCATTCTCCTTTGATAAACACAACCCTAGTAAATAACAAAATACTGATAACAGATTATTTTTACTAAGAAGAAATTCCAGTTTTGATGTGCAACAATTCATACCTATTGGCGAATGTTTAAATACGATTACAGAAAGTATTCACAAAATATATAGATATTATTTATGACGAAAGCACTGATTCTTATATTTTAAATTTTTCAGAAACTAACGAATTATTAAACTGACCTTTTGTTTTGATTTTTCTAAATTGGGTAATATTTATTTATATCAGAAGTTTAGATCAGTTAGAAAAATTAATTGATATGCATACGAAGGCTACTTAGAAAGTATCCAAATAACGTTTTATAACTTGGATTTTTAGTAAATACAGGGTGTGATCAATAAATTTACGACGACCCGTACACTACAAAACGTTATTTAGCTTTTGGATCAATTTCTTTCCAAGTCTTATTGAACGGGAGTTGTATATGATTTTACTGAGTAGGCTACAATCCTATCTTCCAGGCAGGTAGGATTAACTTAACACCTCGCCTAAAACTATTTATTGTAGAAAAATTTAAGATTGTGGTGGCGCCTAGAGACAATTTTTCCCGACTTGAGCATTGTGAGTTGTAGATTTATGGTAAGTTTAACTACCTTTCAATCATTTTACTCCTTATATCGACCCCGCCCATTTCCACTGTAGCTGGTTGGCAACCCACTTACTTCGGTAGGCCTGCACGACGCCTAATGTGGTTTGGACGTGTAAGAAGACAAATAAAAGCATTTTCTAGAGATAGATTTATATGCTGGTATCACAATAAATTCGGTGAAAAGCTGGAAGACGTTGGATAATATTTTTGACGATTCTACTTGGACCACATTCTAGGAGCATCCAAGTCCAAATAAGAACATCTAAAACACATTGAGATCATATTCAAGAAACTCAGGCAATTTGGAATACCCATAAATCCAAAAAAGTGGGTTTTCGGTCAACCGGAAGTAAATTTTTTGGGTATTCTGGTAACCAACATGTAATCATACCATTACCTCAAAACGTTAAAGTTTCCACTGTCTAAAACATCGAAGTACCTCTAAAGTTTGATTGGTGTGGTAATTGTTATCGACAGTAGCAAGCACTCAGCTACCTCTTCAAAAAATGCTGAATAACGCAAATGGTCAAAACTCGAAATAGGATAAAAAAGTCTCAGAAGCATTCGAATCCACCAAATACGACCTAGATAATAGCAATAGCGGACGACGTAATAGTGATTGATTGTCAGTTAGGTAATTCATGTGCTCGTTGCGGTAAAAATACTCCCAAAAAACTTGTAAATTTTTTTAAATGTTTGAGCTATTGCCACGACAGTTGCGCTATAACCAAATTAAGAGGCGTTAGAGTTATTAATAGTGAACTTATTAATTGTTGTAATAACACATTTAGATCGAAAATAGATTCAGAGCGTGACCTCTATAAAAGTTATAGTAAACCTAACGAAAATGATTATTTAAAGCTACAAAATCATTTGATTACTGGCCTGAGTGATAAGTTATTAGCAAAAAATTACTTTTCCTGGACAACTCTACGATGTAGTAGCGAAGTTTTTAATTAGCCAAACTGTGTGAGTAGTAACGAGGTACGTTAAAAAAATTCAGAACTCTACAGAAGTGGTAAGTAAAAATTCTGAATTAAAATACTAAAAATGAGCCGTAAGATCGAAATAAACCATTTATATATGCACATTAGGTTGTCATGAATGCTCCTTTTGACTGTTTGTCAAACGAATCGAAATTTAATAATACTAATAGTAACAAACCAATTATTAGTAGCAACTAGTGTGATAAAAAACGGACAATCGACAAATAGTGACGTTGGTGTAGGGAATCATCTGTCCATGGAACAAACTCTTTGGTTATAGAAATAAAAGGGATTCCAAAAACTCATCACCTAAAGCAAATTACAATATGACTTTACCGAAGAAAACCTAACTTCGTTTTAACAAAAAACGGAATGCAAATCGTTGCATGTAAAAAAATGAATTCTAAATTTCCAGTCTGCAGCAGCTTTAACCCTTTAACCCTTTGATTTTGTTTGTCAAATTGGAAAGACGTGTTTGATATTCCTTGGAGTTTGTTGGTGAAAAAAAAATTACTGACAGAAATTTTAAACCAAAAAACCCCCATTTTGAATGGGACATATATGTGTCAGTCACACTTATTGCAAGTAAGTCCTTTGTGTCCTGCCATCTAGTGATTAAGTTACTAGGTAGGAGCATAGGTACAACTTATTAATCTAACAAGCTGTAAAGGAAAAAAACATGATTCGTAAACGTCAGGAATAAAGATTCTGAACCGCCCTTCGGTCTATTTATAAATTTAAGGACACTCTTCCTATGTCTGTGCAGCTACTATTGGATATGGCATTGTATCAAGTAAGAACACAGATGCAAAGAATTGGCGAAACAGAGAACTACTTGCGGGTGCCTAATGGTACTAATTAATTTTCCTACCACCATTTTTCCTAAAGTTCCTTCTGAGTTTTCAGTATCTTTGCCCTCATACACGTTCAAATCATAAACATAATCGGTATAAGAGTCACTGCGAACCCATATCTTGATATCTCGTTTTACGGGTTTTCTGAGAAGATACTGTTTGGTTGCAGATCTTCCCTTGAATTTTACCATAGATTTTTTTATACTTTGGAAGGTTGCTTCAATCAGAAATTTTGGAAAAGCGGTTTTCAGGCAATCGGAGTCTGATGAGCTACTGGCATGAAATGGATCGTTCCGAATCGTCACTGTCAAACAATTTTTCTGCTCCCTCCTCTAGTTCTTTTAGAGTTTTCGGTTCAGCTGGAATAAAAATGCTTATTGGGACAAATGTAACCCGAGGTAAAAGAAAAATGGGACATATGTGGACCACTAAAATATTGACGATGGTTTTTGGCCATACACTTATGACTCACATATTTGGAAATAGTTTTTTATCACGTAATTCTTCCAAATAAATGCACACTGTCTAACGTGACCATTCTTGGCTATCGTTACCTTAATTTAAGTTGAGTTTGTATTATTATTGGTAAATATATTTACATTACGTTGGTATCTTTTTTCTTTCAATAATTGAACTTTCTCACTTTTTGTTGTAGTTTAAGTATTAAACCTATAAATTGAGTGGCGTCCAACAGCAAACAAACGGCGTAAAAAGGACAAATTACAAAAAAAAACGCGTTTCATATGACCTTCTTTAAAAAACTCAAGGCCTTGAATTCGTGCTTCTAAGACTGATCTTATAATTTATGAATCTTGTTTTTTAATATACTATTATGGAATGCTTTGTTTTTAGTTCTCCTGCCAAAAAAATGTAACAGTCTACCTCCCAAAAAAACTACTAACTGGTTTAATAATCGCCTAAAAAATTTAGTAATAGTTCTAAAAATCACAAAAGAGTTAAAAGTAAAGATCGTGGTTTGGTATGTAGTTTTCGTTAGTTACAAATATGAACTAAGCTAAGTCAAAATCAAGCTAATGATAATTTCATAAATAGAAGATTCTTCTAGCTTTAAACCTGAAGCGATTTGACTGGTTATTAAGCACAATGATGGAGTAAATCTGTGCAACCTGAACATAACTTGTGATAAACTCAATAATTTGTTTTTTTGTTCAAATTGCGGAGGAAATAAATGATTCCATTCTAGAAAAGAAGTATTTTTAATATTAACGGAACAACTATATTTGATTTTCATGAAATTTCGCTTAATGAATTGCACAAGGTTTTTGCTAATATTAAAAATAGTAAATCCACTGATCATTTTGATTTAACAGCGAATGCAAGGCCCACCTATTCTCGCTTGGAGAATCATTGCTAGACTAATAAAAAAAATAAAACGATTTAATGGTGAGTGTATGTAGTCAACAAGGGTTAAGTTTAAAAACTATTTTCAAGTATACGGGGCGTGTGGTAACTCTGTAGCAAAAAAAGGGTCACTTGTTTAATGGCATCCCCTGTAGTTACCAAGTTACTGACTATTTCAATAATTTTTCGGAAATATCGTGGACAGAGGAAGAAAATCCTCAAACTATAAACCCAGACTCATAATGTCTATCTTGAATGTAACTAACAATGTATGTACAAAAAATCTCACATTACTTATGCATGCATACAATCCACAAAGTGCTTTAAGTTAATGACCCTATTTCATCATTTCAAAATAATTAAATACCGTTGTTTTCAAATGGAACACCCTGTATATTATTTCATATTTTAGTATCTCATTCTTGCTAACGGTATTATATAGTATGTACCCAAAATATTGTTTAACGTGTAAAAAAATTAAAACTAAAAATTACATTGCATCTAGGTATAGTTCTTGAACATAAGTTTTATTAAAAAAAACTTATATTTGAAATTAGTAATTAAAAAATTTTAACAAATGTTCAAGATTCCTCAGGTTGAGTACAAGCTCCTTAACGTATCCCCTTTTAAAAAAATCTCATGGTGTCATTTCTAGGACCTTACAGACCAAAATATGGGACCCGCTATACCGATCCATCTATCTTGAAATCGAATATTGAGCCATTGGCAAACAGGTGCTGTAAAAAAAGCCGGTGCACCATCTCATTGGAACCATACAGTATGAAAAATATTTTGAGGAACATTCTGAAGTAGATCTTGAAATGATTTTGCAAAAACTTCAAAAAATACTGCCCCAGTTACTACACCGTCGAAGAAGGGCCCAAAAAGGTAATTATCAATTACACCTCCCCAAAAATATTTGTCGGGATGTAGTTCTGAAAAGTGTACTAATCAGTGAACAGTGTTTTCCTTAGAACATTTCTTTCTATGTTAATTTTATTAATTAACTATCTACAATAGTTTATCCTGAAATCATAGCCCGTGGTAGAAGTTTTTGATGTAGTTGAATACGGAATGGATGGAATTTCTTATTTTATTATCTTCGGTTAATCCGGAAGCAGATTCGTTATGCTTTGAATAACTTACTAATCCAGTAGAGTTAAACCTCTCATTAAGTTTTTGAAAACAATCAACTCTAGGCTGTCTTCTTTCTGAAAATTTTTGTGCGTACACTCTGCTTACTAAAAAACAGCTTTTATTACACTCCCCTAAAACGAATATCATTTCAGTCATTTCTTCTTTAGAGTAACTCATTGTTAGTATAATAAATTATAACTCGCTAAGTCTTAATTAATAATACCAAAAAACTGTCAACAGCATAATTTTTTTTCATAGGTAACTATGTTTATTTACTTTGTTTGTTTATCTCAAACATAGTTTTTTTAAATAAAACTTATGCTCATGAACCTAGATGTAATGTAATTTTCAGTTTTCATGTTTTTATACATTAAACAAAATTTGGTACCTTTAGAAAGTACTTCTAATGGGATTCCAAAATTACAAAACGTATTTAAGTTATTTTAAAATGATGAAATGTGGTCATTAATTTAAAGCGCCTTGTATATTGTATGTATACATACCTTAGTTTGAAATTGAAAATTGAAATTGTGCGTCTGGGTTTATAAATCTAAGTTTGAGGATTTTCTTTCTCTGTCTAAGATTTTTCCGAAAAATTATTTAAAATCGTCAGTAACTTGGCAGCATTAAAAAAACCAAAAACTGTACATTAGTGTAAAGCAGACGTCAAGTAGATTCTAAGAATGTAATATTATAGAGGGGATATCATTGAAAAACGCCTCTTTTTTGCTGCAGAGTTACGACACGCTCCGTATATTTGAAAATAATTTTAAAACTTAGCTCTTGTTGACCATATACACTGACCATGAAATGTTTTTATTTTTTTATTAGTCTAGCAGTTATTCTCCAAGGAGAATAGGTGGGCCACCCTGTATCATGAAATCAGTATTGAATAGTAATCCCTCCAAAATACTAAATAGCTGTATTAGTGAATCCGTTTATGCAGAAGAATTAAAGATTTCTATAGCTGTGCCTTTGAATAAAGGAGGAGGCGACAAAGATACCCTTACCAATTATCGACCTCTGTCAATACCGCCTATTTCTTCAAAAATTTTTGAAAAAGTGTTAACGAATCAGACATTACAGTATTTTGAAACATATAATCTATTTTCTAACTGAATACATGGATTTCGAAACGGTAGATCAGCTACTAGTGCTATTTTAAAATTAACAAACTCCATAGTAGCTAGTTTTGGGGCCAATCAATTATATATGCCACATTTTTGAACTTAACCAAAGCTTTTTGGTTGAGTTAATCATTCCATATTATTACAAAAATGTACTCGACATAATTTCACACATAAAAGCATTATGTTATTAAAATCATATTTCAGTGATCGCACTCAATATGTTAATTATAATAATAATTTAAAACCAATTCAATCAGTTGTTCCACAGGACTCTGTGCTTGGTCCAGTACTTTTTTTAATTTATTTTAATGATACATTTTTAAAGACTTTACTCAAAGAATACAAAAGTTTAAGTGACGATGAAAACTATAAAAAAACAATTGAACAGTGGTTAATACATAATACATTAAGTAGAAATAATTCAAAATCGAAAAGGTGTACTTTACAGCGCATTGAATATAATAATCCCTCTAAAATTACATTCTTGGTGTAAATATTGATTCTAAATTAGGCTGGTCCGCACACTTATATAATTACTTTGAAATTGTCTAGAGCATATTTTTCTTTGAGAGCTCTGAGTTCTGCTGTATCTCGCAATGTAGCCATCCCAGCATGGGGTCACTGATCAAGTACCAAACGGATATTTTCTATTCAAAGGCGAGTTGCAGGATATCTGGTGGTTTAGGGTATACTGTTCAAAAACAAATTCATTCAACTAGAAATTCTGTTACATATGTTTACATTTTAAATTGCATTTTATACGTTCAAAACAACCTTGCTAGGTTCCAGTGTTTTCACCGCCACAAGAAATTATCAAAACTTAAATCTCGAACAATTACGTCTTAATAAATCTAGGAATTGTGCCAACTAATACAGTTTAAAATTATATAGTATACTTCCTAGTAGGATAACACTACTTCCTACGAATTTATTAAAAAAAAAGCTCCCTCAAAGTATTTAAAAAGTTGAGCATTTTATTCAATTAATGCATTGTCAACTACTTAACTACATAAAAGTTGCTGTGATCAGAAGTGTGATATATTAACATTGTATGTTAACGTATTTAAAATTAGTATGTACGCATATTGTTACAATGTAGTTTCAACTTTTCGCTTTATTGGCGAATTTAATATAGTTATTGCTGTGATAGACTACTAAATATTATCATTATTATTAATACTAACTTTCCTAGTATTCCTGACGAAACCCAGTCAACTCCGTCGACGCCTCAGACAACGCAATAGGTAGAGTTTTGCAATAAAGACATCCTGGAGAATTCCAACCTAATTCTTTTTTCCTCATAAACTTTCTGTGTCTGAAAGGAAGTACAGGGCCTATGAATATAAAGTTTATCTAGAAATAACATCCTGAGTATTTATTCTAATCATAAATATTTAAGCTGACGTCACGAAAATGAAAGCATGAGTAGCTTTTCAATTATGGTTGATGACAGAGCGAGGCTGCATTCGGAGTAACAAGGAAAGTAGTTTAAGCGCCTCTAAAATAATTAATACAAGCAGCAGTTAGTTAATACACGTTAATTAAAATCAGTTGAATCTATAAATCAGTATCATGTGATACTGTATGTAATTGCATTATATTTTAAAATAAGTAATACTAAAACATTAAATAAACATTCAATTTACATTGAAAATTTTCAATATAAAGTTTATCTACAAATAACATCCTGATTAATTTATATACATATTTAAGCTGAAGTCACGATGAATTAAGAGTAGCTTTTCAATTATGGTTGATGACAGAGTGAGGCATTCGGAGTAACAAGGAAAGCAATATACGCGCCTAATATGACTATTCATTATATTATACTATAATATATATATATATATATATATATATATATATATATATATATATATATATATATATATATATATATATATATATATATATATATATATATATATATATATATATATATATATATATAATCACATTTTATAATTAAAATATAGATTTTATTTTTGTTTTAAAGTAATAAAAATAGAAAATGGAATTTGCATTTTAAAATCAATTCTAAAACAATTAATACAAGAAGCAATGCATTTTCTGATAAATATCTAATACATGTTAATTAATTATATTGAAGCTAATTACAACAATCAGTTAAATCTAGAAATCATCATCATATGATGCTAAAACATTATATAATTGTTCAATGTGATAGTTACAGTGTTTTGAAGCAATCAAAATAGGATTTGCATTTTCAAATAAAACATCCTGAATGATTTACATAAATATTTAAGCTGACGTCAGAATGGATGAATGAGGAGTAGCTTTTCAATTATGGTTGACGTTAGAAAGAGAACGTATACAAATCGTTTGTTAAAATTGAATAATTATTTGAAAATACTTCCAATTTACTAATTTAATTACGTATTTATTATCGAATAATTATTTATTTATCGATTTATTTTAGCTTTCACTATACAACTTTATCCAGCTTCATAAGTTTTGTTAAAACATCATATAATTGCTCTAATAAACCTTTGTTTGCATAATGAATATTAAACATGGAAAGATCAACCTTGCCTGATTGCATCACTCGGTCAGTAAACTCATTATATTCGTAAAAATGGGTTCTATCGATAAAGAATAGATTTCCGTTAATATACCTGAATGTCGTTGTTATTTTCGATGGTAAATTTGGAAACACATCCGTATGAAATAAATGCGCTATTGGTCGTTGAAGACATTCATCATATTCAATTATCTGGCTTGTCCCGTGGAGAATTAGCGTACGCCCACTATAAGTGTTTACGGCGGCATAAACATGACTGCAACCAGGGATGTAAGAGGAGCTGTATATCCGAGGCCATCCAGGTATCAGTTGTAAACTAGGAAATTGTAGCTAATAAATAAATCCGCTGCTGAAGAAGACGATAACGATATACTGCATCAAAACGCTTAAAAACACTTGGCAGGAAGGGCAACCATTCGAGCAAGTTCTTAGCGGGCTCGATATATGTACTATTTAAAGAATATATCCAAACCCAATTCTCGTAGAACATATACTATCGCTTGTTTATAATCAAATAGTGTTCAATATCGATATTGCAGTCTAGAGCAGGTAAAGCATGCGTCTTAACAAAGGTAGTAGTCGTAATTTCGGCTAAAGTAGATGTAGTAGCGGTAGGGGGTGTAATGATTGGATTCCCCGACGCTAAATCACGAAAATGTTTCACATGATATGCATACATAAGAGAATTTACATCATGCGAATGATATAAACTTGAAGCATGACCAATCTCATGTAGTAATACAGTAAAGTAGCTGAATTGATCCTCCGGAGGAACGTGCGAGTCTCGAAGATACCATCGCTCATCCCAGTCTATATGTATTTCAGCTATACTTTTATCCCTCTTCGGGAAGTCGGAATGCCCTAGAGCATTACCAGGTCCATCATACAGATATTTACAGCGATTAGCTCCAGCTACTGTAGAATAATTACATCGTTGAAATGATATTAATATATCGTAACTGTTGGAACTGTATTTAAATTTTAAATTTGAATATTTTTCCCAAAATTTAAACGCATTTGCAGTTAATTTTATTACACGCATGTCTGTACTCTTCAGACCATAACTTAGAACAGGCTTTTCTCAATGATATGAATGTGTTGCGTATGTATTGATAGCTAGGTTGGCACATTTTGGGGTGGTTTATAATGTTACGGTTTCATCAAGATGGCAATTTTTCGAAGTATTAGAGACACTTTTTAGAAGGTCGTAACCTTTTAATATATACAGACCATAAGCCTTTAACTTTTGCTTATAAAGAAAACCAGAATAGTACAGTCCTAGAGAAAGCCTACAATGAGGTTCCATTTTCCAACACAGCATCGACATCAGACATGTTGAAGGAGCTGAAAATATACCAGACGATACGCTATCGAGAATAGATGTATTTACTATCTAAATTTGATGCAAAAATCTTCGCAAGAAGATATGGAATTGGTAGAGCTAAAGAAACCCGAAAAATTCCGTTTCGTTAAAAGATATGCTACTAATCTTTAAAAATTCGCCTGGTTCGAATAGAATATATGTTCCAAAAGTCTTAAAAAAATGTTTTTGACAAGTCGTAACATGGCACACCCTCGGACAAAAAGTGCATTGAAGAAATTATGAAAATCTTATTTCTGGCCCGGAATCCAAGAAAGATATTGGTACTTAGGTACTAATCACCCATTCGCACATTCGCAACGACATCATTGCACCTCTTCCGCCTTCGATTTATAAGCAGTACATTTTAACGACAGTTGATCGACTCAGAAGGAAGACCGAAGCCATTCCAGTCGAAGATATCACGGCTGAAATCTGCGCTAGAAAATTCCTTAAAACCTAGATTGCACGATTTGGACAACCAAACCCTATCATCACAGATAAAATCAGACAATTCGAATCTACACTTTTCAGTTGCTTAATGAGGTTTATTAAGAAGCATTGAACGACTTTTTTTCATACGCGTTAAAAATTTAATAGACGGTTAAAACCTCCCTCTAATGCGACGAATGAACTTGTACTAAAGCCCTACCTCTCACGCCCATCGGTATTCGTAACAAGACTAAATGTCATTTCGAAGTCACAACGAACGAACAACGTTAAGATTACCGGCTGATATGGCATTATCATCAGTAAAGTTAAGTATCCGTCAACCCCTTGATCATGAATACGCTTTGACCCTTCGAAACATAATACAGTCTTTGATATCAACAATATCCTGCACATCCTACCCTCAAGTCCTACTTTTCCTCGCACGTTTTTCTATGAGTGTACCACGTAGAACACCCCTAGATTCACCGTAGGAAGGACCGTGTTGAGTCCTAGAATAAGGTAACAAAGTGTTCAACTTAGAAATTAAAGAGAAACCACAGACGATTTCCATCGATTGTTTGAAACCAGCATTTTTACTATAATTCAGATTTGATCTCTAAAGTCCCAAATAAAATAAAAGCTAATATTCTAATCAATCCGAACTCTCCTTTGAAAGTTGAACATACCGAAAAACCCAAAACTTTGAAACGTAACATAGATACACGAAGCGGCCGAAGAGTAAAGTTTACTATAAAATATGATATGGTAAAATATGGTTAATGTAGTGCACATCAATTATTGTTCTGAAAGTTATCAAACGTTGTTAGCACCAACCATCTCTTTAGCTCTTACCCACTACACCTACGGGATGCAGTTTTTATGTAGATACTACCAGTTTCTGTAGCCTTTCATTTACTACTCCAAAAATCTTGATCTGAAGGAGTAACCCACGATCACAATGCTAATATCAGTAAATACGTCTCAATGGCCCACCATCCACTGATTACCACAAGCTAGGGTAGAGAAATATACAAAGGACCAAAAACTACCAGTTTGCCGCTACAAGTTTATGGTAAACCTCTAACCATTTGGAAATAATCAAATACTTGTTCGGATCAAACAGACGTTTCAGAAAACATCCCCATTTGGGAGTAATCAGGTCGATTTACACCTATTTGGTAGGGATAGCAGCTATTGCTATTACACATATATGGGAGTTTAGTACAAGTAGCTAAATGTTTAAGGAAGACGTATCACCAGTTTGGGGTAAACAATTATCGTGCATAAAAATTAATTACTATCATTAGATATATGTGCAATTCAGCTAAATTTTTTTGTTTTTTAACCTTCCAACGCACATATACATATGCAGGTATAGAACGTTATGAAATCAACTTTTTTTCACTATCGTTAAGTTGATTTATTAGCTTGTGCGTGCGTGTGTCCGTGCGTGTAGATGTAAGTTAATACCCACCATAACTCCAGAACGAAAGTACGTAAGTACATACAATTTTGTATTTAAGCTTGTATTCATTTCTCCTGTAGCTGATGTTTGAAACAGTTGTATATTTCAAAGATATAAAAATATTAACATATTTAATTATGTTGTGTTGCAGTGAAAATCATTTCCGAGAAATGTACTTTAGGTGCGACTTAGTTGAAGTTTTCCGCGTGTGTATGCAAAGTTTCATTCTCTTCCGACAGATAGCGTAAGTGTAGGGATGTTTTAAAATGGCGTGTGTAAGTGACATCCGTCATAAACAACGTGCTGTGATTGAATTTCTGGTGGTAGAGAACGGCGCCGTGAGGAATATTCATAAACGTTTGAGCAAAGTCTACGGAACATCTGCAGTTGGTAGGAGTACCGTTGGTCGCTAGGCATAGGGGGTGAAAGCATCACAGGGCGGTACTGCTGAGCGCGGGCGGGAAGGCCTCACACGGCTGTCACTGCTGACATGTTGCAGCAGGCTGATGTCATTCGAGAGAATCGACGCATTACGACTTGACAATTGGCACTAAAGCTGTCGATAAGCAATGGAAGAGAAGACATTGCTTCCGATTTATTGCAATGCTTTGAAGCTAATGGAGAGGCCTTCTTGTCGCAGATTGTGACAGGTGATAAAACGTAGGTGCGTCGCTTTGAGCCCGAAACCAAAAGACAATCGATGGAATGGCGTCATGTTCACTCTCCATAGAGAAAAAATTCTAAACAGTCCCTTCATCCGGAATAGTCATGATCACAATATTTTGGGATTGTGAAGGCGTAATTATCGTTGATGTGTTGTCAAAAGGAGGTACCATTAATTTAGAAATTTACGTCAAAACATTAGACAAACTTAAGCAGCGCTTACGGCTACTGCAGTGCCATGTCAACCCAAGTTTGAGGACGCCTGCCTACATCGCCAAACAGGGTTGTACAATGTTACTCCATCCACCCATTTGGCTTTCTCAGGTTTTTACTTGTTTGGGCAACTGAAGAATGCTATTCGTGGAAGACATTTCGAAGATGGCGAAGAGGTGATTCGCACAGTGAAACCTACCTCCGTAGGCAGAGTAAAGATACATGCCCTTGTGTCTGGTTAGAGAAAGGCCGTGGAACTTGAAATTGATTATGTAGAAAAATAGAGTGACACCAGGCAAAACATTATTCTTTCATATACGTAAATTTCACTTTTGCTAAATAAATACTTTGGGCATTATTTATTGGGCAACCCTCGCAAATAATAGATAATTTTTTTTTCTTACGTTATTACTATATACTAATATTATTATTAATATTATAAACTTTTTATTAATATATGAATAATGATTAATAAGCGTAAAAATTAAATAAAATTAATGAAAATACTGCATTATCAATATTTTTATAGAGGCGGGCGTCTTTGATTTTTTTTTTTAAGTTACCATCTAGATGTCTATTAACCTCTACTGACTTGAAGTTTTAAACGTCTGTTTGACTGTTGCCTATTTTCGTAATGCACTTATAACAAAAGAGACTGAATTATTATCCTAAGAAAATTGTTATTAAAATTATTTCATTTTTTTTAATTACTCTAACTTCATGTTTATTAGTACCCGATAACTTAAATATGTCAAGAACAATAATTAATTTTGAACACATAACACATAATCCCTTACGGGGTAACCGTGTTTTTCTTCTTATATTTACTTCACATACACAATGTTTCTGTCTATCGTGTTATATTTGCACGTTTCCATCACATCACATCCTTTAATTCTAAAACTCAACGTTTCGTTCTACATCCCACTGCATTCAACAACCGCTTTTGAGGTCTTCCACGCCTTTCTTACTTCAAACTTTACCTACTTATACCTGCTTGGTTAAATATTTCTCATTTATTCGATACAACCAAACCAACGAAGCGTACAGATATACTGTTGTATTTTTTTACGTTATAGTCATTCATTATACACCCACTCTTCCATTCCCGATTTGTCCCATATCCACCAAAATATTTTACACTTACAGCATTTATTTTACTTTTCTTGTTTTCACAGACATACACGTATCACTTCCATACCATGGGATAAACATGCAATTGTGTATCGCTCATTGCTATGCTTATGCCCTAATTTCTCAGTATACTCCATATACTCCAAATCAACTATCCTCCTGCATTTGGAAGCCGCCAAATTTCACCATTCATTTTACCATCAGCAGTTCCACTCAAATATGCAAGCTCAATTCTACTCTCGCTACCCTCAATATTTAAGTTGGCAGTATTACAAGATAGAAAGAAAAATTAATGTATCTTAGGCCAGTAATGTGTTATAAACGGACTTTTCTGTCCGTTACGTGACACACTTTCTATATTTAAAAAGGTTTGATTAATGGGTAGTTGCTTCGATTGATCAAGAATAATATTTTTTTATACAGGAAGTTTCAACCTTCTTGGCCCTTCTCTACATTTACCGGTGTGTAACATGCAATAAAAATGATCTTTCTAAATTCCACTTAGAAATCCTGAGTCCCAACGTAGCCGGGAGATACCAATTCATGCTAGATCATCTTTCTCGTTCACGCCTACTGTTTTGGCCCCATATAATCCGTTTAAACCCAGACACAGGCGAAGCTACACATCCATCTCCACAACATCCTTTCCATTGCGTTTGATCTTTCGTAAACACAAAATGTCACGCTAAATTTACTCATTACATTCGTATGTTCACACTTTTCCTATGCATTGTAACAACCCATTTTGAGTTGTATTAAAATATGCCGTAATTTACGTTCTTCGTTCATTTAGTTGTAAAATATAAGACAAACTTAATTAATGACTGTAATGGGTAGGCAACTTAATTTGCATTTCGAGTAATTTACGCATTCTTTAGGGTTTAAGTTCTTATCTTTGACTTATTTTGCGACCTTTTGTCGCGCAATGCTAATCATTTGACATCCAAGCGTCCTTTTTTCATTTTCTTGATGTATTCTGTTTGATACAGAACATTTGTTTCCACCTAAATTTTGTGAAAAGTGACATTGATTTAATGATAAAAATATTTAACTCGTAATTCTAAAATCTAAAGCATTTGCTTTTGCAGGCATTTTTTTACTTGACACTTTAATTTTATTGCTTTTAATTGCACAATTAATTCTACTGTTACGTTTTCATTTATGATTGCGTTTTATTAATGACAGAGCTAAATGTACATCCCATTATTTATTTTGAACTTTCGAGAGAATGCAATAAACATTGCATTACCCAAATTTCTTGAAGAGCAATTTATAAGAAATAAAATTCCATTTTGGTGAGGTTTACAACGTAAAGCAGTGTTATTGATATATTGCGCAACATTGATACAAGGATTGCATCACCTTGGTTTGCATTTCGCATTTTGTATAATACCAGGGTTCTCAAGAAGATGTATATTTTGTAACAGGTATTTATTTAGTTTAACGATTTCTAGTAGAGGCTATTTTTAAGATATATTTTATATAACCCTAAATTTAACTGTTAATAAACATAGTTTATATATTTTTTATTTTACATTTTGGTAAAATTTATTGTAAACCTCGGTTTAGTTATTCCGAGCATAATTAAAAATAACTTGCGTCCGAGATCATTTATTAGTGTTACATTGCAGTTTCTATTGCATGGGCTAGAGAAGAGCACACCAGGAGAAAGTTGCCTCCGGTAATCCTTCGTCAGAAGGAGAACTGATCGCGTTCTCCGAAGAAGCGATCGCAACGGACCAAGGTCTTCAGCGAGGGAATATTCAGCCTGCCTCACTCAGGACGAACAGGCTGATTAGGTATATGGATAGGTGTGAACGGTATGTATACGTACCAGCCAAAGAGCGAGCGATTTGCCAAGGTGGTGATACGCGACGTGCCCTAGCTATCCGAGGTCGACATTAGCTAAACACGCAAGTGTTATTTCTTTAGGATGATGCAGCGAGGACGCCCAATCACGTGATGGTGGAGTTGCCGTCCGAGGACGACAGGAAGAAGATCCTGGTGCAGCACGTCGCTGATGGAGTCGTGGTTTGCGGCGGAAATCCGGCATTTGTACAGTAGTTCAGTTCCGTACATAGCGTTGCTGCTAGATGAGGTAGCACGCTGTGCAATCTGACGATCACCACAGCAGTAATGAAAACATACAGACTGGGCAAAGTGTTATACTGCGGTGGGGACCACCATCGAAGTATATGCCCGAAGTTCCTCGACCTCCGCAGTAAATATTAATTCCATTCTAGAGACCGAAGAGACACCACCGACGCGCCTTCTTCAACCCGGAACCGGCGTCAGTTACGCTGCGACTGCAGCAAGGTTGAGAAGGCGGATTAATCGGTTCGCCGCTGTACATTACCTCATACTCGTTCAGGCACAAACTGCGATGGACCTGTGGTGATCCTCTCACGGTTCAGAGGTAGGTATGCACTTTCGCAATATAAAAGGTGATCGAAGTTTGGTACCCCAGATAAGTATACGTATCGACAATTTAATTTATTCTGTTCTGTTAAAACCGACAATGTTTCACACATAGCTAACATGTTGCTATTTATTATCAGATACACAGGCATCAGCAACCAGCCACAACCGAGCGACAACAGGACAGTCCACACAACATATCCAACATCACTACATCTGCCACAACGCAGTCTTGTATCTACGAACGCCATTAGTTTAAAGACAACACTGTTTACAGGCAACACTTACACAACCCACAACTCAATCCACGCGCTGAAGATTTTATAAGACCTCTGAGCAGCACCACCAATACTATAGCAATGCACATTTATTATTCATTTATTTAATTGTCATTATGTATATAATGAATTGTTAATTTTTAAAATTTTTAATAAACTTTGTTGAATTGAATTGAAGGAAGGAGGTGACCTATGCGTTGCGCTTAGAGATCATGAGTGCATTATTTTTTCAAATACAAAAAATCCGCCTCTTTGTATGTCTTAATACTTTGCGAAAGAATCATCAGTGTGTTAGCGTAAATGTCAAGGTCAAAAACCGTTACATAGAAATCGATCTTAGATTTATTTTTTAAAAAAATCTGCTTTCTTTAGTTATAATGGTTATGAGGCGGACATATTGTGTCGTTGGTGTGTAGTTTGTTAGACAAGGGAGCACGTCCTTAAAAAGTAAATATAAAGTTATCGTTTTGTATTAGTATCACACAAATACAATTGAAATCGTCAAATCCTACAGTTGATTGTATAAAACTCTCCTTGTCACAAAATAGGTGTAACACATAACATAATCATTTAAAATAGAAGTTTATGTTTCATCTTATTTACTAAATATTTCTTCGTTTATAGATACAATTGGCGTAGTTAGAAGAATACGTAAAGTATTCAAGGTAAACTAGCGTTATTACACAATTTTTATGTAATGCTGTGGTGGAGTTATTATCGAACAGATATGAATGACGCAAGTCTCATTAAGTTCAAATTTCTTCTTAAAACTATAGTCATCTTTACTAAAGGAAATCAAGCGGTTAAACAATATCACGATTATTCCTTAAGAATATTCACAGTTTGGCAACTTTGTGCTCATAACCGCTAATGTTGTAAAACTGAAATTGCGTGCAACAGCTTTTTCTCTGTGTTTTGTAAAATCTCTTTTATAAAATTAGAAATGTGCGTTAACGTAAAGCCCGAGAACCGTGTTTGTGTAACACAAACACAGTATCACTAAAGATAAACAGGTTAGGGCGTAATCGCCCAATATAGACCACATATAATCCGATTTAGTTGTCACATGTCACACATAGACTATACGCCATTGTAAGATAATATTCCACGATTTTAGATCCTACTAACAGCTTCTCTTTTTTTTGTTATACTTAACGTGTCACATTAATACATATACACAGCTAACCAACTAGGATTTACACCAACATTTTATACTTGCAGTTGGAGAAAATTTACATGAGGCTGTAAATTGCTGTCTGCGTTACTTCTGAAGCTATTTTCAACACTTAACGTCAGCATGTTTCATTTTAAATTTTGATTTATTTTTATACATCTTGTTTTCTTAAGGTAATATACAGCCTGGCGCGAGTATACATTGTCTACGTCTTCTACCAGAATTTTTACTCCAAAAGTACAATAATTTACTAACATTTGTATGCCAATCTAAGTATGCCTAAACTACATGTAATAAATTCCGCTTACACTTTATAAAAAAGAAAGAAAAATTAGTTAAAACAAATTATGGGTTTACATGCGAATTTATAACTGTCAGCAAAGATCTAAGCGTGATTACTTTTCTACTTTTAAGTATAATCAACATACTAATTAAAAAAACAATAAATACCTAAATTTCAGTAATGCTTTATATACCCATAGCAATCGTTTAAGTTGGTCTTGTAATAAATTCAAATTGATAAGTAAGTTCTGCTGTTAGGAGAAAAGGTCAATTCAAACCAGTCGTGCTAGTAGTATTTCTCGCGTACGCACCATACTGCAACAGTCACAAACCTTCACCATACACACGCCTTTACGCCCGTACGTATACAGGCACGCACACCTGCACGCACGTATGCAGTCACGGACGAATACAGACACATACACACTACTATTGTGCCAAATTTTAACATGATAGATCACGATGCATTGATTTTATAAGAATAATTTAAAAAAATAGTCTGTTGCGTTCCATAATAATCAGCAGTCTCTAAAAAAAATCACATTAAAAATTTTTGGGAATCTCTACTGTCTTTAGTATATATGTGTAGTATTTCTACAAAATTGAGGGGAGAAACATTTAAAAATAGTCGAAGTATGCCTACAAGGTATTTTAATAAATACACGAATGAATTTTTTTCACAAATCCTCATTCTCTCCCATCCATTGTAAGCTAAATCGGTCATATTAAAAAACTATATATATAACTACTTGAAAAGCATCAATTTGTATCACTCGAACTCTCTTCGGCTACTTCTCGTGGAGTGAGTAATAGTTAAAGTTTTCTCGACTAGTCTACCGACACATTTTAGTACGATGAATTGTTACATTTGGTTGTCCATGAGTGTAGGTTTTTAGCTACACTGTAACCCCACACACAATTTTGTAAGCTCGCAACACAGTATAGAGTTGCAAAATTTAATGCCCTTTTACGTAAGTATCCTTTGCAGAATCGTGTTAATCGTGTTGGGTTCAGATTCGTAGCTGTTTTCAGTTTTTATACTTAATGAGTTTTGTTTTGCAATATTGTATTTGTAGTTTTAAATCCACACATCCATACATTAAACACGCTTATTTGTTAATTATATGTTCCCCTTGTCTTTAATTAAAATGTTTGGATCTACACCTAGTGGTACCGTTATCCTCATTTTCTTTTCGGATTTTAATCCGTAACATATAATTCCATATTGAATCATTTTGCTTTCTTATGCTCGTGAAGAAATTGATTTGCAGTTTTTAACGGACTTACACGTCTTTAGAAAACGATGTAGGCCATTTTAGATGTGTATGCATGCGTGTGTGTGTGACTGCGCATTTGTGCGTGTTTCGTAAACAATCAAGTGTACGGACGTATTGTTTATGATACTGCAAAGCGTATCATCTAAACTACGTCGTTATATTAGCGGTTTCAATTTCCCCACAACTTTAATAAGAAGCCCATGAGTTTTTGCAATCAACTAATACGCATTGCAATACTAACTATTTACAAATAAAAACCAGCACAAATCATTTTTATTACCTTACAAAATACACGCGCGCGAGCGATCACCCCTTGGGTACAGATCTTTATCAAACGTCTTTTGTGTGTACCCTAGTAGTCTTTGCTTTATATCCATCTTGCGCAACATCATCGTATTTTTGGCGCTAAAACCACAATCAACTTATCCCAAAAAACCTTTCCGCTGCGTGTTTTTGCCGATAAAAACGCAGCCATCTTGAATTTCTTTAGAAAGATCCTCACAAATCTTCGAAAAGCCTTAATTCACATTCAAATTCACTCCATATACTGTCCAGATCTATATTCAACTTTGTTATGAAAGGTTTACACACGCGCGATTTTTCCTTTCGCACAATTTAGCAGATTCTAACACCATTTTTCTTTGAGCATGCATCCAATTTTTCTATTGCGCAATGTTACGACATTTACGCAAACAGAAATATACGTACATATTCTTCTTTACATTTTAATATAACGTCAACACATCTTAAATTCATTCATTCATACATTTACAACAATTTTAATAACGAAGTTTGCAAGAAGCAGAGTTTTTGTTTATTTTGTTTGTTGCAGTGTGTGGATGGCTTAAGTGTCTTCCTACAGTAGATGTTAACTGCTTGTCAAACTCACGCTCATTTACCATCCAAAATACGTTATACGCACAGAAGAGTGCATACACCCAGTGTACATAATAATCTCGCAGTGTGTGCGTGTGTGCGTGTATGCGCATGTGCGTGTGTGCGTGTGTGCGTGTGTGAGTCTGTGCGTGTGTGCATGTGGGCGTATGTACGTTTATGAATGTATGTGTGTGTGATTAATGCTTCTCAAACTTATGCTCATTTACCATCCAAAATACGATCTACGCACAACAAAAGATTTCATATACCCAGTGCGTCAAATATTCTTACAGTGTGTGCGTGTGTACGTGTGTACGTGTGTGCGTGTGTGCTTGTGTGCATGTGTACGTGTATGCATGTGTGCATGTGTGAGTATGTGCGTGCGCCTGTGCGTGGTGGTGTGCGCATCCGTGCGTGTGTGTGTCTTAAATTGATAGTTATCTTACTCCTATTTAATATGAAGATTGCATTAAGAAGGATTTTCGTTTATTTTGTTTGTTGCGGTGTGTGGACGGCTTAAGAGTCTTCCTACAGCAGATGGTAACTGCTTGTCAAACCTATGCCCATTTAGCATCCAAAATACCTTATACGCACAGCAGTAGACTGCATATACCCAGAGCGTAAAATAATCTCACTGTGTGTGCGTGTATGCATGTATGCGTGTACCTGTTTGCGGGTATGTGAATGTCAGCGTGTGTGCGTGTGTACGTGCGTATTTAGGTGTATGCGTGTTTGCTTGTGTGCGTTACGCAT
Source organism: Vesta saturnalis (assembly GCA_036346205.1). NCBI lineage: Eukaryota > Metazoa > Arthropoda > Insecta > Coleoptera > Lampyridae > Vesta > Vesta saturnalis. The sequence goes on from JARFJB010002021.1 coordinate 6,176,187, forward strand.
GTGTGCGTGTGAGCGTGTGTGCGTGTGTGCGTGTCTGCGTGTGTGCGTTTGTGCGTGCGTATGTAAGTATGTACGTGTGCGCATGTATGCGTTTGTGGTAACTGCTTGTCAAAAACACGCTCATTTACCATCCAAAATACGTAATACACACAACAGAAGACTGCTTATATCCAGTGTGTCAATAATCTTACAGTGTGTGTGTGTGTGTGTGCGTGTGTACGTGTGTGCGTGTGTGCGTGTGTGCGTGTGTGCGTGTGTGCGTGTGTGCGTGTGTGCGTGTGTGCGTGTGTGCGTGTGTGCGTGTGTGCTGTGTGCGTGTGTGTGTGTGCGTGTGTGTGCGTGTGTGTGTGCGTGTGTGTGCGTGTCGTGCTGTGCTGTGCGTGTGTGCGTGTGTGCGTGTGTGCGTGTGTGCGTGTGTGCGTGTGTGGTGTGTGTGTGTGTGCGTGTGTGCGTGTGTGCTGTGTGCGTGTGTGCGTGTGTCGTGTGTGCGTGTGTGCGTGCGTGTGTGCGTGTGTCGTGTGTGCGGTGTGCGTGTGTGCGTGTGTGCGTGTGTGTGTGTGTGTGTCGTGTGTGTGTGTGCGTGTGTGCGTGTGTGCGTGTGTCGTGTGTGCGTGTGTGCGTGTGTGGTGTGTGCGTGTGTGCGTGTGTGCGTGTGTGTGTGCGTGTGTGCGTGTGTGTGTGTGTCGTGTGTGCGTGTGTGCGTGTGTGCGTGTGTGCGTGTCGTGTGTGCTGTGTGCGTGTGTGCGTGTGTGCGTGTGTGCGTGTGTGCTGTGTGCTGTGTGTGCGTGTGTCGTGTGTGCGTGTGCGTGTGTGCGTGTGTCGTGTGTGCGTGTGTGCGTGTGTGCGTGTGTGCGTGTGTGCGTGTGTGCGTGTGTGCTGTGCTGTGTGCGTGTGTGCGTGTGTGCTGTGTGTGTGTGCGTGTGTGCGTGTGTGCGTGTGTGCGTGTGCGTGTGCGTGTGTGCGTGTGTGCGTGTGTGCTGTGTGCGTGTGTGCGTGTGTGCGTGTGTGCGTGTGTGCGTGTGTGCGTGTGAGCGTGTGTGCTGTGTGCGTGTGCGTGTGTGCGTGTGTGCGTGTGCGTGTGCGTGTGTGCGTGTGTGCGTGTGTGCGTGTGTGCGTGTGTGCGTGTGCACGTGTGTGCGTGTGTGCGTGTGTGCGTGTGTGCGTGTGTGCGTGTGTGCGCGTGTGTTCGTGTTTGCGTGTGTGCGTTTGTGCGTGTGTGCGTACGTGCGTGCGTATGTAAGTGTCTGCATGTGGGCGTGTGTACGTGTGGGCATGTATGATTGTGTGATAACTGCTTGTCAAACTCACGCTCATTTCCCATCCCAAATACCTTCTACGCACAACACAAGACTGCATATACCCAGTGCGTCAATTAATCTTACAGTGTGTGCGTGCGCTCTTGTATGAGTGTGTGCGTATGCGTGTGTGCGCGTGTGTGTCTGCGTGTGTGCTTGTGTACGTGCGTGCGTGCGTATGTAAGTGTGTGCATGTGGACGTTTTTACGTGTGTTCATGTATGCGTCTGTGGGTGTGCGCATGCGCACGCGTGTGTGTGCGCGTGTAGTCGTGTGAGTGTGCTTGTATGTACGTGCGCGTGTATGTACCTTGAATTGAAAGTTACTTTACTTCTGTTTGGAATGAAGATTATGTGAAGTAAAATTTGTATTTATTTTGTTTGTTGCTGTGCATGGACGGCTTAAATATTTCCTACAGTAGATAATAACTGCTTGTCGTAAGATGCAATCAACTTGGTGTGGAAAGAGCGGTTAGGCGTGCTATCTACCACCACTAGCAGAACTGCTGTGTGAGAAACTGTTCTGACGCCTGAGGAGGGACTTGATAATCGAATCATTCTTGTGCAGTAATTTGGGTGTACGGTGGGCTTTTTGTTTATATTGAAAAGTTTTGTTTTTATTGATTGAGAATTTCTTAGAAGCTGTCATAATGTAAGTTTAGTTGTTTCGATTTGCCTCGTTGTAATGTTTTGATAGAATTTTGTTTTAGTTTGTGGTCTTTATAGGTATGTAGTTTTTGTATTTACTCTCTTATATATATTGGATTTAGGTTAGTTAAATTAGTTGTTCTTTTAGGTTAGGTTCATTTAGGTTAGGAATTCTGATTATGATACTGATTGAGGATAACATTCTACTAATTTTTGAATTGCCGAATTTAACTTATGCTAAAGAATTTAACGTTTTTACATTAATTTTTTTGTGGTGAATGTGTTAACTCTATATTTTTACTTTTGTATTAATCAGGTCGAAATCATGAGGCGGGCGCTGGGTTGGAAAGAGTCACGTGGGGTACGTCTAACGGGCCTCCCAGCGTCATTGGGCATTGCCCTTCGCGTTTGTGCGAATGTGTCGTAGGTGGTGGTTAGTATGGACTGTGTTATATTGGCGATAGTACAGCACAGTTGTATATGTGTAATTATGGTTATCCCTGTGATTCTGAGTGGAGTTTATTCACTCTCCACCACCCACCGTTAGTTATGGCTCCTGGGCGTGTGCTTGTGGGAGAGTGTTTTGCTGTGATTAAAACGAAAGTTATGCAGTATTAGGTGTAACGTTTCCACTAAATTCAGTACTTACGTTTTTGGCACAAGAGGGTAATTTGCATTGCACTATTTGTAAAAATTATTGGCATTTAAACACCTAAACAGAAATTTATGTTTCAGAATTAAACTACTTTGAATGTTAATTAATATTTATGACTAAAGGTCAGAGCTTATTTTAACCGAGAAATTTTTTAACAGTATTTATATTAACAAGTAGATTGGGTAACCTTATAGTATTACTACATCGAAGATTTTAAAAATAAATTCTACACTAACCTCAATTACAGTTACGTTTTGTTGATCCATTGATTCTTCAATAGTATTACTAACTATTAATAAAGCCTAATTCAAAATAGAAATAAAATACCTTACCAGAGTTGTCACAGCTAGTATCGATTACGAATTAGCAAATACCAGTATCAATACTCGATATCGGAGATAAATTTTGAGCTTGCTGAACGTACAATTCAGGATTATCCAATTATTAATATTTATCGAAGTTTTGCAATTTATGTTGAAAGTAAGTTACAATAACATGACGTTCATATATTGAAGAGCTAGCCTGGGAAAATAATAATAATTTCTATTATTTTATTTTATTTTACTAAATTATTATACAATTTCATATAAAGTAACATTATAATTTAGAGTCTATAGTTTTATTACAATTTGTCTCCCAACGTATCGGTATAGATTAGCCGTTACATCACAATTAATATTATCATTCAGTAGTTCATCACGTTTTGGCGCCAAAAGTGGTGGAGAAAGATTAAGAAACACTTTACGTCTTAATTTTTAAGACGAATCATTACCGTGGGCATGTGTGTGTGTGCGTTTGTGTCTGTAACCATGTAACCAATTTTAAAACTCTATATTAAGTTAGTTCTAAAATACCTCGGTTCTCTCAAACTTTGGTTAAAATTCCTTTCCAAATAAGGGTACTGAATAGAAGGCGCTGTAGTACATTTCGTGAATATCTCGTAAACTGCTAAGTTTCTTAAAAAAGAGAAAAAACTTTCTTAGTGCCATAAGAACTGAAAAAGTCCTTTAAATAACTTATAACTTATAACAATACTACAGGCGCTTTTTTCATGATAATTCAGCTATAGGTGAGTTTCTCTTATAAACTTTTTAACATGAACCTAAATAAGCGTTAAAAATTAATTTAAACAACTTATGTAAGTAATGGTGTCTAAACGGAAAACAAAATTGAATATGGCTTTGATTTTCATATTTCACTAAGAAGTTGAAACGTCAGGTTTTTATTAATATAATTTAAATAGACGACGTTTAAGAAAGTTATGTGCCGGCCTGATCAGACCTTTTCGCTTTGGTATTTAAAAAGACGTGATAATTATTCAGTTTGCGTACGCATCTATGTTCTCTCAAACTTACTTTCCTTAGCCATCGGCATGTCTATTACACACTACTGTTGGTGTCGAAATGCAGCCATTGGAACCACATGCTTACTTGTTTTTAGTTTACCAAATCATTTAAATATACGATATATTCATTGTCTAAAAATGTGTGCTGTGTCAACCTTCGTTACAATTAGATTTAGTTCTATAAAATAGATTTATACCTTTCTTCTTGTACAATATAAATTAGGTTCTGATTGCTTCTCATTTTCCTCTAAACATTATCATACTTTCCGTGTAGTGTGTTATTTTTCTCAATTTTACCGCTCTAAGCTATAACGCGAGCGTCAATGTTAATCCTTTTTCTCTGAACTTTTAGCTTGCCCTTTTTGCAATTACAATTAAAATTGCGGGTTTAAGAGGTGGTTTTTTGATATCTTGTTTAGTGGAAATGGTAGTTTCTAAAACAAATATAAACATATAGAAAGTTATTAACGTTAAGTATCTCTAACGTGGAAATAAGTTAATAAGTCGGTTAACTAAATGTTTACGATTACCACTTCACTAGAGTTCACTTTATACAATAAGTATGCAAATTCTCCTAACAACATGCTTACGACTATGGATACTGCACCAAAGCACGTTATATTTGCTTTCCGAGTTATGATAGAGGTTTTAGGTGCAGTTAGAAAGTTCGAGTAGCAATACGTTGCACTTACGTATAGAACATCCTTGCATTATGCGATAAGGACTCAAGAGGTTGCTATAGTTCAGATTGGGTATTATTGCCAATTAATCCGAGGTAGCTACGTGTGCAATTCAGTTCTGAAATCGAATTACTACTCAAAGCAGCCGCAAAAAGCCTCACTGGTTCTGTTCTAACACGGTTTACACCCTCTTGTAATACTAATAAAATTAAACCGCGTTATTTTATCCTTAAATTCCTTTTCCTTAAATCGAGTTTCTTAATACGAAGCGTGCATTAAATACTTAAAACCATATTTCAATTCAATTTATCTATAACGTGAATGTGAAACCTTTTTTTTTTATAATAAAGATTAGTTTACTTTATGTAGACCAGGAAAAAAACTTTGAGAAATTCTGAAAGTAACTTAAACTCTGTCAACTCCACCTCTAGTTTACTCTGTTGCTAACTTTTCGTATTGAGTTTCGAAAGAATTACCATATTTATCGGTATAAATGCACATGAGAAACGATTTGAACATTTTTAAAAACTGGAGAATTGTAGTTAGATTTAAAATTTTGTATTCTCATATTTGCTAAAAGTTTTTAACTTTGTTGTAGTAACGAAGTTTAATACAATGTGATAGGGTTTATGTGGCTATAAAATTTCAACGATTCCATTTAAGCTTAATTGAACGTTTTGTCTGTACAATTATTGAGTTTTTGTTAATTAAGTATCTTGAAGTGAGTTTTAAAAGTGGATATCGGAATTTTTTTAGGTCTGTTTCCTTACCATCAGAAACTATGTACTCATTACATTTGCATTTTTCACTTAATCTAGAATAATTTTTAAATTAGGTGGAAGATCCTCTCTTAACAAAAATTACGTATAAAATAGGGACGTTCTCGTAGATACATTGATTTGTCTTTTTAACATAAACTCTGTTTTATTAATTTTATTATTGCAAACACTGACAGGCTTAAGTTACTCAACTATTTTGGGTTGTAAGTAAGGTAAGACAATAAGTGTATTAAACCATCGTGTGTATTTGTTAATGTAAAGAAGGGTAACAAAAGTATAAAAGTACCCACCCACAACCTTCGCCATGTGGAAACAGCTGTGATAAGATAACTAGATTAAAGGCCTGTTAGTGATTACAAATAGCAGACAGCGTAGAAAGCAATATCCACCATTTGTTACGTATTTTGATTCATTTTGCCACAGTTCTTGATGTAAACCGAAGATTGGCTGTAGACTTTGTAGTCCTTACTGTCTTTTACTACATTGACAAATGCAGAAAGATGGTTTGATACATTTATTAACCTGTCGTGCCTACAATCCTAAATAATAACAGACTAAAATTGTATTTAAATGTAATACGACAACTCTCGCCAACAAAACTCACTAGGATCTATACATTTAGACCGTAGATACGAACAAAAGACTTGAATTCAATCTTATATGAAGTTTTTGAGGTATTGCGTACAAAAGACTCATTAGGCACACGCGCACACACGTACACCACACACGCGCGCGGACACACGCGCACACACATATACGCACAAAGATGGTTTGATAAATTTATTAAAAAGCCGTGCCTACAATCCTAAGTAATAACAGACTAGAGTTTTATTCTAATAAAACAACTTACGCCCACCGAACCCACTTAGATCTACACACTTAGGACGTAGATACGTATAAAATATTTGAATTTA
>JARFJB010002021.1:6890000-6945000 GCA_036346205.1 Vesta saturnalis
CCGAGTTTGTTGACAATTTTAAACATTAAAACAGGTTATTAGGTTCAACGGATATAACCTGTATGATTATAATCCAACCTAAAATAGTTATCTTCAATTAAATAACAACATGAAAAATTTTGGAGCTCACATCAGCACGATTTGCAACTAATACAATCTGAATTTATCTTCGTACATGTGTTACAGTATAGTAATGAGTTATTAATTAATCAAGAACACCTACGCTAATTTCTTTGATTATTATTCCACGCCTCTAAAACAAAGAAAATAAAAATTAGTGTACTTGGTATTCCGTAAGGTTACCGAAAGTCTAGAAACGGGGTATGAAGGCGAAACTATACAATCCTCGCCTTAGGATTGAAAATGGAAAAATAGTACAAAAGAAAGCATGACAGAAGGATTTTAGTAATTTTAATACTAAATTTTCAGTATAAACCCGACATTAATTTGCAAGAAAAATAAAAATATTTCCTTCCTTTCACTATATTTCTAATTAGTAGATATTAAACATAATTATTAAAACTTTTATCCTTGTCACATCCTTTTACCATCAACAGCAATATTATACAATCAATATTCACATTGACGCAAGCTAGTACTTTCACATATTAAGTAATTAAGTACCCCTGCATTAAATGCTAACAGCATAAAATGTTTATAAATGTTTGTAAGGCTCATTTGCTGAATAACCTCAACATATTAATATTTATAAAAGGAAATTATTTAGAAAGTTTTTCAAATGTACCAGAATAATTAATTTTTTTTTTGTATGCAAGTTTATATTTCTAAATATATACACCCAGATAATAAACGAGATGCAATAAAGAAAACAATAATTTAGGCTAACGAAATTAAATTATATTAAATGTAATGAAAACGACCACAGCTATAATTATTTAAATTTATCTTAATAAACAATTTACTCGCGTTCTTACTGTTTCTTGATCGTTTAATTTTTGGTTGTTATAAAGTTTTAGATTATAATTTATCTACCTATGCATAAATGCAATTAAGTAATTAATGATAATTTATGGAGTATACATTAGGTGTAGCCTTCAACTGTAGGGGTTGTGTTTTAATTATTTTTAGGAAAACCAATTCAATACATTCGAAATGATGTTTTTAAAGTAAAACGTTAGCGTTGAATAATTCAATGTGTACCACATTAATAATTTACATATATTTAAAAATATTATTTATAGAAATAACATTTTCATATTTTAAAACTAGATATTATTAGAAGCAAAGTTGTTAAGTGGAACTTTTCCAATTGAAATCTTAAAACCCTCCAAAACGTTGATTAGAGATTTAAAGGACTAGGCACTTTCCTTGAGCAACAATAATTACTTTAATGATACAGATTGCAAATGTGAAAAGACGACGATTACTTGCATCTGCCATGACGATGTGGTTTTCCTATCAGAGAGTGCAAACATTTTAATTGATGGGACTAGTGATGTTCTGAATTCCGTAATATGATCGTATGGGCTCATAGTAGCAGTAGGGCACCATGCGCCATCTTGGATTTTCTGGGGAAAACCCACCTTTCACTTTTTATACACACACGTGGGAGACCGTATTTTCCACCCCTATGGTTTCTTTTCGGAGGCCTTTTTCAACCCCTAATTATGGCCACCCACGTGTGGGACCGTATTTTCCACCCTATGGTTTCTTTTCGAAGGCCCTTTTCATCCCTAATTATTTTTTGTTTTTTACTCGCCCACGTGTAGGACATGTTTTTTCACCCCTATTTTATGGCCGTCCGCGTGTGAGCTGGTATTTTCTACCCCTATGGTTTCTTTTCGAGGGTCAACTCTTGATGGAATTTTGAACCCTAATTAGAGCCTTTTTGACAACAATTCTTTGTACTTGCTCGCGTGAGGGGCAGATGTAGGGGTTGGTCTTGGAGCTGTCTTAGGGTTATTTTTTATGGTCATCTAATTAAGGTCCTTTTGGTTGTATTAAGAGCAGGACCCCTGGAGGTTAGGTAAATGCACACGCATACAATGTAAAAAATTGCATAATTACCCTAATAAGATATTATTATTAAAATTATCGATCCTATTGTTTTAAAATGGTCATATGCTATTGGGTACGTTCGGATGATCTTTTACCTATACGAGAAATTTATTTATACGTTGTATTTCTAATAAGGAGGTTCTTGTAAGACACGTGTAGGGCTTCGCAACTTGTTCTCGGGTCTTCGCCCCCTGGCTGGAGATGGTATGGGAACCCTAACCTTCTTGAACAGTGATTCGTCGCTATCATCATCATGGTTTTGAGACTCGTCCTTCTCCTCTACCTCATCGCTCTTCTTCCTCCTCTTCTGTGAATCATTACCATTACCTTGGATGTGAGATACATTCAGCTCATCCACGTCATCGTTTCCATCATTATCTTCAACGGTTATGTTGTACTAGTTTATTAACAAGTCAGTAAAATCTCTAATGTCCGCTGATGTTGGCTCATAAGCAGGAGAATACATCTTAATAATGCTCACTCGATGACAGTTACACTTTGAAGAGCTGCTGCATTTGTATGTCTTCGCGTGTGTGTGTGTGTGTGTGTGTGTGCGCGTGTGTGTGTGCGTGCGCGCGTGTGTGCATGCGTGCGTGCGTGTGCGTGTGTGTGTGTGTGAGAGAGAGAGAGAGAAAGAGCCTAAAGAGAGAGAGTGAGAGAGAGAAACAAGATAGAGCCAGAGAGAGGTATGCATTATCAACTTCTATTATAGAAAATGCTCATTAATCTATACGCCACTAGATGGCACTAAAATCAAGTTTAACTCAAAGGGGCCAGGGCGCAGCCCTGATACAAGTCCTGTCTTACAAGGCTAGGGTCTCCTTATTAGAATACAGTTTTGTATGACGGGGTGAAGGCCTACAGCTGTAAGATTAAGTTAGAACCACATACAATTGCACCAAGGAGGCCACGATAGGGACTAAGCTCTACACTTGTCTTATAAGGTTAGGGTTCCCATACCATCTCCAGCCAGGGGCGAAGGCCCGAGAACAAGTTGCGAAGCCCTACACGTGTCTTACACGAACCTCCTTATCAGAAATACAATGTATAAATAAATTTCTCGTATAGGTAAAATATCATCCGAACGTACCCAATAGCATATGACCGGGTAGAATACACGCAACTTCAGAAAATGATAGATCTAATCAGTTTAACAGAAAAATGCTTCGTTTCCGAGATATCAAAGTTATAAAAAGAAGTTAATTTTTGAAATATCTCCAAAACGAAAAATCTATCTTATTCTTAATATAATAAAGAGGGACATAAAGTACATTGGTTTCAGCTTATTAATATTTTTTATTATGTACAGTGGCGTAGAACGCAAGGGGTAGTGCAACCTTTTAGTCCCTAATTTCTACGCCAACACGGGTGTTACTAAAACATGATTTCTCATTCAAATTTGATACTTCCAAGCCATAAATCTTTATACAATATTTAAATATTCACATACTCCTGAACGCTTCACGGAACAAAATTCTTGTGCAAACCTACGAGAATACTTTATCAAACATACGGCCTACGCAAAACACCATTGTATACAACCAGTGTGTCAAAATAATCTCCCGCCATTAGGTTTATCGAGGTTTGGTAGATCATTTAATTCTGGTGGATGAGCTTCAAAAAGCTTCAAAACAGAAAATTAAAGAACTTATTTAATTATCATCTTATAATGATGATGTGGTCGAATGCACCAGGTATAATACTAAGGTGGTTTAAAAAATTTAATAAATGAATGTGTGTAAAAATGTTCTCATAACAAATCGTTAAGACTAACTCGAGATACAAACCATTCACCACAAATAATGCTAGCCGAGTCAATTTATTTAAATAAACATAGCAGTATTTGTTATAATAAAGTTATGAGGGCACATCGTGCTGAAGTTTTAATAAAAATCATAGCAATCTTCTAATGCATATGATCGTAATTTCTTTTATATTACAAAATTATAATTAATCAAATAAACATAAAAAAATAGCACCAAACGTGGGACAATTTTAGTATATTGTAGTAAATAATCAAAAATAAACATTACAATATATATATATATATATATATATATATAGTGTGTGTGTGTGTGTGTCGTGTGTGCGTGTGTGCGTGTGTGAGTGTGTGCGTGTGTGCGTGTGTGCGTGTGTGCGTGTGTGCGTGTGTGCGTGTGTGCGTGTGTGCGTGTGTGCGTGTGTGCGTGTGTGCGTGTGTGCGTGTGCGCGCGTGCGTGCGTGCGTGCATGCGTGCGTGCGTGTGTGTGTGTGTGCATAAGTTATAGCTTCATCGTGGTTAGGTGGTATTTTATTGCGCATGTTGCTCCTAACCTCTTCACGCACTATTGGTATCCATTCCTGTTTCACCTTTACACTAGTTTGGCTTATCTGCCAGTGCGAGTTTTCGTCGAGTTGCATTTTCGTACTTTGTGAAAATTTTTATTTTATCCCACTGAATTTGATGGTCTTCGTTCGGCGACTCTTAACCTTTCTGAAAAATTTTATGTATGATCAAGGACAAATGGTGTTGAAATTTACTTAATTTTGCTAAAGAAAACGTCGCGCACATGTGGTACTTTTATAAAATGTTCAATCTAGTTTTGAATGTTATGTGAAATAAACTCCTCTGTGATAGGATGATTTGGTTTTAGTTGGCTAGAGATTGAGGACGTTTAACAAGATGGATGACTAGATGTACATACGGGAAAGAATGACCGGGTGTAAAACTTTGAGATATTGAAAGACATTAAGATTTAGTTAGCGAGCCCTTAGGGAGAAGGCGATCGCGCGCATTTATTGTGAAATCATAACCACCTTTGCTACTTTTTATGTCGTAAGCAATTAGTGTCGTAGTATACATAGTTTTACTGAAAAATTGTTGGAGATGAAATATTTAAGAAAGTTTGCAAGTAGAGTAACATATGTAAGTTGAAAACTGTTATTAAACTTTTCCAAATTTTATGTAAAGCATTTAAACAGATTTGTGATTAACAGTAATTGTTATGTTAGGAAAAGTTTTGTGTATAAAGCTCGCGCAATATAAAAGAAACTTTTAAGATGATCCTTTATATAACTAAAGGTGCATTGTAATTGAAGTAGACAGATTTGGATATTATAGGTAAATATGTATGCGGCATTAAATCGATTGTTTATAGACAATTAGGAATTTGGTCAGCAGGTGTAATTAAAATATCCTGACACAAACACTTACGAGTCCAGTCAGTAAATCAAATTGCCCAATTTTTATACATTTGAATTAGCGTATAGTGTGACCTGTGGCATGAGTGTATCTGCTCAGGATTAACTAAAGAAAAGGACATTACATATTAGATCTTAGATATTTGTTGTGTAGTGAAAGATCCCTTGACCTATAAAGGTATGAGTGTTATTATTGAAAATTTTAATTAGGCTTTACCGACAATCCATTCTCACTACTATTGATGGGAAGCAATAGGGACTTTATTTAATAGGAATTGATAGTTTTTTTGTAAATGTTGTTTCACTGGAGCAGCTCATATATGTATATATTTTGCAGATTTGAATGATAGAGTTCGATTAGTTAACTTGTTATTTTGTCTAAATTGTGATGGACCTCTCCTACAGTTTCATTGTGAGACTTTATTAAAGTAATGGTTCAATCGATAGTGTTAAAGAGAACCAAAGTTACATTATTAAATTTATTGCTTTTCCTTCTGTGCGTAAAGTTACCTAAAAGATTGCACAGTTTAAAAATAATAAAGCCTTTGACATTTTGGCTAAATTATTATTTATTTTAAGTCAGATCGATCGCAAAATTTAATTGCTTTCATTAAAATCATTATACAACAGTATACAATATTAGTTTTTTTATTGCACTGACTCTCTATTACAATATTGGTCACAATTAGAAAAAAATAAAAGTTCAGATTTGAATCACAGCGATTCATACTCGCAAACGATTAAATGTATTTTGATGATATAAAATTGCTAACAGTATTGGATAGAAGTTGTTTTTTTCAAATTGGATACGAGCGTAAACTTTAAAGTGTCTATATACCGTCTTACTACTTCTTAGATTTCATGAATATACAGGGCGTGATCAATCAGTTTGCGGTAGCATATATCTTTTATTAAGTTTTGGATTATTTATTTTTAATATTGATCGAACTTAAATATTTTCAAAATTGAATTAACGTGTATGTATTCGTTGTATTGGATTAAGATAAATTTATTAAGACTACTAAGATAAAATTTGACGGGTTGTTTTAAAGTGAAAGGGTGTTGAACGAGTTTTGAATAAATATGTAAATGGCACATGTTATATGGGGACATGGGAAAAAACACTACATGAATTTTTAGCTTTTATAAATGTTAATCAACCAAGCACTCAGTTTACCATAGAGAAGGAAACTGATGAAAGTTTGCCGTTTCAAGACATACAAATATCTAAAACTAATAATGACTTATTAACCGAAAACCGATAGACGCCGATCGATACCTTTACAAATTGTCAAACCAAATTTGTGAAATTTAACATATGAAGTTAAGATTATAGACCTCATTAAACGTACATATCGTAACATAATTATTAACCAAAAACTATTTCTGTGTTACATTTTTGGTGGGTACAAGCCTTTATTTGTGAATGTTTTTTTTTCAAATTACAGTTTTTTACAACTTTATACTTACATCATTACTTGATTAAAGTTTGCTAAACTTATTCTTGGATTATGACATTTTTCATTGTTAGCCTTCGTCCGTTAGAGGGTGTTCTGTATTGCCATCTTCAAGACAGTTCAGTAATTTACTAAAAGTTGAACTATTCTTCGTTAAAATAGAATAGATTCCATAAATTTCCAATTTTTACGTTTCATAAATTTGTTTTGACATCTTAAACAATTCTTAAATATATTAAGATTTACTGAGGACGATAACAGTAATTGTTATCGAAACATATACATTTATATAAAGATAAATAAAAAATACACGATTTAATACCTAAAAGTTAAGTATTTTAATTATGTGTGGTAATAGTGAAAGCTTTCATTTTCAAATGTCACGTGTAGTTTAATTTCTAAATACCGGACTTTTAATTTTTAATTAAGAACTCATTAATAAAATTTGATTAACTATCAAAACGTGTTAAAATATCATCAACATAACGAAGCTAAAATTCAACCTTATCAAAAACATTTAATTCAAAAAGTTAATTTTCTAAATTATCCATAAGGATATTGGCTAAAATTAACGAAATTACAACGCCCATAAGTAACATATACAGATAGCTGCATACAGATTATTAGTGCATGGAGCAATGTCAATACCATCGAACCAAAAAAATTTCAATCACAAAATACCAATTATAAAACAAATAGCACAAGCAAATGGTTACATTTCAAATATAATGGAAGCTATGGCTAAAAATCAGTAGTACAAATTATCTATCAAAAACATTTACCCAGTCAACATAGAACTGTGAGAAAATAAATACATATCAAGTTCATATTTTGGAAAAATATCAGAAAAAGTAGCTCATGTATTACAAAAGAACAAGAAGTACAAAAAGTAGCTTTCAAAACTAATACCAATGTTTTTAAATGTTTAGTTAATGCCAAATGCTCAACTAACGTCATTTCGAAGTCGGGTATTTATAAATTGAACTATAATTCTCTTAACTACTTACTTAACCTTCACGTCATTCCCTTGCGAGGTAGGCAAAACAATCCCTGTCTCTTATTTATTTTTCATTCACAAACTTTCTCCATGCTTTCCTATATCCGCATACCTCCCTAGCTTCCGCAAGATTCATACATAGTCCTGACATGCCCTTTTGTTTTTAAAACTCCTTATCTTTCTTTCCTTTATCATAGATTCTACTACATTCAGCCAAGTTTTACGCGGCCTACCAGGGCCGGCCTTTCCCCTAACCTCACCCACATATATTTTTTCGTTAATCTTGCGTTGTTCATTCTCTCAATGTGATCAAACCAACGTAATGTACAACTTTTATATCTATCCATCATCGTCTTTCCCTCACCACACTCCGTCATTATGCATTCATTTTTTATCTTGTCCCTTCTCGTTTTACCACATGCGCTTCTCAGGAATCTCATACCCACGGCATTTATTTTTGTTTCGTGCTTTTTTTGACATACCCATGTCTCACTTCCATACAGTACTGACGGGACGAATACGCCATTATAGATTGCTCGTTTCGCAGCTAGGCTCATGCTTTCATTTCTCATTATCGTCCACATACTTTCAATCACTTTCCTTCCAGCATTTACCCATTATCCAATCTCGCTCTCAATTGTACCATCTGCGGTAAACATTCCACCGAGATATACCATTTCGTCCACTTACTCCACAGTTTCATCTTGCAGAGTAAATACTCTACTCTCCTTTCCACCTTCCCGATTGAATACCACAATCTTAGTTTTGTTGACGTTTACCTTTAGGTCCATGCTCTCACAGACTGTATTAAACTTCCTCAGAGCGGTTTGCAGCTCATCTGCACTGTCACTTAATAAGACTGTGCCATCTGCATACACCAGAAGTCGTAAATTTACGTCACCAACCATTACACCATTTGTATCGGTACATGCTTGTCTAAGACATTTATCCATGTATACATTAAACAACCACGGTGACATCACACAGCCTTGTCGCACGCCTTGCTCAATCTTAAAGTATTCACTCACACCTCCTCTCACCCTAACACATGCCCGACTACCGTTGTATACTGCCCTTATTCCATTTATTAGACCTTTATTTACGCCATATTCATTTAATACTTCCCACAGCTTCTCCCTATTCACTCTGTCATATGCTTTCTCCAGATCTACAAACGCACAGTACAACTTCCTTTTTACCTTTAAACACTTTTCGATCACCTGCTGGAGAGCAACTATCTGATCGACACATCCTCTCCCTGGCATGAAGCCACCTTGCATACCCCAAATCTTAGTTTGTGTAGTTTCTCGTACTCTATCAATCAGTATTCTTCAAAATACTTTACCAGGCACGCTGAGCAAGCTTATTCCTCTGTAGTTCTTACAATCACACTCTTGTTCCCCTTACTCTTATACAATTGTACAAAGATCGCGCTCTGCCAATCACTAGGCACTTTTCCATACATAATGCATACATTGAATAATTCACACAATCTTAGTATAAGCTTTGCACCACCATACTTGAGCATTTTACCAGTGATTTCATCTACGCCTGCTCCCTTGCCGTTTTTTAACCTTCCTACCGTTTGCTCTACCTCATTTATTCCAATATCCTTCTCAGTTTCATTCATCATTTCTTCTATATTCTGCTTATTTAACACATCAGTCTTACTCTGCTCACTACTGTACAGCTTTCCGAAATATTCTTTCCAGCATTTCCTCAGTTCACAATCGTGCCATACTATTTCGTTTCTAGCATTAATCACTCCTGCAGCGTTCTGTTTTGGCGCACGTTTTGTATTTTTGACCCATTTCCATAAGAGTTTTTTGTTTCGCTCAAAATAATTCTGCATTTTCTCTCCTTCCATCACTTCCTCTTTACTTATTCTCACTGCCTCCTTCGCTTCTTTATTTCTTAATCTGTACACCTCATACAATCGCTTCTTCTCAGTCTCATTTTTTGCAGTAATCATTGCCATGTACGCATCTGTTTTCTTACATACTGCCTTTTTCACCTACTCATTCCACCAATTTTTATTTTATTTTTATTTGTTCGTTACACACTGTTTCAGTCACATTCAACTCTTTACTTACAGCATCTACGTATTTCATTCTCGCACCATTATCCTCTAGTTTGTCAACCCTAATTCTGGATGTTCGCACTACGTTTGCTTTCCTTCTCCAGACCCACTTTTGCCCTAAACATACTCTCGATACAACCAGAAAGTGGTCCGATCCACAGTCCGCTCCGCGCATTACTTTTGTGTCTTTCACTAGGTTTCTAAGCCGTTCACCATACACTATCAAGTCTATCACACTTTTAGGTTCACCTCTTTGCCATGTATACATATGCAAATTTCTATGTTTAAACCACGTATTGGAAACAATCAGGCTTCTCTTCACACAGATGTTCAGCAGGTGTTCGCCGTTCTCATTGACTCTGTGGTCTCCGAACTTTCCTAGAACGCGTTCACTATGTTCTCTAAGTACACCCACCCATCCGTTCATATCCCCCACTATAATCATTCTTTCGTTTGGCTTACATCCGTTCAACACGTTCTCTACTTCATTCCAGAAGTTCTCACACGCCTGGTCTCTTTCTCCATTCACCGGTGCATAGCATGCAATAAGAAAAATTCTTCGAAACTCCACTTTCATTCTAACCCATATTACCCGAGGAGATACCAATTCGTACTGTTTAACACATCTTTTTGCTCTTTCACTTATGATCACCCCAACTCCTTTTGCGCCATGTACTTCCGTCTCAACTCCTGACCATAGTGCCAGGCTACCATCCTCCATCTCCACAGCATCCTTTCCTTTGCGTTTTGTCTCCAATACACACAGAATATCAAGGTGTCTTTCTTTCATACATTACATTCGCAATTTCAAATTCTTTACCATGCATACCTCTAACATTCCACGTACCGACTCGCAATTTATTCCTTGCACAGTCGTCAGCAACGGGGCCTGTCTGTTTCGACCTTGACCGCCCCTTGTAGCCAGGTCGATCCGAGGCAGTTTTATTGTTTTCTTGAGTAATACCATAGCGATCAGACCGGTTACTGGCCAAATCGGGCCCCGGATGATGTAGCATTCCCTACTAACGGCATCGTCCTACTACCGGACAGTTATTTGTCTACAGTCACGACATAATAGATAGATATAGATAATAGATCGTATACTTACTGTATGAATCTCAAAATGTACATGTACATTTTTTTTCTTACCTACCCTTCAATCACACGATGCGTTTAACCATACTGCTCTATGCGCGATTCCTGGTTCCACGCCCCCCACCGGACTTTCTGGTATTTAGTAGCGACCAAATGATTCAATTATTATTTTTTTATTTTTTTTTTTTTTTTTTAGTTTTTCGAGTTATAGTTATTTCAATGTCCTTTAATATTTATTTGTCAAATCAGTTTTATTATTGTCGCGAGCCGTGACCACTTAAATAAATATTTTATTACTTCTCTATGATTAGTTCTCTTTATATTGAAACAACAATTAGGAACTTTGGTATTAGATACAACGAACACATTAGATGTTACATATACACACATGGACAAATCAAATAATCACCTTATGACTTCACAAAATAATACTAAATTTTTACATTCTTGTAATAAAGAGACAAATTAGATATTTCAGTAGCATTCGAAATTTATAAACATAAAGTACATTTGATGAACGAACAGGTTGATTTACAGTCTCGCCTTTAACAGACATTTTAAACATGGAATGATAACTTACATCAAGTTTGCTGTTTTACTTTAACGATTCGCTGCCATAAATAACTACTTATTATCTTACTTATATATTTTCCCTTAATAATAATACATGTATTGAAACGCTTTGATAAATAAATATTTATATAAAACATTATGGAATTACATTTAAAAAAGTAGTGATAAAAAATTTATAATTACTAATTTCTAATTCTCATCCTTCAACCCAAGTTTCTTTGTTTGTATTAGATAAAAAATTGCAGTCAAGTTTACAATCTCGACGATGCCCAACACACGTAAATGAGCATGTATAACAAAATCGTTAACCGTTAACCAAGACTGCTCTCAGATACCTTATTCTCTTGACTTTTGAACTTTAAGGTATAAATAACGATCGTGCCATGACCTTGGAACTAATAACCCTCACTTAAACGTTCGCTATTAACTACAATTAAGTTTCAATACATTAAGATCTAATTTTGTTCTAATTGGCACTTTTTCGTAAAATATTGACGAAGCTCTTTTAGATAGTTATTCACACAATGTTGTTCATGATCTCTTTAGTGAGCTTTTCGTACTTAGGAATGTAATGTTTGGCGTTTAGATAATTGTTAAAGTTAAGAATTTGCAGTGGATTTAGCTAGTGGATTTGTATCTCCGTTTAAATGTAGTATTAGCAAGATGTGTTGTTCTTAAGAGTTTTAACTGAACTATTATCTACAACTAGGGCATTTTGGAAGTAGCTGTAAAGTTGGATGCAATTAAAATTCTAATAGATATAGGTTATCTTCACTTAGTTATTTAACAAGGTGATAAAATAAATACTGCATTTGCGCGCTCCTGCAAAACTTCAGTTTGTAACTTACGATTTATACTCTGTTCATCTCATTTTGCATTAAAGCAAGCCATAATTTTTTTTTTCGTAGTGGCATTCTCATTTGTCAAAGTGACAAGAAGTCAATTTGGCGCAGTTCTGTCAAAACTAATCGTGCTGTGTTGCCCATTTAAGTAACACATGTGATAATCAAGTCTTATATTGAATTAATAATAATTTTTTTTTATGATTGTGGACCTGAACAGGCTAAATTTTACCTATCGTGCTAAAGCGCTCAGGAACACTTAGGATGGATAGAGGGATAATTAATTGCCAATAGATGCCTATGAATAGCTACCCTAAATTTTCTCATATCATAACTGAGAGGAAAACAGGAACTAGGGAGATCATTCCAGAGTTTAGAAGCCGTGTAGAAAAATGTGAAATGCGCCCGTTTGGTGCGACAAGTGGAGATTTGTACTGCATACTGATGATGTGAATGAGCGAACCGAGTGTTTCTCGCAAAGATATCCCGAGATGGTATCAAAGAATATAATTCAGCAGCACAATAGCCGTTGTAATAACGATAATACAAAGAAAGAACTGAAACCATCCTGCTATGCTCAAGGGACTGTATGTTAGAAGTTAAGGACGGGTCATTTATAAGCCTAATCGCTCTCTATTGAATACGATGAATGATATCGAAAGCGTATTGGAAAAACACTAGCCTAGAGGTGAGAATTACATTCCAGATGAGGCCGAATTTGGGCCTTATACAGCAGAAGGAGTTGTCGAGAGGTAAAATACTGCTTAGATCTGTACAAAGAGCCTATTTTACGGGCAGCTGTTTTGGTAGCTGACAGAAGATGGTCAACCCATGAGAGATTTGAAGATACAGTCATACCCAACAGAGTAATAGAGTCTGAAAACTTAAGAACTGAGCCATTCATACTTACCACAGGAAATGATCGATCTTTTTTGGCGGACACAAGGCAACAGTGAGTTCTACTAGCATTAAATTTAACTATATTGTTGCTTCCCCATTCGAGAATACGTTGAATGACTTTGTTGATTGAGTTTGCCATTTCAGCTTTAATTTCTTGATTTGACATAGAAGGTGAATTATCACTATGAGTAGACTAAGATGATCTACAGTAAAGAGTGCTATCGTCAGCAAAGCATTTTTTTGGTGAGAACATGCCAAATGAGCACCTCAAAATAGTACAACGGGAAAAAGTAATGGAGAACTTATCGTAACGGTGTCGGATATACTTCAAGTACGTAACCACTTAAATCACTTTTCCGTGCGCACATTAAGTATGTATTTGGTGTTAGATTTCACAGGGAACGTTCCAAGATATAACGACAAAACCTCAAAATTTATGTCGACATATTGTGGTAAATGCGGAGTTTTGGGACTTCACCTTTCGGAAATTTGGCAATTTAATTCCAAAAATGAACTTTGTACAACCACAAACACAAACACAAACACAAACACAAACACAAACACAAACACAAACACCAACACAAACACAAACACAAACATCACATTAAAACATATTTCGATTTTGATGAGGCTCGAACGACGTTACTTAGAATTTTTAAATCAATGGGTTACAAACACAAACGTGTTAACGGTCATAAAATTTTTGTGTGAAATGAAACACGTCGTTCTAGGCCAAATTAAGTTTTCAGGAAAAGTTCAGACCAATTTGTCAGATTTGTATATCTAGACAAAACGTAGATTTATCAAAATGGTTATAATATCCATCGTTGGGTGCACAATTCTGAAATCAAATGTAACCCTTCCAAATTAAAAATGAAGGTAAAAGATATACGATTTTACACTCCAGGTGTAACTTAGGGTTTTTGGAAAACTGCGAGTATTTACTCGATTCGGGGAACGTGGATCGGGCTTATCGTAAAACTATGAATGGGGACCGGTTTCAAAATTTGGTGATTAAACAGATGATTTTTGCGCTGTCCAAGCTACATGGAAATTGTGTGGGATTATGGATAACGCACAGCTTCTAGTAAAGATGATTTTAAATAGGTCACTCAAGATTAAACTGTTTTCGTGCAAATAAAGTTCAAACAGCGTGAAAAACTATGTTGCAACGCTGCATTAGTTTTGATTTCAAACTATAACTAACAATTTTCAAAAGTCATGCTACGTAGTATTTTTTTGTTTTTTTATGCAAATAAGAGAGTATAACTTACTTTTTGAAATAGCTGGTATGAAACAACACTCGATCTTCCAACCTATTAAGTGTGTAACGTGCACAGCTGTTGAACACGTATGCAAAAAAAAAAGGAAATAGGAATAGGAAGGGGAGGGAAAAGGGCACCTCGACTAGCAGCTAGAGGGTACTTGGATGCGTGGGGAACATTGAGGTTAGAGAGAGAAAGGAAAGAAAGGTATATATGTAGAACGAAGGACAGAAATTTGAACGCGACGAGTTTTGAAACACAAAAAAAGAGCCCTTTCCTCATAACTCGAAACAGGAAAGGTAACTCACAATACGGAGAGAAGTAATTATACAATGAGATAGGTAGTTCGATAGGTTCCCTGTAAAAGAAAGGTTATAGATACACAAATTTTATATAGATAGCAATAATCGACAAAATAGTACCAAGACTTTTATTCAAATAATATAAACCCCAAAAATAACTAAAGGTTGCAATTATTCTTTGTTTAACTTAAAAAGGTAGTACCTACAGTAATTCACTGTAATATAATAAAAAAAATTAAACGTTCAGGTCAAATGAGCTATGAACCTGAATGTCCAAGGTAATATTTAAATTAAAGGTCTAATTAAATTAAATTAGGATGATCCCAAGCTAATGAAGTTTAAATTTAGAAAATGTTTTTAGCAAAACAAGAAAATTTATATATATATATATATATATATATATATATATATATATATATATATATATTAACATCAAGATTTCAATTGCTAATTCAAATGCACAGGGCACCCAACAAAACGTTTAAATGTATTGTACAATAATAAAAGGAAGAGTCCCGAGGTCCGCAAATTGCGGACCCGCAATCTTACTACGCGTCCACAAATGTGGTTTGTATAGGCACTAAAGAAATAAAAAGGCAAATTAAAATCCACGGTAACCTAGGAGAGGATCCTAGGTTACCGTAGATTTATTTCCGTTTTTTTAGACAGATTGAGGTTATCTCAAGTTATAGGCACAGGACCTAGACGCGTGCCATTTGCGGACCCCGAACAGTAAAAATTATGATCCGCAAATTGCCCATACAAATAACATTTGCGTATGCACGCCATTTGCGGACTCCGAGACACTTCCATAATAAAAACCCAATAATAAATTAATTAAACAATAGCAGTCAATTATACATTAGTGTCCCAATGAGACGAATATTGAAACATTACATAGTTAATAACACAACAATAATACATAGACCTCGACGATAAATGCATTTACCTGCGGATAACCTATGTTTACAAAAAGAAATAGTATCTATGAATAAATCGAAATAGTGTATTATTGACTATGTTTTAAAAATAATGCAGATAACTATTTTAAAGTGAAATAATTGTTTTAAGTAAACCTATGACAAGGTAAGGCAAACTGTACATTTACAGAATTTAAATGTGTATTTGCATTCACACATAAAGGCATATAAGTATATTTTAACTTATCTTTGGGATCCGTCCTGTTGTCGGAGTTAGTTACAGATCTTCGGAATATTTAATAGTATTAATTAAGTCTCTTTCCAGTCAATGTGACATTTCGCCAAAAGTCAGAAGCAGTTAGCAATCTACCTTGAACGAGTCAAACCCCATTTATGGTTGTCTGGGTTATCCCCAGAGTAAAGTAATAGTAGAAGTAAAAGTAAACGTAGAAGTGGAAGCCGAACCTCTTTAATTGATTAAAATAAGACGCAAGTAACCCCTTGAATACATTACCTTCACGAGGTTCACAAAGTAGAAATTCCGAGATAAACTTATGTTCGTAACCAAAGTTTAGATATCGAGATATTTTAAATCACCAGAGAATTGTGGTGATAGCTGAAAGTAAAGCAAGCTTTAAATACAGAAACAAAAAAGGAAGCGAGGCATACCGGAACGCTTTTAATAACCTGTTATATCCGCAAAATGCGTAGAAAGAAACAATACCAATTAATCATTTCTTATACTGAAGAACGAATATAAATCCGACTTTCGTCGATGGATGAAATAAATCCAGAAATTATTTGATTTTTCTAGGCATTAAAGCGTGGCTTGAACAACTTTTTAAACAGGAAGAAGAAACGTTCTTTTTAAAAGAGACGGTAAACAAAGGAACATAGGATGAAGGATGCGGATGGTGCCTATGTGTGACGTCATCTATTTTAGACAAGGAAAACAAAACTACTGTAACCTAACATAATTAGATTATATAAACAAGAGTACTGTAACCTAACATATAGATTAGATAAACAAAACTACAATAACCTAACAAAAGTGGATTAGATAAACAAAACTACTGTAACCTAAGAGAAAAAAAAGTGCACGAACCGGGAATCGAACCCGCACCAAAATCGTGAAAGACAACTACTACCTCTAGACCACCAGCGCTCTAGCAATTTGACATTGAAAGTGATATTTAAACCATTCAAAAAAATACCTATTTATGTAAATAACGCATACGCAATTTGTCATCGGCAGCACATTACTACGTCTTCCTTCATTTCCTATGTTCCTTTGTTTACCGCCTCATCTTTTTAAGAACTCCCTGAATAACATCCAATGTTACCAACTGTAAGTTCTAAAAATGTGTGTTGAGCAAGAGTGACCATCAACAATTTTGAATATTATATGATTTACTTTAGGAAAATAACATAATGAGTAATATTCTGGATGCGAAAAGCGTGAACTAAAATAGCAATTACGGGCTGGACAAAACTCACCCATTTTACAACTTGAACTTGTTATCAGATTACAAGATCTTAAACGATTGACAAATTTTTACCAAGTATCCTTATAGGATATTTGAAACAAAAAATCCATCGTAAACCAAATGGCAGAAAATTGTAGTCGGTGCAGTGCTAAAATCCGCAAGTGAAACTGTATAAAACCTTTAAATAATTGACTGAATCGAATTGAATTTCTGATAAAGATAATTTCAACTATTTTATGCAATTAGGTATGAGAAAAGTCTTAACATTCCCGTATACATACATACCCTAAAAGTTACTAGCGGTTTATACAATTACATAATAAAACTCGACGTACTGTCCTTTAACACTGTAATTCTACTCTAAAACCTAAATTACAATAAGTTTCTTAAGGATTTTCACTTTCTGTTTAACATATATTTTAATAATATTTTAAGATGTACTTTCAAATATTAACATGGGTAATATCCAAGGCCTTGTAGTTAAAACGAACAATCTAATATTTTACGCTTCAACAAAATTTTGAATAGGTACGCCATTTTAAAATGTAAAGGCATATTAAAATAATACTTAAAAATAATTTTAATAAAAATTAATAATCTTCTCTTCGGGGTTAGAACTGCCATTGTTTGCATTATCAGTCCGATCACTTGACCATATCTCAGTTTGCTCCACTTATTCTTTGCGTGTATTGTCAAATATGTTACTAAATTGTAAGAGATTTATAATTTTTAATATTTTTGTCCATTTTCATTTCGATAATAAATTACGTATATATTCGTTCTTGATGAGTTCTATTGATTATGCAGCATCCCAGTCGAATATCTTGGATACAAGTCTCAATATATATATATATATATATATATATATATATATATATATATATATATATATATATAAATACCTTGTTATTTAAATATGATTTCGAGTTTCTCGATCAGCTTAAAATTTTACATCTAATAGTTTTCAGTGTTTCACGCATGTAAAAAAAGTCCTATTTAAACGACTAGTTTACTTGACAAAATTACGGATACGGATCTACGATTTTGCAATAATAGGCGCACACGATTACGTACACACACACACACACACACATACACATGCACACTCACGCTTACACTCACACTCACACACACACACACACACACACACACACACACACACACACACACACACTCGGACACATTCGCACACACCCGCAAACACGTACACATACCCGCCCACAGCAACACATACCCGCACACACCCGTGCACGCCCGCGTACACCCGCTCACACCCGCACACACCCGAACACAAACGAACACAACCGCACACATCCGCGCACACCTGCATACACCCACACACACCCGCACATAGTCGCACACGTTCACACACGCCCGCACACGCCTGCACGTGCCCTCACAATCACACTCGGATACACGCACACACGCACACATGCACACATGCATAAATGCACACACGCACATACGCACACATGCACATACGCACACACGCACACATGCATACACGCACACACGCACACACGCACACATGCACACGCACACACGTACACACGCACACACACACACGCACACACGCACACACGCACACACGCACACACGCACACACGCACACACGCACACACGCACACACGCACACACGCACACACGCACACACGCACACACGCACGATTGGTAATTAAAATAAATTATGATCCAGAAGGGTACGTAGTTAAAATCAGTGTACATGTGGTTCCTGTAGTTGACACCACACGTGACGTGCTGAATAAAAAAGAAAATTTTAAATAAAGAAATTGATGTTAATCTGCTAGGGCAGGTATAATTTCCTGACGTTACACGCTAGCGCATACGTGTCCCTCAAATTGGAAGCATAAAATGGATAACGTATCATAAACAGTGAACCATTGTTCAGTCGACACGATATACCAATTTCCTCATATGTGGAGCACAAATCACTGAATACAATTCAATTAAATGATATCATTATCTGATAGATTATTAAGTTAAATATTATGGAACAGCTCGCCCCTTAAACTATGCACATAATCTTAAATAATTGATGCAATATTCTAACATTAATTAATTTATGAGTTTTAAAGTTTGATTGGTGAGCAGTCAGTGATAATTAATTGCTATAAAGGTAAATCATTACCAAATTAAAGAAAAACTCAAATTCTCTGTTAATTGTACTGAAAAGGTATCACTACTACGACTACTACTAAATCTGTTGTGCGGGAAATCGGCGCTCCATTGTTGATATTCGATGATATTTTTTAAAATTCCAAATAAGCTTCGATTAATTTCACTGAACTTAATACATGCAGAATAGATGTATTACGAGCAATAAAACGTCCATTAAATCAAAGCACCCAAGTAAAATCGAAGTAATATGCACTATATTATTAGACTAAACGTCAAAATACGATAAACGTCAAACCAAATTGAACGTCAAACCAAAATTAACGTCAAACCAAAATAAACGTCAAACCAAATTATCGTGAAACTAAAATAAACGACCTGTAAAGTACAGAGCATTAATTAAGAAGAAACATTAGTAAGGAACCTGTATAACTCCAAGTAGTTTATGTAAAGCAAGTAAGTTTCGAAAACCTCAGTAATACTTTTTTCCAAAATTGGTAATAAAGGTAACAAAGATAAGGCGCTAGACTTAGTTCATGCAGCGTTCCTAGATGTAACGATATTTCAGCCGAAAAAAAGCGAGCTAGAAGGAAATTCACGTTAACAAGTGAAAGCACTTCTAATACTATGCCTGTTATTTTACAGGATAACTATGGAAAGAAAAAAATAAAAAATGAACTCTTTATTGAATCTGAAACGAATCGGCCCAGAACACTTGACAAGTGAAGGAATGCTGCTCTTACATTCCAGTGAGTCAGGAAAACATACCAAACTCAGGCTCCGCAGGCCCGGCATTGCCCAACATGCCGGAAAGAAATATCTTGCCAGAACCAGGTTCGTACTTACCCATCATGCCAGAGAGAAATATTTCCCCACATCAAGGTTCGTACATTAGCAATTCGCCACAAATAATTGTTTCATCAGATTCGAGCTCCTCGCAACCTAACACGGCGGAAATAAACATTTATACCCAAAATTCATCTGGATTAGACATAGGCAACACATACTGATCTATCTCTGATAGTTCTGATACTGATAGCGGTAAAATCCCAACTTCAACAGATCCAGCAAGAAAACAACTTCAATTTTCAGGTGAAAAAGGGTTTAAAATGATTACAGATTTCCCAGAAACGCTATATAAATATTTTAATTGATTGTTCACCGATGAGTTTCTTAATTTCTTAGTTGAACGCACAAACGCATATACTATAAAATTATTTTTAAATCTCAAGGGCGATCATCTAGAATTTCTTTGTTGAAGAATTGTGAAGAATTGAAGGTTTTTGTTGGATTAATTTTTCTCATGGGCATTATAAGAATTAGTAGAATTCAAGACTATTGGAAGACACATTATTTATTCAAACAAGGTAATTTTTCTAAATATATGTGTTGAAACAGGTTTGAAATAATTTTGCGGTGCCTGAATTTTGAACTTGATAATGCTACAAGTAATACTAGAAAAATAGGAGCTTTAGTTGATCATTTCAACAAAAGAATGGAGAACGTTTGATACTCCGACCGCAATCCTTTAGATGAATCTTTAGTTCATTGGAAAGGAAAATTGAGATTCAAACAGTGCATGCCAAATGAAAGGCCCAGATATGGGGTAAAATTTTATGTGTTAGCAGGTGTAGATGGGCTAGTCCAACGTCTCTTCATGTATGAGGGTCCTACTAGCCAAACCCTATCAGAAAAAGGTCACACTTCAAAAGTAGTACATGAACTTATGAACGACAAAGTAAACTTAGGCCATGCTTTGTTCATGGACAATTTTTATAACGCAGTACCGCTTACAGAAGACTTATTAGCCAAAAAAATATACATCACTAAGATCTTAAGATCTGGAAGGGTTGGCAATCCTACTGACAAAGAATTTAAGGAATCAAAGCTCAAAAGAGGACAGCAGATAAACAGATTTACTGACCCAGGTGTATGCTTTACTAGATGGAGAGATAAGAGGGAAGTTCTTGCACTATCGACGGAGATTGGTCCGGAAATGATACCTTGTGTATCAAAATCAGGAACGATAGAAACGCCTCTCCTCATTACCAAATACAACTAGAATTTAAAGGGGGCTGATCGAAGTGATCAGTTTTTGGCGTATTACCCGAGCGACCATAAAACTTTGATCTGGTATAAAAGACTTGCTATTCATTTCTTTCAGCTGATGTTAACGAATTCATGCATTATGTATAACAGGAACAGTGAAAGGAAAATGTCCAATTACGACTTTCGCATAGCTATATGCGAAGTTTTTCTACCGCAAAAAATCACCTGCTCCAATCGTACTCCCGCCATAATTCATGTTCCTCAAGAACTTGAGAATCAATCAGGACGAAAAAAAAGAAAGAGATGTGTTGTTTGTTATAAACAAAAAACACCTGTAGGTACCCCATTTTGCTGCCCTCAATGTCCAGGAGAACCCGGAATGTTGTAATGAGCCAGAATTGGGTGAGACAAATTAACCGTTATTTTAATAAAAATTATTAAGATAATGTTTAAATAATAATTCATTTTATTCCAGTTCTTAAAAATGTAAATAATCAGCACTTTTGCATCCGCACCGGTACCCCCTTTCACGATGTGCAGAAACGTTGCGCCATTTCCTACCTAAAACCCCATTCATTCGCAAGGTTTACAAGCGAAATTATTGACTTTTACTTTTAATTCTGTTTGTAGAACGCTTCTCTACAAATATTCTCTCCTGCCTCTCCGTTTGTAATAATTTATTATTACACCTGAAATTCTCTATGCGAGAACATAACCACCTGGCCCGCTTTTAAAGCAATTTCATGTGAATTAAATAGAACTTATTGTTCTATAGGATTCTAACACTCCGAAGTATAACCAATTTTTAAGAAAATAGTTGCAATACCTAGAAATTCCTGTTAACAAACCATCCTTAAGAAATTAATTGACGTCAAAGAGGTTTTGCGTATTATACTGGCCTTAGGTAGACTGACTGGTTAACACCGGCGGTCACCGAGACTATTATAGGACTTCTTCTAGTTAATGGGGCTAATATATAAATCCACGTCTGGTTGTCCGATCACGCGCTGTAACCTCAGAAGCAGCAATTTACAAATTCCATCCTGAACCTCCTGTATATAGTTCTAAATATTCAAAGTGTCCGCTACAGCTTTGAATAATTAGAATCTCTAAGGCTTCGTTAATTTAGACTTTTGAGCCCATTGGCTTGGTTATTAACGACATTATAAACGAACACCCGATATATCCTGAACACCCTGTATATAGTTCTATATATTCAAAGTGTCCGTTACAGCTTTGAATAAATAGAATCTCTAGAATTTTTTGATTTAGCTCGAGCTCCTTGCTTGGCTATCAACACGTTATAATTTATTCCCCCTGTATATCACGAAAATCCACCTGAATACCAAGTCCAAATTATTTCCGAAAAACGTGAATTGTGCAAAACATTAAATTTATACAACTAAAAGAAAGTAAATTTGTACGGTTTACTTCAAAGTGAAAGAATTTCTATTCTGCAATAAGAATCCACTACATTAAATAAATTTCTTTTCGCTTTAGCTATTAAAACTTTAAAATAATTATTCTTAAAGAAAATACATTTGCATTTCGCTAATAAGTAGGCACATTCAATTAAAGTGTAAAGAATCATCCTCTTTATACAAATAAACCGAAGGTCAACGTTCCATTTTAGTAGTTTGAATGAACTCTTATCAATTTTTGAACAACACATTGTCGAAAATATTTCCTGTATCATATGAAACATTACAAACATAAAATTGCGAATTCCAAATATTTTCTAAACCCCTTGTACATATTTGATTGTATATCTTATTTATAGTTAATTTCAGAATTAGTCTTTTACCCCTAGTCTGTGTGTACAAATCCTCATAAATCAACAAATCAAATACAACCGTTGTCTAACACGAACCTGTACTAACACTAATCGTGTAATTATCAGAATCTCGTGTAGGGCCTGCTTTCTTTACACGGTTCCGTATTTCAAAACGCTGTTAAGAAAATATAAATAATAAAGAGCCAGTCCATGATAGAAATTTGAAATACGCTCTAACCTCAAATTCAACAACATTGTCTTAAATTTGTAAAATAATAGATAAAATAAACTTACCTGTTTAAATCACAGTAATCACACACCCTTGTATTATTTTCACCTCAACACATTATATTTGTTTACAGCGAAACAAAACCACAATTATTTTATTTTTTGAACACTGTATTATAACGCGTTCGTTGACAGGAAATTTCCAAACCGACGACGACCCAAAATACAGACGCCCTCTTTCCCTAAGAATTCAAATCTTAGGATTTACCGCCGACATTTCAACGACACCAGCATTACTCCGAGGTATGGTGGGCTGCCCAAATACCAGGCGCTGTACGAAGAGATCCCTTATAAATATTTTTAGAAATTTTCGTTTATATTCCATCATTGTGTTTAACTTGAATATTTAATTATTTTACCAGAATATTTTTTTGTTAAGTTATTATAATAACTCCAGAAGTTTTGTTTTAATATATGTATTAAACCTGGGTATGAATAATTGTTTAACAGTTATATAACAGTCTAAAAAACCCACTTCCCAAACTTCCTGACTAGCCGAGGTTAAAAGAATAAATCCACGTAGTGGTAATTAGTAAGTGTAACCGACAAAAGAACCAAAGATATTATACATATTCATAAGTACACTTACAATGTGCTTGAAGTGTTTTAGGGAATACTATTTGTACTAATATGAAAATGTAAACTTTCACCATTATCACACATAATAAAATACTTATCTTTTATGAGTTTTTTAAATGGTGTATTTTAAATTATACAATCTAAACGTTTCGATAACACTTACAGTTATTTTCGTCAGTAGTAATGTTTATTAAAAATTGTTAAAGATGTTGTAAACAATTTTGTCAAATTTGAAAAATTAAAACATAAACATACGCTTGCTATTAATATAACAGTTTGAGAAACGTATAAAGCCAACTATAAAATTAAATTTTAGTAAAGAATAACTAGGTCATTAAAAATTAAATATTGTTAAACTGCCTTAAAGATGACAAATTAATTTAAAATACACCCTTAAAAAACCCAAAATTTTATTTTATTTTATTATTTGTACTAATGTTTTATTTTATTTTTTATGCTTTTATTACCGCCATGGTAGCTATTTTATTATGTCTATAATTATTACTGTTTTTGAATTATTCTAGAAATATAAAAAATATATATGTTATTATATAATTGTTTTGTTTTTAATCGTCCCTGCCAAATTTATTTTAGATACCAAAGAAAAGCTTTTGTCCCTTGAGCAGGGTTTCCACTTTAGCACCTTTAGGATAAACAACAAATGTTTTTGATGACGCCACGTTGGCGTCGTTGGCGAAAGAAGTAAGGAAAATTCAACCACATTAGTAATTATTCTGCCATCTGGCCCATGACGCATGAGCGGCGTCATACATTAATTAATTAATTTTTAAAATTTTTAATTAAGTTTACTTAAAATGGGTTAATTAATTAACTCAAATTAAGTGTTCTGGATGAAAAAAAAATTTAAAAAATGGCCAATTAAAAAAGTTTAAAAATTTGGTTCATGATGAATGGGTTAATAAAGTTTCAAGTACCTAAATACCTCACTAGAAAACACTGTGTACACGAATTATAATCAAAAACGTCATGCTTGTAATACTCACATTTGTTGTTTAAACGCAACACTATTAATTAATATAAATTTTGTTTACCGGTAATGATTTTTATTATTATCGTCACTCTTTTTCTTTTTTTTTTACTTTGTAATTGAACCACTGGAATAAGTTATTGTTGACTTAATCATATCATATTATGGTTATTACTTTATCACAGATCATGCTGTTTCTTTATATTGCTTGTACACTACAATTAAATAATATTGGTTTGTCCTTTAACCGGATTTTAGTATGTGTTGGGCAATAATTTTTTATTGTTATTATTATTCTTATTATTATCGCGAATAGTAAATACATTAGGAATTTGTTAAATGTTATCTTTTATATCGTTTGGAACTTTCCGTTTTTCTATCAAGAGGAGTTCAGAGTTCCCATTTCAGACTATGCCGACTGTTTTGGATTACCGCCATTAAGAAATACTACGTCTATCGGATCGAGTTTCGCCATATGATTTCATGGTTACTGCCGCTTGTGTTGTCAAAAAGGTTATGATATCGGACGTTATTAACTGCAATCATAACTTGCAAATTTCACAAAATTGTTTCAAAATCTTTAACGATTTTAATAGATATTACTACTGACGAAGATAACTATAAGTTTGATCGAAACCTAAAACGTTTAGATTGTATTACATTAATATACAAGTACACCATTAAAAACCCAAAAAAGATAGGTATTTTAATAAATATTAAATTAATTTTAATTCCCATGCATCAGTGACTGTCAGATTATGTATTATCTAAATATTGCAGGAAAGGTTGTACAACGCATGCGCATGTTGGTTTGGTTTTACTTGCTAACCCAAACATTATATAAATTTATATACAATAATAAAGCAAAAAAAAATTATTTAATGCAGATACTGTCTGTACTTATCTTTATTTTTCACTTTGATAACAAAGTGTAAATGATGCAGTACGTTGAGCAGACAAAGCAAAGGGTAAAAGTAATAATTTCTCATCATAAAAAAAATTTAATAGCTATAATTGAAACTATTCATAAGTAGCAGATCGTATTGTGGATCAATTATAAAGCTCTCGAAGGCTTACTTTAATTAGAATTATGTAATAATATGTCAAATGCATTTATCGTAGTTACTAATATCAAACGTTAAGCAAACGTAACGTCAGTTACATTACTGTATAAATTCATAAACTGCAACATTGTGATTACATTTATTTTGTTTCCATTTTGCTAATTTTTTAGATCCATTAAATAATCTAGAGAGCTGAACAATGTAAACGATGGCCATGAGCATCTATAGTAACATAATTAAACACAGCAATAAACAAAATTTTAACTGAAAATAGCACACAATTATATTTCTAACTTGTTTAGAATTTAAAGTTTAATTATTTTGTTAACAAAACTTTATTAATTTATTATCAAACAAACAACAAATCATCCATTTCTCTGTCTCTAGGCAAATTTAGGATTTAATTGTCTTAAAACTTTATTTTCGAAATATCAGAGAAATTCAAACTACATCAATTTTCACTAACGGCACTAAATTAATTAAGAAGTTTTTGTTATTGCTAGTGAAAAGCAAGATCGATAGGACAAGGGAAAACGTATGCTTTAATTAGTCTATAGAATGCAGCTTCTATCAACACCAAAGTTTTGTTTCAAAGTTTAATCGCAAGAGTTTTACATTTTACAATATTGGAACATAATTATTGATTAAGAGTCAAAGCCCACGTAAAGCAATTACAAACGAAAAGATATATCAACACGAGGTATTATCTAGGCACATACTATGATTGCAAAAACGTAAGTATGATAATATAAAGGTGTAACATGAGATGTAAATGTGCAATATTATTAAACGGACTATTCAAACATTTGTTTCACAATGTTACATAGAGTTTATTTCGATCATTTTCAAACGTTTCTGTGTAATCGAGATCCATCCAGAAAAATTATACATTATAAGAATATAGCGTGTAAGTGGGTGGATATGTACGTGTGTGCTAGATAATGTGTGTGCTAGCTAATGTGTGTGCTAGCTAATATGTGTGCTAGCTAATGTGTGTGCTAGCTAATATGTGTGCTAGCTAATGTGTGTGCTAGCTAATGTGTGTGCTAGCTAATGTGTGTGCTAGCTAATGTGTGTGCTAGCTAGTGTGTGTGCTAGCTAGTGTGTGTGCTAGCTAGTGTGTGTGCTAGCTAGTGTGTGTGTGCTAGCTAGTGTGTGTGCTAGCTAGAGTGTGTGCTAGTTAGTGTGTGTGCTAGCTAGTGTGTGTGCTAGTTAGTGTGTGTGCTAGTTAGTGTGTGTGCTAGCTAGTGTGTGTGCTAGCTAGTGTGTGTGTGTGCGTGCGTGCGTGCGTGCGTGCGTGCGTGCGTGCGTGCGTGCGTGCGTGCGTGCGTGCGTGCGTGCGTGCGTGCGTGCGTGCGTGCGCCCGTGCATCCGTGCGTCCGTGCGTCCATGCGTACGTGCGTGCGTGCGTGCGTGCGTGCGTGCGCGCGCGTGCGTGCGTGCGTGTGCTAGTACTTTTACCCTAAACAAACCGATCGTTATGTTATACTGTATTTCAAGTTAACAATAAAGAAAAGTAAATGCTAGTGGCACAAATTGTCTTCCCTAAATAAAAGGTAAAACAAATAAAACGGTTCTGACTACAAGACACCAACGACAGTTACACAAGATGAGCTCAAGAGACACCCACATGTTTTTTCAATGTAAATTTGACAAACAGAATAAGTAAACAATGGTGAACAGTTATTATATACAACTTACACAACGTATATAGATTAGAGAATATACAAGTAAATTTTATAGTTAAAACTGGTTCATTTAGTCGACTCTCAACATTGTAGGTAACCGCACAACTGACACAACTTAAAAGTTCAATTAAAAGCACTATGTTTAATGTGGTAGCTACACAATTTCCACTTGTGCAAACAAGCAGTACTAGTACTGTATACATTTTATTATTGCCTTGATAACCAGGTGAAATGAATGTAGTTGTATATTAACCTGTTTTCACAGGCGTAACAGTAGTGTGTAGATAACGAAGTTATCTACACGTTATTTTTCACACAACAATAATATGGATATCAGAAATGCTACAGAAACGTACAAAAAAGGAAAAGTAGAAGTAAAAGTAAAAGTCCGTATTGAATACATGTTGATATGAAAAACTTTTCCGACAAAAATCGTTAAAAAGAAATAGGTCCTTATTCGGTATAAATAATAGGGGGGATTATATCCCAATCAGCTTGAGTCATTTAAATAGAATTAAATAAAGAATTCCACAGCACGTTTTTTTCAATTCAATATCGTTTTGGAAAAGGGTTATCTTATGTATCAGATTCTAATTCTACCACTAAATGTCATAAATATTTATAAAAGTTATATAATTTGGCATTAAGTTTTCAATCTAGCAATAAAAAAAGGATGAGTTAAATAACTGTATATACCCACTAAATAAAAAAAACTACAATTTAATTAGGAAACATAATTAGAATGGTCAATGACGTAACTTAGAGGTTTTACTTGGGGTAAATTAGTACGCATATCGCACGAAGTGGATTAAAATAGCTAAATTCAAATTACGCACGTCACAATCGTAAAATTTATTCTTTAAAAAAATCATACAACGATAATGTTGATATTGTCAGTGGCACAGTGAATGGGCACAGAAGAATGTACAGAAAAGTACAGAAAAAGCTCTTGAAGCAATTGTGGACATAGCATTGATGTGTATTTAAAGAAAACGTAATAAATTATTTACGACACATATTACTAAGAAAAGCTTTACTACGAGCCAAACTCGTTGTAAAAGTAATAATGTTCAATAAATACTGCGTTAAAGGTAGAAAATTTCAAACACTTGTTTTTCCATTAACCAGAGTTTTGTAAGTAAGGAAGCGTAACATTTCCTAGCCAAGTTCCGAAATTTTTTCTGGGTCAATCTTGCCGTATGCGATCTTGCGTTATCCTGTAAGAATGGTACTTTCTTCCGATTGACTAAAGACGGCTGTTTTTCGATAAGTGCTACTTGTGCTCGCTGAAGCTGTTCATAATGTAAGTTCGCACTGATGGTTTGACGACTTTCCAAAAATTCGTAATGGGTTCGGGTCGCTGTCCACCAAACGCACAATAAAATGTTTGAGTGCAAGGAAAATTTGAGTGTGTGGTGCCGAATCAGTAGGCAACAACCAACGATACGAACGCTTACAATTGAAATACGATATCCACTTTTCATCGCAGGTTAACAACCGATCAAGAAATGGTTCGTTGTTGTTGCGAAAAATGTTTTCCGAGCAAGCGACTTAATTTGTTATCGTTTGATAATTCATGTAGGACCCATTTACTTAACTTCCACGTCTTTCCTAGCCGATGAAGGTGCGAAAGAATGGTTACATCACATACATTGAACGTTTCTCCAAGTTCTAGGCACGTTATACTGGAATTTGTCTCCACAATCTGTTGAAGATCCCCTTTTTGATGATTTTCGGTCTCCCAGAGCGTGCTTCGTCGATTAATCTGAAATCCCCCGAAGAAAGAAGAAAAGTTTTGATAACGATTGCAGTTATAGTTTGCAGTAAATGATAATAACTCAAAAATATTTTTACAAGTCCGTTTAAATTTATGTAAAAGATAAAAAATACACTATTTAATACCCAAAAGATAAGTATTTTAATTATGTGTGATAATCAATAAGGTTTACATTTTCATATTTGCAATTTTATTTAAATAAAGCCTAAATTGTGTTACCTGCGTGAAAGAATTGCAATTTGATTTTAATTAAGATTAACTTAATCAGTAAAGCTAAATAACGATTATAAAAGTTAAAGTTAGGAATGGTACTGTGTATATTTTGTAATGCTCTAATATGACTAACGCTTTTAAAAGGTGATGCAAGCGTTAAATGCAATTCCTTTGTTAACGTTTAATTGTTATGAATGATAAGAGTATCCAATAAATAAGAGAAAATTTTATATTTAGCGAATGAATACAATACAATGCACTAGAGAACGTCGTTCGTGAAGCTAAGATCACTCAAGTGCGACAATAGGTTATTGCTTTGTTTTAATTGAACAAAACAACAACAAAAATTCAGGTACAAGTGTTTCAGTTGCAAGTGCAAGAGTTAGCTGAGTTGAAGGTATTTCTTGAAATAGATCAATAATTACATTGATACATTATGTATTTTACGATAAACAAGTGATCTTCTCAGTTAAGACGTGCTTTAAGTTCCATCATAAACAAAATCTGCAGTTTCCGAACATAGCCAATCTGACATGAAAACATGCAACACAAAATACTGAAAACAACATTACATTTTCCGCAATAACTATCCACTGAACACACTTTTTTCACTTGCCCATTAATACAAACCAAACAATTCAGATTTAAAAATAAAGCAAATTTTGTGAAATTCCGAGATTAAACTGATTTATAACAATTTTTTTTGTAAGCAAGCTATTCTAGATTTGTGGAAAGTTTTTATTAAAAACTTTTTGATAAAGTGGGAAAATGTTTCAAAATTGCGACTTTTATGATCACAATATTTTTACCACAGCATTATGTTTGTTATTTTACCAACAATTTCTGTTAATGTAGAAATCTATGCGAATGTTGTTAATAACGAACTTTTTAAGCACTAAGTTCGTAACGCAAGATGGACGAGATGTGAGGGTAAACTTCTCAACAGATTTACTTTGTATATGTGTCTATTGAAATAAACGAACGGTTACTGAACTTAACTTTTGCGTGTCTGATTAAATTCGTACATAAACATAATGTGAGTACGAAACCCATGTTGAAGGGGCGCATATAATCGAATACAGTTATTGAACAGCATATGCTGCTGACAGCTTTTATAAGAGAAATATGCATTATATTTCAGTGTCTTTTTGGGAAAATATGAATTATCAATTTCAATCTCGATATTGAACATATTCGAAAAAGTTATATTATAGTTGGAATTTGCACTACTGATTTTGTTATGAAAGTAAGATTAGTAACAGTTATTACGAAATAAGCCTTCGTTGTGTTATAATATGAAGTATAACTAAATTATGTTGTTCGTCGTAATTAAAGTGATTCATTGAGGTGCGTCAGTTTTAGATTTAAACATGAGCATAGGCGCAAGTTATGTGCAATTCTGCGCCGTTAAATTAAAATTTGCGCCCCAAACTGAAAATGTTGTATCAAAAATTCTATAACCGCGGCCAAACTACTGGCGCTGCAAATTTCTACACAAATTACTTTTTTATAATAAAGTAACTGCCCCATTCTGCACCGTTAAAATCAAATTTTGTGCCCACATAAGAAACAAGTTATTGTAAAAATTACATCGTTGCGGCTACCTTCACAGCGCCATTAACTTTTGCATAAATAAATTTTGTCTTGTCCAGTAATAAAGGGTCAATTATGCGCCGTTTTGCGCCGTTAAAATAAAATTTTGCCCCCCCCCCCAATAAATAACCAGTTATTGTAAAAACTATATCGACGCAACTAACTTGACACGGCCCATAACTTCTGCTTCGTTAAAATAAAAAGTTGCGCCCCTACACAAGTTATTCTAAAAATTACATCGGTGCGGCCAACTTCACACAGTGGTTAGTTAATGCATAAAGCATTTTTTTCTTATGCAGTAATAAGGTGTCAATTATGTGCCGTTAAAATAAATTTAAACTTATAAGATTGCTTATCTACTACAATGCAGTAATTAGACAACAATTATGCTCTGTTTTGCGTAAATAAAGTGAAGTTCGCCCTGGTAATATAATTTTTGGCTGATCTGTTGTTTTATTTTAATAGCGCAAAACCAGATATAAACAGTGCCTGATTATCCCGTAAAAAAGGTTAATTTATTCATAAGGCCACGAAGTTAGTCTTATCGGTGTGATTTTTGGTACATGCAAAATTTTATTCTAGCGGCGCATAATTGGCGCCTACTTACTGCATAAAAATAAAATGATTTATGCAGAAGTTCACAGCAGTAAACATAGCCATACCACTGTAATTTTATGTTTTCCTTCTTACAAGGGCGTTTAATTTAATTTCAACGACCCAAAATAGCGCACAATTAGCCCCTAATTATATACATCACATTACTCAAGCCGAACCGGGCTATGTTCCCACACCTACATCATTACCAGAAATTAATATGTGGTTACACACCAATAATAATAATAATAATAATAATAAAAGTATAGTAACATTTGCTTTGATTTTTTATTATTTTCATAAACTTCTGTTTAAAAAGTCCATATATTTAATAATAAATCTATCTTTTGTATTTATCAGGTGCCAAACCTTTTAAACGGAAGGTATATCAGCAAGGCAGCTCCGGAAGATATAACTAAGACCTAAAAAACAGGTACCAGTTTCCTAAAAACCGGGAACCGTTCTCCAAAAGCTGGTAACCGGTTCCCAAAAATAGCTCAATTCAGATCAAGAACTATTCAAAACAGATCAAAAACAGCTGAAAACATGTCAAAGCCGGAACTCGTTTTTGTAAAACGAATACGGTTTTTAGTAAACCCGTACCTGTTCTTTTGGAATAGTTACATCATCCTGAGAGGGACAAGAAATGCAAAAGCTAAATAGCCAGATCCTGGTGATTTTTACGACCACGGACCAAGGATTGATCCGACTCAATTGCCAAAAAATTCCCATGATCCGAAAAATGTTTCCACGCCAAAGGCTCCAATAACTACTTTTATGAGATTCATTAAACTGTTCGTGTAAACAAATTTTTTTGTGTAAAGGACAAAAGCAATAAGTTGTAACAACCCATTTTGAGTTGTATTAAAATATATCTTAATTTAGGTTCTTCATTCGTTTAGTTGTAAATATAAGAAAAATTTTAATTATTTTTGCATATCTTTTTAGGGTATATATTTTCTTAATGGTTTATACTCCCCCTTTAAATTATTTTTCTGCTCAATACGTCATCGTTGACTTAATTCTTTGCGCAATCTTTTCGCGCACGACTACATCGTCTAATTTCAAAGCATCCATTTTTTTCACTTCCTGATGAAAGTTGTGTTGTTAGGAAGCTTTTTTTTTGGTTTCCACCTAAATTTTGTGAAAGTGCCATTGATTTGATGGTAAGATAAATTAACTCGTAATACTAAAAATTAAAACATTTGTTCTTTTCAGGCACTTTTCTTTTTTTACTTTGATTTACACTTTTACTTTTCTACTGTAATTACACTTTATGTACGCATTTAATTTTACTGTTGCGTACGCTTTCATTTTATGATTGCAATTATTATTTGAAAATTTTAAAGAATGCAATAAATATTGGTTTATTCAATTTCAAGAAGACAAATTTATAAAAAATAAATTCCAGTTTGGGTGTGGTTGACAACATAAAAGCATTGTTATTTCAATATATTGCGCAACATTGACACAAGGATTACGTCACATTAGTTTGCCTTTCTGCATTATTTTTTATAATACCAGGGGTTCTCAAGAAGATGTATTATATTTTGTAACAGGTATTTAATATTTAATGATTTTTTAGTAATTTAAGGCTATTTTTAAGATATATTTTATTTAACCCTATTATTTTAACAGTTAATAAACATAGTCTGTATATTTTTTTTATTTTTTACATTTCGATAAAATTTTTATTGTAAAACTCGGTTTAGTTATTCCGAACATTATTAAAAATAACTTGGTGCCCGAGATCATTTTTATTAGTGTTACATTCCAATTTTTTTATATTGATGTTCAGTGGAAGTAATCAAGCAGAAATTGAGGTAATTAAGCAAATCAAAAGGCATATTTTTGGTGAATGGTTTGTATCTTCAGTTAGTTTAACGATTTATTTTTGGAGAATTTTTACACTCATTTATTTTACTCTTATTACTTTATTATACTATTACGATTACCATCACCACTATTTTACAAAGTCTAATCACCTAAATTCCTTTTGCAGTTTCTATGTTCAGTTTTCCTATAACATAATTTCAGCGCAAAGTAAAATTTACTAGGTTTCGCCCGGTTATAATCGTGAAACGTTGTTGTATTTATTGGAACTATTAGAAAATGAGAGCGATGTAACAATTTTAATTTATGCAGGGCCCTACATCTTAGCTCCCGTCTTCTACTGCATCTAAATTATTTATATTAGAAAATATTAAAATGGAGCACCAAAATGCTTGCTTGCTAGACAACACATTTTAAAAATATTTTCACAAATACAGGGTGGTCCATAAGGCCAAGACAAACATATATTTTTTAATAGAACCTCCTATATATTATTCCAGATTTAAGTTCTGCTCTCTTCGTACATTACCTCAACAATATTTCAGCATCTCATACCAAGTGCTTTCAAAGATTCTCGGTTTGAATGGACATGTGTTGATCACCCTGTATCTTTCAAGAACAAACGAAATTACTTATTATTTGTAGTGGGATACTTTAAGTATACGGTCTATTTTATTTTTATACAGATGACTGCACGAAATATCGGAAGTCGTATACAGTATGGTCCAAAACGAAATTTTCTCGTAATTTTCAAATAGAGCAGCCTATATTTTTCATCGACATGGTATAGCTTATTTGCTACTCTATCAATTTTATTAAACATTTCCTGTACCCAAACTCACTCGATTTTTAGTTAAATTCGTTTTTATGCGAAACTACCCGTTATTAATCAAAAGTAGGTGCAAAGGTTGTATCTTTTAAAGGGAACAAATATATATTTCATTTCTATTGGGTGCGGAATAAAGTACGCAACATGTATTTGTAATTATACTGATATGTCCCAAGTTTCAGAGATATTCGTCAAAAGCTGTTATTAAACATAGATTTCCAATATTAATAATACCATCTACAACAAATTTAATATATTACAGAATCGGACTAGCATCTTTTCCCAAAATGTTGTAAGCGCCAATCCCAATGGCGTTTTTAGGGTAGAACAGAAAAATGTATTAATTTTTTGCAAAGGACTTTGGTTTATTTTTCCCAGTAAAATATTTCCGAAATAGTTTTAATGCATCAGGTTCTCCTGGTTTACCAAAAGCCTACCCTCTAACAGAATTTTAGTAAAATGTCAGCACCCAGCAAGCTCAATATTATTAGAATTATAAAAAGTGGGTTCGCTAATTTTAAGTTGGATATATGTTGCCAATAAAATCAATATTTGCAGCAGATAACCTTTCACAAATTTTTGTTAAAATTAAAGCGTCTACAGTTATAACTGGATCGTTACTATACAGGGTCCGCCTTTGGGAGCTGATCCTATGAGTATCTGCTAAACCAATCTTACTATAATTTTGAAAATTTGGTGACAGGGTAATGATGTTAGGGCTAACTTCCGGTTATACCGGAAGTCGGTACGTAGTCGCTTATTTTAAATGGAACACCCCATATATTAATACATTTTTGAATTCTATGTCGAATTTTAAGGTAAGTTTGTTAAATAAACTAGATACGAAATTTCAGTCGTTTTAAAAAAAAACATTTTTCTAAAAAAATTGACAGATGCGGTCTTAGTAATAACTCGTTAATTGTTCTGTTCCTGTCAAACAATTTGAATAAAACATTGAGGTGTTGTAGGCAAAGGTTTATTGCAACAGTCTGCAAAAAATGGCATTTGTATTTTTCATAAAAATGAAATTATGAATGTCTAAACTTGACAATCAAAAAATGCAAGTTACTCAAAAAAATCAAATGGAAACCTCTATTTTTTATTACTTAGATCGGCAACATAAGTGTAAAAATTTAATACTTTATGAGTAAATCGAAAAAAACTACTTTTTACTGCAGGTATACATATTATCAATCTACGATGAAATATTTATTTTGTTTTCTTGCGTAGTCAATAATTTAATAAAATTGTTCAGTTTGTACCTTGAACTGAAATGGCTCGACTTGAATATTCTAAGATTATTTGAAGTCGTTATAAGACAGGTTCAACAATGTTGCGTCAACGGCAACATTTTGAACATTTATTGTAAATTAATTTACATTTGATCACAAAAAATACTAAATAAGCGACTTTATCGTGTAAGAATGCACTGATAAGTATGTAGTTACTACCTCCGCAGTAAAAAGTAGTTTTTAGATTTACTCATAAAGTATTAAATTTTTACACTTATGTTGTATATCGAATTTGAAAAAATGACTTAGAAAATTTCTATTTGGCAAAATGACTTTTGAATCACAAAATTATCAATTTTTATAATTTTTGCAGTAATTTTCAAATATTTTTCTTTATTTCAATTCTCAATTATTTGGTTTCCATGGTGACCACGAACAAGGAATACTAGATTTAAGTATGTAGCTCATTTTATCACAAATTTTAAAATTGGGCCTTTTTGATAATAAGTATGAAACTGTTACGTTTAGGCAAATAAAGTTTTAAACAAACTTACCTTATTTTGAGTTAAATCGATCTGAGTAATAAAAATAGGGGTTTCATTTGATTTTTTGAGTAACTTGCATTTTTGATAGTCAAGTTTAGACATTCATAATTTTATTTTTATGAAAAATACAAATGTCATTTTTGAGACTGTTGCAATAAACCTTGCCTACAACACCTCAAAGTTTTATTCAAATTGTTTGACAGAAACAGAACAATTTACGAGTTATTACTAAGACCGCATCTGGCAATTTTTTTAGAAAAATGTTTTTTTTTTTAAACGACTGAAATTTCGTATCTAGTTTATTTAACAAACTTACCTTAAAATTCGACATAGAATCCAAAAATGTATTAATATACGGGGTGTTCTGTTTAAAATAAGCGACTAAGTACCGACTTCCGGTATAACCGGAAGTGGTACAAACGTGAAAATATTTTAGATGAGTTAGCCCTAACATCATTACCCTGTCACCAAATTTTCAAAATTATAGTAAGTTTGATTTAGCAGATACTCAGGATCAGCTCCCAAAGGCGGACCCGTATATAGGTTTTAAAGTAAATCTTACATCACCCAAGAGAGAAACGGTTTGCGATCGTCCTAAACCCTGTAGAGAAACCGGAGGATGATACCTTTTCAACCCTAGCTAGTTAAAACATCTTTTTGATATAAGTGAAGTTTGTGAACCCGAATCTAAAACAGCTCTAAAATTTTGAAAAATGCCCTTATTGACACAAATTGCTACCCATGCGGTAAATAACAATACCGAGGATTGTTTTCTATCGGTAAAACCTGTCAAAGTGAGAGATTGCGTAGTACTCGCCCCATGATTATTAGTGTCTGCTTGCGTAATCAATTGCGTTTCAATAAAACTTGAGAGCGGTGGCGGGGTTTGTACAGTGCTCACTAGGGGAGTAAAGGGTTCTTTGTTAAAATGAA
Source organism: Vesta saturnalis (assembly GCA_036346205.1). Classification (NCBI taxonomy): domain Eukaryota; kingdom Metazoa; phylum Arthropoda; class Insecta; order Coleoptera; family Lampyridae; genus Vesta; species Vesta saturnalis. The sequence continues at coordinate 6,927,233 of JARFJB010002021.1, forward strand.
GAAGTGCATGATGGCGCAGATTACATTTTTTACAATTCATTGTAGATTTGCAATTTTTTAAATTGTGAATTTTAGATAAACAATTGAAACAAATATGTTGACCCTTGCAATAGTTATATCGATCACAAAGGTTTTTATTTAGAAATATAGGACAATTATATAATAAATGAGATTGTTCACATAAACTACAATTTAAATTATTAGTATTAGTAAACGAAGAATCTTTCGTTACGTTTACTGACCTTTTAATTTTTTCGAAAGCAATCGAAACAGTGTTTAGTGCTAAAGAATGTTTATTTAAAAATTCAAAAAGTTCTATATATTTAGGAACTTCAGTAGAGTTGTGCGTTAATTCAAAAGCCCTAGCCGTGTTAGCATCAATTTTTCTTAACAACATGTTAACTAAAATTAAGTTCCACTCTTCGGTGGGAAATCCTAAATTTTTTAATGCCGACAAGTTTTCGGAAAATATATCTAAGAGTTTTCTTAAATTTTGCGCGTTTAAGTGATTAATTTTAGGAGCAGCTTCAATAGCGGACCAATAAGAATTTGCTAATAAACGAATATTAGTATATCTTTTAACAAGACTCTCATAATCCGTGTTATAATTAGATCCTATCATTGATAAACATTGAACCAGAGCAAGGGGTTGTCCTTTTAAGGAGGACATTAAATAATAAAATATCTTTTAAATAATCATTGTTATGGACCAAAGCGTCAAACATATCTTTAAAGGTTGGAAAACTTTTATAATCTCCATAAAATTTTATTAATTCTATTTTTGGTAAATTCACGTTACAAGAAATATTTTGAGAGTTATTATTATGTCTATTATTTATAATCTCGTTTGGATTTATTTCCGATCAGTAAAAATAGCCTTGGCTGAAAAATACGCGTTCATAAACGCTTCTTTAATTTTATCTTCAGCATTAAAGTCACCTTCAGTATCTGCGGCCACTAATGTCATAATATTATTATGATGTTTAGAAAATTCTTCGCGTATGGTTTTCGCCTCTGCAAAACGAATTTTAAGCAACGTTCTTTTTGTTGTGTCTTGTCGCGCCTTTATACCCATTTCATTCAAAGCAATAATAATTCTGTTAGAACAACTTTGGCGGTAAGCTTTATATTTTCGAGTTGTGTCAGACATTTTTTATTAATATAACAAAGTACACGGTAAATAAGAAAAATGAATAAGTGCGTTTAATTGTAAATAAACTAGATCACGAGAGCGATGCGAATACCTAAATAAAAATTCAGTCCGAAATCCAAACACAGTATGATAAGCGTGATGACCCCTAAAACACACCTGTGCAATGTACGCACGTCCTTATCAACATTCTTTGAACAAACACACAGATGGCCAAAATAAATTCCAATAAAATATTACATTTATAAGAATGGAGTTTTCTTTTTAAAAGCACTTCAAAACCTCTAAAAATCTGCAAAATATACTAAAATGCTTGGTTTTTTCACAACCATACGCGTAAAAATAATGCTGTATGCGATATTTAAATATAAATTACAATTTAAATATTTAAAGAATATCCGGCACGTCGAAGGACCAAATGTTACGCTTGGATAGAGAAAAGGGGGTTTATTGATTAAGAGAAAAAATGGACTGTCTATATTACATATACATTAATATGAATATTATGAAGAACAGGGTTGAAAGTGTGTGACTTACCCTTATTCCACGAGACTTCTTCTTCTTCTTAGGAGCTCCCAGTGATGTTGGTTAAGGAATCCGGTCACACACGTGGCACATAGATTAAGAAAGGTAATCTAATAACCTTACGATAACTATTAACTTAACTGAGTATCAACTTGAAAATTTAGTCAATAAAATAACAAATTTAGATTAATTAAGGCGGCGATGAATTATTAACGCGACTATATGGACGTTAATAAAGAAAACGAACCGCGCGCTACCTCCGCCCCGTTCCCCCAAGCCAAACTTTTAGAACTTGCGCAGAATGAGTTAACATTTGCTGCAATACTTATAAATTTAAATATAAGTAGTAAATGTACAAAGTAAAGTAAGTTATAAATGTACAAAATAGGAAACTTATCGGACTCATAAAAACCACTGAAACCGATTTCCAGGGTCCCGCAAGGCCACCCTTATAACAATTTTAACCAACCCATTTAATTTCATAACTAAGATTAAATCGTAATTACCGAAATCAGAATACGCTTACCTGTACAAATTGAAGCCTGGAAATATGCTATAAACAGAATCCACTGCCCTTGAATTGTACAAACAATTGACCCCACGCGTTAAACACCCTTGTTTTAATATAATTGTTCAATTAATATCACCTAGAACTACCACCTGTTATTCAAACAACCAAGTCTGCTGTAGGATCCGAACTAGCGCGACTTTGCTCGAAGTCCACTCCATAGGATCGAAAGGATTCAAAATGTACAGAATTCACGTGATTTCATTATTGTTAATTTACCTTTTATACATCCAATTTATTATACGTGAATATATTTGTTACAACTTATATGTAAATTTTTATACAACAGCAGGCAATCCATTATACACTTCTGTGGTGACATTGGAGAACCCCCTCCGAAGAGCTCTAGCCAGAACAGGGCAAGTACAAAATATAATTGTACACTCCGTAAGGGTGTTACAAAGTTTTACATTTATGAACTATAATTTAAAAAAATTAATTCATTCTAAGTAGTTATCTGCTTAATTTCAAAGATGTTCAATAGTCTATACGTTACTTTACCTTTTCTATATAGACGTTAAATGGGTTACACACCAAAATATTCCCCACAAACCACATACACTCACATAATAATCACCAAAGTGTTACGAAAAGACAGTTTCGGATCCGGTTCGGCTGTTCCCCATTTCCGCCGATAAAAATTTTATTCCCATCTCGTTAAATAACCAAAATCCCGATTTACACCCTAGTATATGCGAAGATACCACTTCGCATCCAGATGCCGCTTTGTATCCAGAAACCCGTTTTCGTAAAGAAAATTTAAATATTTCTTTCCAAATCCTATTTAATTCAGAATATCCAGAATACTTACTTAAAGTTTTTTTAAAAAATCCGCTTCTTGTCAATATCCAGGCCCACCCAAGCTATTGTATTTCGTCGCCCCGTGTATGACCAACTCTAACTACGACCAAAACTAACGCATTAGGTTGTTCTATTCAATACCGAGCAGCTATTATCCTCAATCAGCGGCCGATCCAACTATTAAGTTGATATTTTATATTTTTATAATTAAAAAACCCTCAGTACGTTTAATCGATAAAGAATGTTTCATTATCGGACCCTTTTTCTCAAGAATAGTGTTCAATGTCAGCATAAACGTCTAAAGCACTTATCATTGCAATCTTCAGAATAAATTTTATGTTTATTTTTATGTATTCACGTTGTGTTAAAAAAAGAGCGTTTGGTCACTTTTACCAATTGAAGACACAGCCTTGTTTATATTTCAATTTTTTTTGTTAGGTCCGTTTTGTTCACATTGCGTTGTATAAATTCATTATTTGTTATCATTATTATTAAGATCGAGTAGTAATTAAAATTAGTGTGTTTGATAATAATACTGGTAGTTGTCTAAAATTTAAACAAGAACCTCATGCCGTAATTCGAATTAGCAAACCGCCATATAAAATTAAATATATCACTTATTACTCGTATTATAATAGTACCAGTAGTAGGCCAGGCTTTCAGGAATCGTTTCTGGATTCATTAATTTGCTGAATAATCAATGCAACTATTCGAATAACCAAGTATTTGGATTATACAAACTTTTACAGTTTACAGAAATTATTCGCACTATTCCAATTATTCGAACTACTAGAATCAATGGTATAATTTAAATTATTCGGATTGTCAGACAACAATACAATGTACATATAGTTATAGATTCCTATTATTCTATTATAACCCAGTAAATACAGTAAGATACAATATTTAATACTTCATAGATTATGGATCACCATGTACTTAATTTAATTAAAGAAAATGTTGAAATTCAGTTAGTGTTAGAAATGTACTTAATAAAAAACAGAATGTTATACATTTAGTGTTTTTTAATACTCTAGGTTAATTTTATAATGGTGCATTACAGACCTGCAAGATCTTTCTATTCTTACAAAAAAAACTATCGAATTAATTAACTTTTCGAATTATACGAACTACTAATTATGCAAATACTAGTATCTGTTCGAATACTTATACTCATAACATTCACCATCATAATGTGTTGTATCAATTTTCCACGTGTCTAACCACACACTGTATAAAACGGGAGAAATGAGTGTAAAACTCAATCAAACGGTCCGAAGACCGCAGAGCACTCGGGTGCATGGGTGTTTTAGAGGTGTCGATAAAATAGTTTAAGTTAGAATCTGGTTAGTGAGGAAAAAACCAAAATAGGCGCCACAAGCTTTAAAGAAAGAAAGAAAAAATAGATTATTATTTCTTGAAAGATGGAGAGAGCCTGTAAAGCTTGAAACAAGGAGTAATAGGAATAGTAATTAAGTGACAGCAAACGTAAATTTACTTTTTTTCTTCAAATTAAACCCCTTTTTGATAAAATTACACAAATACAATTGTCATTCGACTCAATTTATCTCGAATAAAAAAATATTAGTAATTAAGCAATTTAAATTAGAAAAAGAAATTGTTCCGAACAACCTTATCCACAAAACGATAGTGAATATTTGAGCTACAGTATCATTCAAACGAGCACTAAATCTCACGCCAACAATTGACATAATTCAATATTACGATACACAAAAAGTTACAGCTGGTATAAACATAGAAGTTGCAGCAAAGCTGCTGCGCACGACTACATAAACAGTAGTACAAAATTAATTATCCACAAAATGAAGATTGCACATGAACTCCATACTGGGTGTGGCACATAAAACCAATTTTAACAAAAATTATTCAAAATTTTGATTGTTAATTGTGCGTAACATACTAATGTATGATTTAACTAACATATAGCAGTTCTACATGAGAGAAATTGTGTTAAAATTAGCTGAAGTCGGATATCAAGCTGACACCGAACTTATACTTCAGGTAACATGTTTAGTAAATACTCGCTGACAGAATTAAGATAAATGTATTTAATTTTGTTGTAGGCGATCGTAACCTGCTGAAGGCAATTTAGGTACGAGTTGTATTCGGAGGTAAAAATTTTTGTCAAATATTGCCTAACAGAATTAGGGTAAAAGTACTTAATTTCGTTGTAGGCGATCGTAATCTGCTGAAGGCAATTTATACATGCGATAAAAGGAAAGAGCTCACCTGCGTTTAACCTGGACGATCACGCAATCCCAAGTACGTAAAACACAGCTGACCGCAGTTTATCAGCAGCACAATCCAAACAATAAGCCGAAGAGATACAGAACGGATAATCTTGTTACATCGATAAAGACAAAACCAAATGTAAACATGAATCTTGTTTTAATCGTAACGGTAAAGTTATATGGAAACTTAAGTGCTAAAACGAGTATAAAGGATTAAAATGGTGTTTATTTAGTGATACTATGTTACCTCTAACGTCAAATGCACGTATTAGTGTAAATGTCTTAACCAATGGGTTACATCTATTTCTTTGAAGAAGTAATATGAAATTCTTTTGTTTGAAAAAAGAAGTTCTAATTACAACTAGGTTAACGAAATCTGATACGACTTACCGAATATGTGTGGATGGAGTGAATTATTTCTATTACGTCCGCCTTGAATAGCGATTATATCACTTCTATACAACGAAGCGATGCTATATTGTAAAAATTTTCCAAAAAAATGATGCTTAACATCTACGAAATTGAAAAAGGAAATTTCTAGAAATTTCAAACATTCCACAGCAATGACGCTTTTGAAAAGAAAGCCAACGCCTCAAGAAATAATTTTACAACTTGACAAATATTCCTATCAAGTCATTGATAACACAATGGAATTTTATGGATCGTTAATTGAATAAACCGTTTTTTATACAGTGTATAGTAAATGCCGCAAATACAGAAATATTAAATCATTATAATAAAGAAATAGATTCGAGTAAGCTTAAAGCACATTACTAAATGTTTAAGTCACAAGCACTTATTTAATGTAGCTTTTAGAAACAGTAACCAGATAAAATGATACAATATATCCTATATCGATTCTTGCACGTTACAAAATTATCCCGACAGAGGGCATTAGACAACATCTAAATAATACATTTTAACAGAAGAATTCTGGTAGAGGCAACGAATGAGCTCATTCGTATAAATTAATGATGTTACACTGCATTCTACCTAAAATGTTTGACAATTTCAATTAGAAAGTAAAACAACGGATTATTCTTACCTACGTTAGAAAGCATTTAATTTTAGACGAAAGGCAACAACGGCTACCGTACACAATAACTGTTCTGCTAAAAGATCATCCTCAAATATGTATAGTTCAATCACACTTAATTTACGCTAAACTATAATTAACACTCATACAACCAACCGTGCTCACCTTAAACTGAAGTGAAAATTCATTAAATCACATTTCAATAGTATTTGGTAGTTGAATAGACATTTTATGTTTATGTTATATATATATATATATATATATATATATATATATATATATATAAAACATACAATCAATTCTTAATCTATAAAATAACACATAAACTATAAAATATTATTTAACTTAGGGCGAAATTTTAATTTCTGACACCAGTTACAACTTCGTTCGACTTTATTCTGGGATAATTACATTACAAGCATAGTTTTTTAAACTAAACACCGCTTGTTCAAGTAATATCATTTATTAAAATATGATCAAGTTTACAAACCAAGCGGAACGAAGTAAGCAATTATTTCTGTAACTATTTGAAATTTATAAACTTTGAAGAATTGCAGACTTACATATGCCGGCGAGCCATTGCTTAGCTTATTACTCAAGCCGTCTAGATTTGAAGACAGCTGTCAAAAAGATTTACTACTTGTTTCATTTATTATATATATATATATATATATATATATATATATATATATATATATATATATATACACATCAAAAAGTCTAGGGATATATTTTTTAAATATATTTCAATGAATTTTGTTAAGAAATACCTATGTCATTGATCAAGTATGTTAGTGCTAGTCTTTCGATTAGCGATAGCAATAGTTTAAAAAACAAACAAACAAATGCAAATGCTTTATTGTTAATTCAACTGAAAGTGAAGCAATTCCAGTGTTGTTAGGGAATTGTTTAATTATTATTTGCAGTTAATTTAAGTTTATTTTGGGGTGATTTAAGTTTTATTGGCGCTGTTATTATGGAAGATAATCGACAACGACGACATTTAAATTTAGCTAAAATGAACAGAGCTGTAGGTATGCTCGAAGCTGGTCGAAGGCAAGTGGATGTTGCAGCAACTTTAAACACCTCTCAAAGTGTTATTAGCAGATTATGGCGTAGATATAGGACATCCGCAGATCCTAGTGAACAACATCCAGGTCGTGGACGCGTTACTACCGCAGTTCAAGATCACTACTTAACATTGGAAGCTAGACGACGTCCAACAACTACGGCTAAACAATTGACTTCACTGCTTCGGACCACTCATAATGTAACTGTATGTTCTCAATCAGAAATCGATTGCATGAAGCTGATCTCCATGCCCGACGTCCAATAAGAGCTCCACCAATTCGGCATGGTAATCGAGCACGCAGAGTAGAATGGGTTGCAGAGCATATTCTGTGGACAGAGGACCAGTGGTCTAGAGTTTTGTTCACATATGAATCTCGGTTTGGAATACACCCTGACAGTCGAAGACTTAGAGTGTGGAGACGACCTGGTAACTTAGTAAGGCTCAGATGTGTTCAGGAGGTCCATTCTTACAAAGGAGGTACCGTAATGATGTGGTATCTGCATTGGCGGAAAACAGATCTCGTTTTTCTAGAAAGATTTTTAAATGCCGATGGGTATTTGAATAGGGTACTGCGGCCTATAGTGCTTCCATTCGCAGGTGCTGTTGGATCTGAGTTCATGCTGATGCATGATAATGCCACTCCACACGTTGCAGGTGCTGTTACCGAGTGGCTGGTAAACGAAAACATTTCTGTTTTACCATGGCCTGCCCAGTCACCAGACTTAAAAGTTATTGAACACATGTGGGACATGTTGGGAAGAAGCATTGAAAGTGAATTGGACGAAATTCATACTAAGATTCAGCTTCGTGATGCTCTTGTAAGACACTGGCAACAGTTACCACAAGATGCAATAGATAATTTAATTTTATCAATGCCTAGAAGATGCAAAGCGATTTTAAATCAAAGAGGAGGCAATACTCTTTATTAAATTTAATTAATGTATATTTTAAGTGATGACACTTCAATTTCTTGTGATTACATAAAATCAACTTTTTGCTAATAAACTTCATTAAAGCTTTTTGAGACTGTTTTCTTTTGTTTTTTTAACAATTTTAATTTAGAATATTTTAAAAGCATTGTGCTAATTTACTATAAACCACTTAAAAACAAAATACTTGATAGTTTTTATTAAAAAAATATCCCTAGACTTTTGTGATGTTGTCAACTTCGTTCGATTTTATTCTGGGATAATTACATTACAAGCACAGTTTTTAAACTAAATACCGCTTTTTCAAGTAATATCATTTATTAAAATATGATCAAGTTTACAAACCAAGCGGAACGAAGTAAGCAATTATTTCTGTAACTATTTGAAATTTATAAACTTTGAAGAATTGCAGACTTAGCATATGCCGGCGAGCCATTGCTTAGCTTATTACTCAAGGCGTCTAGATTTGAAGGCAGCTGTCAAAAAGATTTACTACTTGTTTCATTTATATATATATATATATATATATATATATATATATATCAATCAGTTTAATTAATAATAAAACGAAAAGCTTAAATTTACTTCAATAAGTTATGTACGTATTTAATTAGAATGCATTTAAGTAAACGAATTGTATAAAGAGGGGAGATGAACTGTTATCATAACTTGCATCTTGTTCAGTCACTGGAGGTAGGTGACGAGAGTTGATTAAAATTTACCAAAGGGAGAGCAGCGAATAACGAAGTAGTAGTCATACTGTCCTCTAAATTGAGAAAATACAATGAATAAAAGTAACTGTGTGACAGGAAAGAAGTGAGAATACCTTCCTTATTAAAATAGTAAAAGGCTAAGTAAAATAAACTGCAAATATTGTTAACTTGGTGATAATAAGAAAGGTGACGTAATAATTTAAAATCGGGTTTCTGTGCGTACCGAAAGTCGTTCACGATTGTTATTAAATATTGAACGATAAATATCAAATACGACGATCAAATCAGTGTAATAAGTAATAACTCAATATATACAGAACAATAACTAGAAAATATTGATAGTTAAAGTAGGAGCACTGCTGCTTGTAAATTGCTGTTGTTGCATGCGGTTCGTAACAAAACTTGAACAATTGAAGTGATCATTAAAAACTATAAAGATATCCAGAAATTATCCCTTGTAATCTCCCTAGTGCTTAAATTATTTTCTCAAAACGTTTGTGAACGAGAAGAAATTTCCGGTAATTAATTCAAGCAGTAAGAAAATATCCCAAGATTATTCGTTGCTATTGACGACGGGATATTTTCAACAAAATCAATCATTTTTTGGAAAAAAAATTGGAATTGTATTAATCCACAACGAAGATCAAAAGAAGATATTGGGAGAACAAAGAAAACAAGGCGCCGGGAGTCAGAATCACCGGCATAGCAACAAAACATCGAATGCAAGGCCTCCAAAAGTGACAAGTATGATTTTTAACTGTGTGAATAAGATAGTTTTTATTATTTTTATTATTAAAAATTACGAATACTAAAAGCTTATACAAATACTGAATACATAAATACGGAGGGAAATAAATTCAATGCAGTTACCAATTCATATATAATTAAGAAAGTTAAATTGAATATATAATTGAATAATTGATAACAATAATCATTTCTTTTAATAATTAAGCTAGCCGACGCATCCTGATTAGAAAAGAATTTGATGAAGTAAACATCGAGTTCACGTACTCAAACCGAAACCAGGTAGCAAATAAATATTAAATTAATGAATGATATCTTTACAAATTGAAACTACCAAAATTAAATTAAAACGTAACCATTTTCAGTTCCCACACAAACAATATGAATTTTTATTAAAGGATTTCAAAATTATTAAGAATTTTAAAAGAACCTACTATTTATCCTTTGTGGCGGGAGTAAACAAACAAAATAAAAAAACCACGTATGTACGTTCAACCCGTTACAAAATATAGGTAGAGAGATTTGCAGGTCGATGAAAGCAGTACTCGCAATGGGCTCGTTCTTCAAAGTATATTTTTGTGTTTTGTTTGATGGTATTACTGGTTCTACATTGGTTTTTAAGTGCGCAACATTACTAACATTAAGTGGAGTAAAAGGTGCTGGTAAGGATAGCTACCTGCCAAATGTCGGAATGCCTGCAATGTCACTATGGAAAATGATATTTTAAGATTTAAAATAGTGACTAAAACAAATGCATATCTTGCTTGAAAGCTGTGTCTTATTGAATTTTGGTGCATCATATTATTGAAAACGATATTATATAAGTTATATTTAACAAAAGAAAAGATGGAGACAAAGAAGTTTGCAAACTCGGCCTGAAAATTACTGTTTTAGTATTTCCGAACGTATCATTATTTAAAAGCGGAACATTCAAATTTACACGCATTAATAATTGATTTTAAATAATAAATTTGAATAAAATAAAAAGTTTTCACGTCGAGTAATACTAGGCCTACAATTTTTCGCTTGCTGTATAAACTATTTCTTTGTCTTATTTAACCTGCAGTCTTTATAAAAGCTATACAACAACTGGCTTGTGTAGTGTTAGTTTTGTATAAAATCTGTGAACATAATAAGTCTGCTACAAGGTGCTACCTAACTATAGAAAATTTCACGCAAGTTTGCTAATTGTAAGTTTATAGCATATAGCAACCATTCGCCCCGTATTATATGAAACAGGTCCTTTTTTAAAGACATTATTTTGTATATGTAATTATTTTCATAAATTACGTAAATGCGTATTTATAAAAAAATCTCTTTTTTGTCCCGTTTCTCAGGGTTAGTCCTGAGAAGGACTGTTTTCGCACTTGAGTCGAATTCATATGTTACATATAATTTTTTCTTCCAAAGCACCTGGCTACTCTCTGATTCGAACTTGGTACCTTTCACTTACTAGTCTGACACCTTTACCGCTGAGTCACTGAGTAATCCAACATATATTTTTAGAACATGTATATATATATATATATATATATATATATATATATATATATATATATATATATATATATATATATGGTATGCGTTCCAGACATATTCGGCGATTCTTGATCTTTCTGTTTCGACCTTGCGGACGTTGTTCTTATGTTTCTGCGTTCTCACTTTGAGTGGTCTACTGCTCTCTCTATGTATGCTCTGCCGCATTCGCATGGTAGGTTGTATACACAATTCTTGGAATTCTGATCTTCATCGTATGGTTTGGTTTTGGTTAGTATTCCCAGAGCATTCTGGACGATTTGAAGGCAGTGTGTATCTTGTATTTGCTGCCTATCCTTCGTATTTTGTCTTTTGGATCGTTACCTTCGATAAAAAGAATATTAAAAATATTCACACCGTTACAGAGTTACTTTCTCGAGAAAAACGTCCCACATTGATTCTTTTTGTGTAGTTCAGCTATGGTTTCTTTACTCACAAGCTTCTACATACCATAAATGTGTGATGCAAGTCTGAAGCTAAAAAATCTTCAATGGTAGAAGTGTAGATGGTTCTATCAAATTTGAAGCATAATTAATAGAACGAAAAAATGAAGCAGTTGCGCCAAACCAAGTTAACACTATGCTAGTAGCTTTGGTAAATCAAGGAGAAGGCCTAGCTGTAACTCAATTTAAAACGTCAGTGCCTATTTGGATAAATCGACGCAACACTTTAAAGATTCGCAAAAGTTTCATTGGGTATTGCTAAAAAAAGGAACTATGTGGCCAGATATTGGAAACCCATTTACTGTTTTTCCAAAACAACACCCTGATATACACATGGATGATTCGGACTTTTGATGAAATTGTTTGCATTAAAAAATTTACAGTCAATCAAAAAATAAAAGAGTGAACTGAAGTTTCTGTTGCTATTGGCAAACAATGGGTCAAGCCTGTTAATCACTTCAAAAGTGAAAACATACCGCACAACAACATATTAAAAATTATTGAAATGTGCATGTGTTTACCGGGATCCAACGCCGTCTAGGAAAGGATTTTTTCTGATATGAACAAAATTTGCACCAGCGAAAAAACTAGTTTTACTGCAAGAACTTTAAAAGGACTTTTAATGGCAAAACGTAATTTTGAAATTAATTGGCTTGAATTGTTTAAGTATCTTCAAGATCGCCAAGATATTTTAAGAATGGTGTATTCAACGGAAACATATACAAATAAGTAACGTTTCGCTCGCCATGTTGTTAAGTATGTACTTTTAAAACCGAAGTAAAATACAGTATTAAATAGATTTTTTATTTAATTTTTTGACACTATCGCATTTTAACACGGAACGCCTAAAAACTTACCATAAACAACCACTACATTTGTCACTTAGACTAGAGAGCGTAATTTAAAAGAAGTTTCTCACTCTCCTTCACCTTACCGTTTGTTGTCGGTGTTTATTGGCTATTTTTGAACCTATATCGGTTTTTCGTATTTATAATAATCACGATTATAATTTAGGCGTGAAGTTAGCCCCTCAAATCTCGAAATTTTCCCTTTTTACAATTGTAATCGCTTGTTGGTGGTTTCTCGGTGTTTGTTGGCTATTTTTGAACGTTTGTCGGTTTTTCATATTTATAATAATCACGATTATTATTTAGGGGTGAAGTTAGCCCCCCAACTTTGGAAATTTTCCTTTTTTTCAATTGCAATCGTTTGTTGGCTATATTTGAACGTTTGCGGGTTTTTCGTATTTATAATAATCACGATTATAATTTAGGCGTGAAAAGTTAGCCCCACTTTAAAAATTTTCCATTTTTCAATTGCAATCGTTTGTTGGCCGTTTGTCGGTGTTTGTTGGCTATTTTTGAACGTTTGTCGGTTTTTCATGTTTATAATAATCACGATTATAATTTAGGCGTGAAGTTAGTTTCAATAATTATTTTTTAAAATTCAGAATTAGATTTAATACTTAACTTGACGTATATCATTTATAATTGCATTGTGTTGTGGTTCCCATAGCATTATACTCTTTCGATTAGCCTGATGATGACAATTTTTTGTCGGAACATGTCGCAATGTAAAGGTTATAGATGTTAATTTTATGCTAATAAATAAATATTTCATGGGGAAGGTTTTGAGTATTTAATCCACACAGCCACAAAACTATAGTTCAACGCGGTTTTGGGAATTTAGAAGACATGACACCTATTAAGAATATAAAATGTTCGAAAAGGTCTTGTAGTTTTAGAAATACTTGTTATGTAACCTACAATCAATATATATTTGTTGAACTGGATATACGTAAACGTGTTGATGCAAAAGACGGTTTAAGGGTTTGTCTTGTACGTTAGAAGATTTTCGACACTCTACTGAATTCTTAAATGAAACATTTCGGTAGATAAGCACTAAATATCAGCATGTAATTAAATCAACACATTTTTAGGTTATCTTATGCTCTGTAAGAATATTGTTATATAGCACATCACCCATACACACTACACCGAATCACTATTCTTGTTTCAAATAAATTCACTTAAATATACATTCAATTTAATCTTGTTTGCAATGCAGTGAATGCAAAGATTAGTAAACACCTACCACTTCACGTTTAAATTATAATCGTGATTATTATAAATATGAGAAATCAAAAAACGTTCAAAAACAGCCAACAAAACACCGACAAACGACCAACAAACCATTGCAATGGGAAAAATGTAACATTTTGAATGTTGGGGGGCTAACTTCACGCCTAATTTATAATCGTGGTTATAATAAATACGAAAAACCGATAAACGTTAAAAATAGCCAACAAACACCGAGAAAAGACCAACAAACGATTGCAAATGAAAAAAGGGAAAATTTCGAAAGTTGGGGGGCTAACTTCACACCGGTGATAATTGGTAGTCCCTCAGACTTTTCGGGTAATCAGCCCATGTCCCGTATTTCTTTTTACATAAATGGACATTTTAGAATGTAAAAATTGCGATTGTGAAACTTAGATTAAGTTATTATAAGTTTTGTTATTTATGCATTTAAAATAATTAACAATAATGTTAAATTACTTAGATTAAGTTTATTGTGTGATTTGGATAATATCGTACTAACAATAAATAACAATTAATTGTACTCAGAATTTGAGATAAGTAAACTCTTATGACGTTGCCTTAAGTTGAAAAATCTTTCGATACTCGAACATTATTGTTCCGTTCTAAAAATCTATCGTTGGTACGCGAAACCGTCATTATCGTATCTTTCACGGAAAACTAGGCCCACTTCAAGAATTCTCATGCATAGTTCATTAGTTTCGACTCAAAATTTTAAAAAGGATAGTATATTTATAATTAATGTGGTAACATAATGCTCAACATAAAACACGTATAATGATAATCAGTAAATTACTATCCTAGTAGTGTTTTACTGCCTAACTAATAGATGGTGCTTTCCTGCCTAGATCATTTTTAGAATCGGACTGTTATAGACAAGCGTTTAAATATAACAATTTTGTGATATTCAATAAACTGTTAGTGTGAATGGCTTTTTCACATTTTTTTGTAAAGGACAAGAGCAATAAATCTTGTGAATTAAAACCTTTCTATAGCTTCTATGTTATTTTCGGCATTTTATATCCAACATAATTCAAGTTCGAAGCAAAATATTACTAGATTTCACCCGGTTATAACCATGAAATCAAGTAAACAAGTTATATTTATTGGAAGTCTTACAGCCATGTAACAAATGTATTTAAACCATTGGCAAACGCGCCCACAAGCTAAATAAAAGTGTACGATCGTTTTTCAGGACTATCAGTGTGAATAATTTATCAACAAAAAGGATGTAAGCATCTTTCATATAACTAAACTTTTTCTATATATTCGCGTTAGTATGAATCAATTTGTATTCTATATCTAATTATATAGATTACACTTATAGACACATTTACATGCAAAGAATTACGAGCTATTTTCAAGCTTACCAGAAGCACATGATGATGAATGTGATAACCTTCATTTTATTTGTTAGCACTACTGCTTGTAAACATGACAACGTCTAATACATTATGTAAAAAGAAATAGCTTTATTCGATTTTACAAGAAAACAACGACCTTTAACGGTTAATTTATCCTTAAACTAGGACATTGAAATATGCAAAATTTTCGTTCTCAAGCACATCATGTCTAAAATAGGTAAGTATTTTCTATTTTGCAGGAAAACAATAAAAGAGTTTAGAGGGTTAAGAATTACAATAGCCAGTCTCAACAGACAATTTAAATTAGACTTATACAACAAGTACTACATGAGAAACAAGTAAATTTGAATGTGTGAAAATTGAGTGTATATATATAACGGGATTATAATTTACCAAAGTTATAACCTGTTCTGCAGTTGAAGAATTAAGCAGTATTTTATATTGAACATACACACACACATGAACACACGCACGCAAGCACGCACACCCGCAAGCACGCACGCACACATAAACGCACGCATGAAGGATAGTCTTCAACAAGCACAAGTACAAGCACAAGCACAAGTACAAGCACAATCACAAGCACAAGCACAAGCAGCACAAGCACAAGCACAAGCACAAGCACAAGCACAAGCACAAGCACAAGCACAAGCACAAGCACAAGCACAATCACAGTACAAGCAGCAGCACAAGCACAAGGCACAAGCACAAGCACAAGCACAAGCACAAGCACAAGCACAAGCACAAGCACAAGCACAAGCACAAGCACAAGCACAAGCACAAGCACAAGCACACGCACACGTACAGCCACACGCACACGCACGGGCACACGCACTGGCACAGGCACAGGTCCAGGTCCAGTCACAGGCACAAGCACAAGCACAAGCACAAGCACAAGCACAAGCACAAGCACCAGCACAAGCACAAGCACAAGTACAAGTACAAGCACAAGCACGAGCACAAGCACAAGCACAAGCACAAGCACAAGCACAAGTACAAGCTCAAGCACACGCACACGCACTGCCACACGCACACGCACGGGCACACGCACTGGCACAGGCACAGGTCCAGGCACATGCACAAGCACAAGCACAAGTACAAGCACAAGCACAAGCACAAGCACAAGCACAAGCACAAGCACAAGCACAAGCACAAGCACGCATGGCACACGCACTGGCATAGGCACAGGTCCAGGCACAGGCACAAGCACAAGCACAAGCACAAGCACAAGCGGAAGCGCAAGCACACGCACAAGCACAAGCACAAGCACAAGCACAAGCACAAGCACAAGCACAAGCACAAGCACTAGCACAAGCACAAGCACAAGCACACGCACACGCACACGCACACGCACAAGCACAAGCACAAGCACCAGCACAAGCACAAGCACAAGCACAAGCACAAGCACAAGCACAAGCACAAGCACAAGCACAACAACAAGTACAAGCAGAAGCACAAGTACAAGCCCAAGCACACGCACACGCATGGGCACACGCACTGGCATAGGCACAGGTCCAGGCACAGGCACAAGCACAAGCACAAGCACAAGCACAAGCACAAGCGGGACAGGCACAAGCACAAGCACAGCACAAGCACAAGCGGAGCACAAGCACAAGCACAAGCACAGGCACGAGCACGAGCACGAGCACGAGCACGAGCACGAGCACGAACACGAGCACAATCACAATCACAAGCACAAGCACAAGCACAAGCACACGCACAAGCACAAGCACAAGCACAAGCAAAAGCACAAGCACAAGCACAAGCACAAGCACAAGCACAAGCACAAGCACAAGCACAAGCACAAGCACAAGCACAAGCACAAGCACAAGCACAAGCACAAGCACAAGCACACGCACACGCACACGCACAAGCACAAGCACAAGCACAAGCACAAACCAAAGCACAAGCACAAGCACAAGCACAAGCACAAGCACAAGCACAAGCACAAGCACAAACACAAGCACAAGCACAAGCACAAGCACAAGCACACAAGCACAAGCACAAGCTCAAGCACAAGCACAAACACAAGCATGAGCACAAGCACAAGCACAAGCAAAAGCACAAGCACAGACAGAAGTACAGGTACAGACACTGGTGCAAGCTCCGCCACAGACGCCGACACAGGCACACACCTACAGGCACAGACTCATACACAGGCCGCAAACACAGACACAGTCACAGTCACAGACACACGTCCAATACACGCAACCACCCAAACACGAAAACACACAAACACAATCGCGAAAACATGCAAACAAACAAACACACAAACACGAAAACACACAAACGCGAAAACGCGAAAACACGAAAATACGAAAGACACGAAATCACGCAAACGCTAAAAGATTCAAACACGGAAACACGAAAACTCGCAAACGCGAGAACACGCAAACCCGACAACC
Source organism: Vesta saturnalis (assembly GCA_036346205.1). Taxonomy (NCBI): domain Eukaryota; kingdom Metazoa; phylum Arthropoda; class Insecta; order Coleoptera; family Lampyridae; genus Vesta; species Vesta saturnalis. Next base: position 6,944,870 of record JARFJB010002021.1, read on the forward strand.
CGCACACATGAAAGCACGCAAATACACAAACACGAAAACACGAAAACACTAAAACACGAAAACACGAAAAACACGAAATCACGCAAACGCCAAAACATTCTAACACGGAAACACGAAAATACGCAACGCGA